>VZRO01007140.1:181820-276456 GCA_013397915.1 Daphoenositta chrysoptera
TCCCATGCAATGCAGGCAGACAGCAAGAATGGTCTTCACTTCTCACATGCAGATGACCAAATATACTAAGCTCTAATACTCACCACTGGCAGGCGTGTGGCCGTGCATCCTGCTTGGTTCCCAGGCAGGAGACAACATGGTATTTACTGTTACAGGTCCTGATCCAGCAAAGCACTTAAGCACATGCTGAGCTCCACCCATGTGAGTAATCTTGCTGATTTCAGTGGGCCTTACTTGCATGATTAAAAGATAATCTTGTCAAAGTGCTCTGCTGGATTGGAGCCATGGCTGTTTATGTCATGTGAGCCCTGTATCTTCAAATTAAATTCCATGGTAAATAACACATAACTTTTAATGAGAGAGCCAGTTTATTATCCTTGGTGGTACTACATTCAGGGTCCTTCCTCAATGGGCCCTCTTTCTGCTGCTAAGCAGTTGTTTGTGTGGCAGAGGGAGTACCACAGAAATGGCGTTTGCTGTACTTGCACATTCATTTTTCTGAAAACCACAATTTGTCTCCTACACAACTCAGTGTCTTTGGGGATTGCCTGGCTGCATTTTTGACATCATGGACACCCTACAAAGCCAAACCCCTTGTGATTTTGAAGTGCTCAGAGAATTGGTCCATAACCTTTTGTTTTCCTTCTGCCTATGATTCCTGGAAGCAAAGCTCTCTTTAAATGTTTTGTTTCTTCTCAGTCTTTCTTTTGCTATTTTGGGGCCATCTTGAAGTAAAACGCTAGCCTAAACCTGAGAAGGATTGTTTCAGTAAGTTTTTTTGCAACTGATGCACTTCTAGGCAGACATTAGGAACTGATGAACCAACCTCTTCAGAAAAAAATTACTTGGTTGGAAAACTCCTGGCCAGCTTTATTTATAGTTATTCCTGATTTAATAATGACCTGAGTCCTTCTGGCTTGCACTTTGTGTTCCTTGCTTTTATTTAATAAAGGGTTAAGGGGAATTTTTAAAGGGTTTAGAAGTGGGAATACTCCAGAAAGTAGGTGGTGGCATAATTTCTATACTGCTTAGTAGTCCTTAGTGCCCTCCTCTTGTGGATCAATACATTAGTTTCTCCCCACAAAATCTCTCAGTTTTGTCACTTCAATCTTCTAAGAAATTGGTAATTAGGCAACGTTCTGTTTTTTTTACAATGGAAATTGCTGACTAATTACTCCAACAGAGCTCCTCCAAGTGTGAACTGCTGGCTAACAGGACTAAACCCAGCAGAGGCAAGAAGGGAAGAAATGCTTTTGGTAGACTTTAAACTACTACTAAGCTCTCCACCTTTATGAATAAGGAGATGTATGCCCTACATGAAGAGCCGCAGGGTTGCACTTTCTCCTGTGCCCCCAAGCTTTGAAACCACCTGGGAAAGCACCAGGCCTTGCCAGCTGACAGCAGTGGGGCGGTGTGTCCTACCTTTCACTGTGAGGAGAGTCTCGGTAGGAATCGGGGGTCTCCCTGGCGTGCCGGAGGAAGCTGTTGCCTTCCCGTGGCCCGCCGATGCCGTTGAGGCGGCCCCGGGGCCCCGCCGGGCTGGCGTGCCTGCTGTTCTCCATGGAGGAGCTGACGAGCACCGAGTGGCTTTCCGAGAGGATGCTTTCAGTGTGGCCATTACTCCAGCTGGAGAGCAGCAACCAGGGAAAGAGAAAGGGCGAGTGTGAGAGTGGGCCTTGGTGGCAAATGCGTGTGAGCAGAAGTTTACCTTTCTGGAAAAGGGTAAAGGAAAAGGAGGGTTCTGTCGTCACTCAGGATCTGCAGCATAACCTTTGGGTTGGTAACGGGGGCTGAAGAGTTTAGTGAATTGTATGAATCCACAGGCATCAGGGTGATTATGCATGTATTGATAAAAGGAGAGGGAAGAAAGGCTTTCCAGTCATCAGAACTGTCACTGATTTAGCAATTTGCATATACTAAAATTCACTGTGACAGTATTGGAATGCCATTCAGACAATAAAGGTCTTTGTAAAATCCTGTGAAGATAATTAGTTAGGTGATATGACATCGAATATTGTTTTGTCTTAAAATGAAAACACAATGAAGGGAGCACAGACCTTCCCTGGTTTGTTGTTTCACACATCTTTTTGGTTTTGCAACAGCAACAGACCAGATATTACAGTTTGCCCTCCCCCTCCAGTACCTGTGGCTAGGTGTCTGGGTGACTGTCACGGAGTGATGTGTTGTTGAGGTGTAGTGGCTTGTAGAAAACGAGGTCTCTGTTTCTCGCTCTATGACATGCTCACTGGAGATTACATTTTTCGAAACGTACTGCTGAAAAAACCCAGACAAACCTTAGGTTTACAAACTGTAATTCACAGCACATTTGTATACATAATTGCCAATCCCTCCTTCCCAGATTTCAGTCTTTTACACGTGCCAAAGCACAAACTTTGTCACTTAAATACATGCAGAAACCATACTGACACGCATACTGGCACATCCATGTACACCTCTGCGTACATAGCCCATCTAGACTCAAAACAGGAGGAGACAAATGAGGAAAGTAGCAAAGGTCTGCATCCCAATCAAGCTATAAAAACCTATATAAAAAGGGAATGAGAAGTCCCAATAGACAGAGACGTGGAAAGGCAACCCCCCTGTACCATCAGATACACCAAAAATACTATTCTCTAATGGAGGAGGCGGCAGAAGCTTGTGGTAGCCATTTTTTCTGTGTGGAGAAAGCCGAGAGAACTCAGTCAGCAGCCTGCAGCAGGTAGGTGTTTGAAAGCTGCGGGGTGAGCTTTGCTGTGGCAGTGGCAGCCTAGGCTGACACACGGGCAGTGAAACCTACGTTGACCAGCTGGACGTTATCCGGCGGTGGGTTGGGGTGGTGCGGCCCGTTGGCCATGTTCATCACGTTGTTCCTTTCCGAGCGCAGGCTCTGCCGAAGGCGGTCATGCAACTTTTTCCTCTGCTTCCTGTGCACGAAACACGGAAATGATTTTAATAGGCAAAAGGAAAGCAGCTGCACCTTTCAGCATATTGATATTGGTGATAATAATATAACATCAGTATTTTTGCCAGAATTTTCTCCACTGCTGCTAGAGTAACTCTGAAAACCACAGGTCTAATTGCAGCTGGAGCTGTGGGGACCTGCACAGGGGGAAGGATATTTGGGATCCCTTCCAGGAGTCAGCAGGACACAGAGGGATGGGAATAAGTGAGAGGAAAAGGGAAGCCATTTCGAAGCAATGCTCTGTCTCAGGAGGAGCTCTTCTCTGCACTCAGAAGGGAGGGGGGAGAGATTTTAACCCAGTCACCTTGACACCCCCACGAGGGCCAAGGCAAGGTTTCTGACAGCCCATTGAGTTACACCTCTCTGTTGACCACATGGAGCCGAGGTGTCTGTGCCTCAGGGCTTGCTTGCAGACACTGGAACACGGTCTTTGCAATGTGGCAGTTACACTTTTTTTTGGTACCCCTACCTCAACAGTGTACTCCAAATACATAAATGTGTTAAAGAAGTGAAGATTGCAGAGGAAGCCTCAGAAATCCAAAGTGAGAATATATGAAACAACCCTGAGCCTGCAGACTTTCTGGCAGCTCTGGAAGGTTTTGTTTCAGCCACATCAGATTTGCTCTGGAACCTAATGATTACCAGGTGGATGCCATGGCTGCTAATGCATTTAGTGGAACTATCCATGTACTAATGACATGATCTCTGGCTGACTTTGATGCTCCTACTGTTTCCTGTCCTTAGCTGTTGTTTTCCCAGTTGCTAATAGCATGTAAGTCCTATGAGGAGTGGCTGAGGGAGCTGGGGGTGTTTAGCCTGGAGAAAAGGAGGCTCAGGGGTGACCTTATCACTCTCTACAACTGCCTGAAAGGAGGGTGCAGCCAGGTGGGGGTCGGCCTCTTCTCCCAGGCAAGTAGCAACAGGACAAGAAGAAATGGCCTCAAGCTGTGCCAGGAGAGGTTCAGGTTGGACATCAGGAGGAATTTCTTCATGTAAAGGGTTGTTAAGCATTGGATTGCCCCGGGGAGTGGTGGAGTCACTATCCCTAGGGTATTCAAGAAATGACTGGTCACGGCACTTAGTGCCATGGTCTACTTGATAAGGTGGTGGTCAGTCAAAGGCTGGACTCAATCTCAAAGGTCTTTTCCAACCTAAATTATTCTGTGATTCTGTAATCCTTCCAGCTCTCCTCAGAAGAACTTTTAGGAAGATCATTACAAGCTGTCAGCAACAAAACTTACAGCATAGCAAAACCTGGCACTGTGAAGGCTATGCAGAACACACTAAATAGAACACCAAAGTAAATAACCAGAGAAAGGGCTATTCAATTTCAGACTTAACTTATCAATATTACCCAGTTTTCTCTCATTACACTGAAGAACTTCCACCATACTGTCACAGAACCCAGGGCAGTGAAGGGAGGATGCAGGCTCCAACACACTGTAGAATGCGTGTGATTTTGCCTGTGGCCAAAAGTGGCTAAAATACATAAAACTTGGCTGTGGCTAAAATTAATAAAACTCCCTATGCCGTATGCAGAAATGCAGATACTGTTCTCAGGGTAGGACAGTGTAAGATATAACTAGTTTCAATCCTGTTTTGAACTCAAGGGGACTATTCCAAGCTTTACAAAAAGGAGGAGTGAGGCAAGGCAATAAATATGCTGAAGCCTGATAGCCACAAAAGCTTAAAGACAATGAAAACATGACTCGACACACAGCATTTTACATATTCTCTGTGTGTATGTGCCTGGATAGTCGAAAATGCTTAATTTATATCACATCACGTGAATGGCATATGCAGACACATCTGTCTTGGAAAGGCTCCTGTCTCGGAAGGATAGAGTCTGTGATCCATGTGGACCTTGTGCTTTGAGGATAACCAGGCATCATCTTAGGACATGTAAGCAGTTAAGGTGTATGGAGAGTGCAGTGCCAGGAGACATTTGAGCTACCCAAAGACCTGCTGGGCTGAGAAACAACACTCAAGCAAGGTTTTAACTCGATTTCACAGCTCCCCTTCATGACACTCTGGAGACATTGGAAGCTGAGAACAACCTGAATTCTTCAACATGGTAGAGAAAGTGAGTTCTACAAGTAGTTTGAGTTTGTCATCTACAGGACTGAAATCCTGGCACATGTAATCCAGGAATCCATCCCCAGAAAACCGCATTACTTCCCACCTTCAGTGACCAATGGTTTTGAATTTGCATGCTTCTAGCTGTGCTCTTTGTCCTCTAGTAAAAGGACACTAACTAAAAAAAGAAATTACTCCACAAAACTGAGAAGAAAGAATAATGGGAAAGTTAGTGTGTACTTCACTTAAAAAGCTTTTGTCCTCATGTAAATGATTTGCAAATAAAGTATCTTCAAATTAAGACTCAGTGTCTGAAAATACTGCCTTGGCAATTGATTAGCAGTATTTCTTGCAAGGAGACTAACAAAATCTAAGCTACTACACTGGTTGTTCTAACACCATTCCAGGATTTCTCCTGGTTTCTGAATTTTTCCCTCTTTAGGGAAAAGAGCCTATGCAAATCACCTCACAGATAACAGTCTGGCAGCACTGCTGCATTTGGAGGGCCATATCCTGGCATGGCCCTCTCATCAGCTTTGTTTGAAAACACCTAACTTTGGTTCACAGTGATTGCTGATGTCTGGGGCAAAAAAAGCATCCGGACTCTGATGGATTCTGGGGGTCTTTATACAGAAAACTTCAGGATCCTAACTAAATGTTTCTTGCAATACATGGGGATGTGATTTCTAAAAGCAGTAATTGATCTGATTTTTTATTACTGTTTCAGTTGTTCCCCACTGACCACTGGCACAAGGTTATGGGTGGGAGCAGTTGTGTGTACGTGCTTGGAGTCTCACTGAGAGGGACAAATGATCTCTCTCCTCCCCCACTTTTAACACATCCATTATTGGTGGGGCTTACAACAAAAAACAACAGTCCAACTGCCAATCAAGCCTTGAAACAGTAAATCAGGTTTATACAAATGTGGAATATTTATGATAAGGGTTGTCTGTGTTTTGGTGGGGAGATTTATAAGAGCAGCCAGAAGTTCTGGCAGCAGAAATTCTGCTGATGTTCTGTGTAATTTATGGCCATGCATGTTTGAGAGTCACCCCCAGTAATTTAGAGACACACAGAATGCATTTAAATGCCTAGTTTTGCATTTCATGTTCAATTTTTTTGCCTTTTGTGTATAGTAACTTTAAGCATCATTAATTGTGTCTCAAGTACAAACAAATTAGGCTTATACATAAAATTTACAGCTGGAGAGCAACATGATTCCAGTGTTGGAGTTTGTTCCTTTTCAGCTGGGGAAACCAGCTAAAATGGGTGATAGAAAAACAAACAAACAAACAAACAAAAAAGGGCAAAAAATTGCAAATTACATTTGAAGATTGAGAAACCTTTCAGATACCTGCCTTATTTTTGCACTGCTGATGGACACGGAGACCTGCATTCATCTGGCTTGGACCAGAGTACCCTGGTCACAAATTTGTCTCTTAAGCTCACCTCTAGAGAAACCCAGATACAACCTTATGCCCAGAGAAGCTGCAGGCAACTGGGAAAGCCCTGACCAACAACCACAGATACAAAATAGAAGAGAAAAGTTTACTTGGTTTTGCAGTAGGCCACCACACACATGATGCCAACTACTAGAAGAGCAATGCAAATGCCAGTTATGGTCAGCACCCGTTTCTGGTACAGTTCCTCAGCTTCTAGAAAGGGACAAAAACAGAGAAAGTCACAACATGGAGGACGGCTAGGCAAGGAGCACACAGTCAACAGCTGTCATGCTACAAACCACTGCACAGATTCACACAGCCACACCAAGACACAGCCACCACACTTCAGGCAGACTCATTATTGACTGCAAGGAGAACAAGACTACACCACAAACTATTAACACAGTAATGGGGATGAGAACAATTACAGTCAAAAGTAATTTTTTTTTTTTTTTTTTAAAAGGCAGCGAGAACAATATCTAAGAAACAACTTGACAACTGAGAAACACAGCATTTGCTGGAAATAAAAATGCACTGTGGTAAGGTAATAACATGAATTTGCAAATGCTCTGGAAGTTTTGCAAAGACAGCTGGAATAAAAGCCATTTTTACAGGTCTTATGAGAAATTTATTTTCTTATTATCTTTTTTGGATTGTTTTCATATCCAATATCCCTCTGGTCCCACGTCAATTTATATCTCAGCTGTCTTTACAGGAGAGATTTCAAAATACTCTTCTGCATTTGAGACATGAGCTTGGCTTGTAATTATATCACCAATGGAAATGAAGACAGGTTTTGAGCTCTGGTCATAAAATTCAGATTTTTTCTCCAGTGCTCCTCCTAAAACACAGCAATATCAGTGACCAGCAGTGCCTTGTGTGAGAGAAATGCAGAGTTTCAACTTATATCCCTTTGTGACCAACAAAGGAACTCTCTATCTAGGGTGGCAGCTTGCTCAGTGATGACAGCTTGTTACCGATCTCATTCATCGGAGATATTTCACTTTTATAAAGGTGTTAGTAGCACTGCTGATGTTTGGGCTGGAGCTACTGATGCTTTCCAGCCTCGCTCACGCTTGGCAGAGAGCATTGCTGAGTGCTCTGCTGGGGAAATGTTACGTAAGGAGCTCTGAAACAGAGGCGCATCCTGTGTTGACGCTTTACAGATGTGGATTTGTGTTCCTGCTGTTAGGACAAAAGTGGATGTCTAGCTTTACTCAAGTCTTATTTTTGATTAAGCAGACAGACCAGTAGTGATCTACAATATTGACCACATTCAGAATACCAGCAGATGATTAAAAATAAATGAACGAATTAGAGCTGCACAGCTTTGCACTACCTTTGGGATTAATGCCAGCATTATTCCTGCTGGAAGGGACTTACATCTGGGGCTGGTACAGAGGTGCACAATGGTCTCTCACATGTGCCATATGTCCCTGCCCAAATGATGTATTGTCATAAATGACACACCAGTTCAGGGGAAAATACTACTTACTGAACAGGGAGCCTTCCCTCCAATATGTTTCCTGAGCTTGTCTGTTTTGTTTTAAAGTTGCTGTGGGCAAGTGGCAAATACTCCATGCAACAAATCAAAAAGCAAAAATAAATCTTAATTTCTCTGATACAACGCACCACACCATGGAACAAATTTGTCTTACAAGCCAAACCCACTGTAAACCAAACATCAGCAAACAGGTCATGAGCACTGTCAGACAAAATTAATAGCACTAATTATTAACAAGGAGGGGGAAGGGGACAGAAGAAGTGAGTTTGGTAAAATTAGGATGCTGCAAAAATGTATTATAGAAAAATAAATATAACTCCAAGAACAGAAAGTCAAAAAAGGGAAGAAAGAAAGGGCTGAAACTCCAACCAAACCAAACCAGGACAAAGAAAAAGAGGAAGGTGAAGTATAGGGAAAGACCGGAAAAAAGGGTAGAGAAGTCAATTGCAGGCCTGGCACAGCATGCTTGGAACTGGAAAAAACAGAGAGAAGAAATGCTTGGGGACAAAAAAAAAAGGCTGAAGCAGAGTGTGAAGGGATTTCTCATACAGCATAACTCCTCGCCTAGGCTAGTTAGTGGCACTTGATCCCCTTCCCATTTTTGCCCCTTCTGAAAGCGCTTATTAGTTAGCCATGGAAATGGGGTATTACAAGGATGTCACAGGAAACAGGAGAATTGTGCTAAGCAATTTAGGGGCTAATTTGAAATTATTATTATTATTATTTTTAAATTGTCATGCTGTCAGCTGTTAGCTTATGAAAGCAAAATGAATAATGACATATCAACCTGGTTTTTTTTGGAGGGCAAGGGAGAGGAAGTAGAAGATTAATTAACAGTGGACACCCTGCTCAGTTTTCATACTGAAGGAAAAATTGCACTGATTCCAGGAGGTTTGCTGCAGGCTGAGGCTGTTGCAAATGAGCTGGGCAGCTGGCTGGTGATGGCCTGACTGAGTTTGCCAGGGGGCTGAGGCTTGTTGCTTGGGACGTTTCTGGGTGCTCACTCCCTGCAGGGGATGGGGGATGCAGAGAGGGAGCACGGCCGTGGGTGCAGCCCTGAGCAATGCTCCCAGCACCAGCACGTCTGCTGGGACTATAGGTCTTGATGGGCATGGGATATTAAACCCCTGGATCTGCTTTCATAGCCTTAGGTCCCTTCTGTGCCCTTTGAAACAAGGCCCTAAGGACAATGCAGCCTGGCACGGTGTGCTGTTCTGCAGGGGCCAGCGTGGGTGACAGGGGATGCCGGCGGCTGGGACAGGACTGGGATCCTGGTCAAGACTCTGCAGATGTCGTGGTACCTCAAAGACAAGCCTTGGACTCTCTGTTTAAGGCCAAGAAGAGTTTTGCAAAGAAGTCCAGTGGGGCACGTGCGGTTATACTGCATCTTGCCCCAAAACTGCCTTCTCTCTCTGACCAGTGATAATGTTTATGGAGTCAGTTAATGACACCCAGCTAAATAATACATGCTGATCAAACTAGCTTGAAAAAAATTTATAGCAGCCTTGCAGGAAAGTCTGTAAAGAACTGTATGTGCAGTGAGAATTTAGAAACTATTTTAGCCTGTTAAGTATTAAAAATAATTGCAATAATTTTTTTCCTTTACAGAATGATACGAAAATCAAATCAATGTAAGACTTAAGATATTAAATGTGCAGCCTTTCAAATACGCATATTATGCAATTTATTTCACATCACTCTAATTTATACATAATTGATGATATATAAGGTCTTAAATTTGCTGTTTTTAAAGTTTTTCTTCTTACAGATCTCTGGGGATTTTTAAAAGAATTTAATTCCAAGAGATTGTTCTGCTCATGTAATTTCATATATAAAGCAAAATTTCCAGTTTTTAAAAGGATTTTAATTTAACTACTCACATGTTAATGTACTCATATATCTTCCACTACAATCTAATACTTACGTGTGGGAATTAATGTTACCTTAGAATAATAATACGAACAAAAATAAGCTGGGTTGTGAGTGATTTTTAAAATTTGGGCTTTTAATGGGTTTTCCACAGTTCACAGCTTAAGCTAATGACATTTTGTGGGGGCATTTTTAATAAGAATGTGAACTTAAACTGCCTCACCATCTGGTTTTTTTTTTCATTTACCAACAATTATAGGAGATTCCAAACTAAAACTGACCTGAATTTCAAGTTAGCCTATTCAAGAAATGCATTATTTGTACCCCTGAATACAAATAGCTAGTCAGATGAGTACAGTCTAATAATGAATAAGACTTAAAAGATCTGTTTCCATTATATTTAAAGCTGAAATATGAAAATAGTACCTACTGCCAATGTTCTCATTGAGTTTAGTTTTAGAAATATTGAATATATTTGCTGACTTGAGGATCTAGAGTCTAGCTGTAAATTTCTATTTGAATTCCTAAATAACTTTCAGCCCACTTTGAATTTACAGGCCTGGAAAGGAATGTATATATGCATATCATTTACAGATATGTATAGGCAACTGATTTACACATGATGTGTAATCATCTATGGGTTTAAACATAAAACTTCACTTGAAAATCAGCGCTCAACATTGCAAATTTGCAGAATTTTAAGTGGTCATAACAGCTTCTCTCTTTTAATACCCTAGTTAGTCATTTTGCCTAAAACTTAGTGTTTCCAAAACCTAGCAACCCTAGAAGAACTCACCAAAAGCAGATGTCAAAACTAGTCAAAACTATACAGCAGAAAAAGGACTGTACACTACATTATGATCACTTCAGTAATTCTTAGAACTCCTTAAGTCTGGAATAACCTATCACTATTACTGTTTTAGTGAACTGATCTCCACTAACACTGACAAGGGTTGTTGTTATAGCTGTATGATCCCTTCTAAAGCATAAAGAAATTGGTTAGGAATTGAAAAGGGGAGGTGGAGAAAAAAAAATAAAAAGGGGTTTATCTCTCAGGGTCTAGAATCTGCAGGCTAAAAGGAATGATTGGTCCATACCCATAAATTCAATCCCAAGATGCTCTGCCAATGCAGAAAGTTGTCAAAAAAAGAAAGAAAAAGGAAAAAGTTTCAGAAAAGAGCAATACACTGTACTTAAAAATAAATTACATATGAGAATTACAGCTATTCTGTGTCTGCACATGAAACAGGACAAGGGGGCGCATGGTTACGTGGGCAGTGCTCAAGTGCACCTTTCTTAGCTACGTGACCAGACCTTCTGCAAGGCTTATACACAAAAATATGTATACATGGGGGGCGTCTGAGCAGCCACAGTCCAGGGAACGCAGCAGGAACCATTAACCCTTGAAGATCTTACTGAGATGAACAGGGCAATGGCCTGAGGATGCCATGTGCAATGGCTGACTGGTTTCGCACGGGACCATGACAGCAAAGGGATGCTCTACAAAGGGCAGCACACCCCGCAAATGGGCTGTGCATTCCTCTCCCTTCTGGCCCTGCTTCTGTCCCCAGAATGCATATCCTTGCACTTGTAGGTGGTGACCTGGAGGTGGCTGGCACTGCTTGCTCAGCAGTGGGAGACCTCTGCTTTGCAAATTGACTGCAGCAGGTCTCCAGCTTTTGGGCAACGAGAAGCCAAGCCCTTTTCCCTGTCTTTGGACTGTGCTGCCTTGGCAGAACAACTTGTTGACCAGCTGGATGGACCCTGGGGTGCAGGGCCTTTACACAAATCACACACCTAAATCAGCACTCCCAGGCCCCAGCAGCTGGGGGTAAGGAGGAACACAAGTTTCCCCCCAGCAGGTACCCTAGGAGACCCTTCCCATGGGGCTAACATCACAGCCATGGTAGCTCTTGCCTTTTTTTGTTCCTGGGTACTGTGAAATTTAAATCCAATGGCAATTTTCATGGCAAATGGATTTTTAAATGTAGTTTGCACACATGGGGAATGTCAATTCTTTGTTGCCAATCAGTAACATTTTAAGGGTTAAGTTGGAATCCATTCAGGTCTCTTCCGAAAGAGCCAGTATCACATGCCTACCTGAACTCTGCTAATGATATACATTAGTTGCATAGAAAGCTTGATTAAGTCTTCAGTAAAATGAATGACATGCCCATGCATATATATTGCTGTAATTATGCTTGCTTATAGGTAAGACACCTAGCTTGAAGGTAATTTAATTTTAGGGAAGTCATTCATATCATGCAGTTTCTATTTCATATAATTCAATAGGAAGTTGGTATTTAAAATGGGAATATATTCTGGCTGAAGGGCCTAATAAGAAAACATGCTGAAGAAACATGCATCGCTTATTCAAACCTAGATGTTATGTAGCTCTTACTTGTCTATGGTATTCCTAGTTACATCCCCTAGATCTGATAAGCAGAATATCCCAACACTTCTCATTTTATAAACAGGTGATTATTTTTGATATTGTCCTACTTAGCCTGATATTTTTGCACACTTTTTCCATGCAGGGTGGCTTCTATTGAATATTTATCTCTAGGCGCTCTAAGAATAAATACAATTAATGATTTTTAACAACTCAGTTTTCATTCTGGTTGTGACTGGGGGACATGCCAGTATTTGCAGAAAAAAATAGTTAGGAAGCAATTTTTTCCCCCAAAGTTACTTAAAACTACAACTTGTTGGATATACTGTAGCCTGCTGAGATGCAGTGTCTACAGAACAAGAGGATGGTGCCTGGAAATGTGGAACAGAATCCTCCAGACCTGCATGCTCTGTTTATGAATGGTGTGCCACAGCTTCTGGGCACTCAAGACTTTGGGATGGCTCTTGTATGGATTCAGGGGGGTGGGTAGCCTGGAGACGTGGTGCCCAGTGTGGGGTGAGCACTACCTCAGGTTTTTGTAGAGACCTTGCACCTGGCAAAGGAAGGACCCATTTGCATCAACTGCAACAGCAGAGAGGTCCAGGGAGACCGATTTTAACTCTGTTTTTTTTTTTAACTCTGTTTCTGTCTGCGGGTAATGAAAAATTCTAAAAAATATAAATTCTTCTTCATGCAATTTCAATTGAAAACCAACTCAAATCTCCTAAATTATCACCGAGCAGAGCCCCTGCATGTCAGTCATTTCTATTTGAGGGACTGGTATATGGTCTCTTTGTGACATTTAGATTCTACTTTGGATCCAAAATCTGGTTCATTTCAATAGTACTCAGGTTGCAATGTTGGTTTTGAAGTTGATGTGTTAAGTCCTATGGAAGTGACAATTGGTTCGAATCTCAGCATGGAAAATTTGTCCTGTCTTAATTGAAGTATCCTGATATAGCAATTTTAGCACTTAGTGAACACCAACTGAGCAGTTTATAGTGAAAACCTGTCTTTTTTAATGTTGAGCAAAAGATGGACAATGACATTTTTCAGATCTGTTTGTTCATTTAGGAGTCTTGGTCTCAGCACATGAAGTGTACAATTTAGGGTGCTGAAAGGCTTTAGAAAATGAAAATTTCAGGTAAGATTGTCTAATACCCTCATACCGATGTGACTACTTGAGAAATACATAGAAAATGAGAAATACTAAAGTAGTAGAATAGCTAAAGGCAGACTTTTGAAGACCTGTAGTTTTTATGAAAAGGCTAAAAAATTAAGGCCATCACACAGTAACTGCAGTTTTGGTCATCTTTCTAGAATATCAGAGCTTTTCTCAACTCTTGCCCCTTTTAATGCCTCAGCCAGGTTCACTGTGACAATATGAGGCAGGGGCTATCATCGAAAAAGAAAATTCCTTCTGCCCCTCTAGGTACTGTTCCTCTTGCTCATCAGGGATGGCAGAGCTGAAATGGATATGGTTTAAACTGGTGCCCCATGCTGAAGGAAGGCATGGACTGTGTTCAGCTGATGCCCAAGAAGGCCCACAGCATGCCCCTGGGCAGTTCTAAATTCACAATTCATATATAATAGTTCACTAGTGTTGGGTGGCTTCCTTGGTCCATCTGGGGCATTTAAGAGGACAAAGGGCTTTATCTGTGAATAAACTCCAGAGAGGTTTCCTCAACCTTCTATTAATTCATGGCTTTATCACTACTTCTTATCCCAGGGACCATTCTGCTCCGTGTTGCTATAAGAGTTCTTATGCCTAACTACATGAAAATTACCAAAACGTTTTAATGTTAACCCATTACTTTTGCTCTCCTCCATTTGCCTTGATTCATTGACTTCAAGGGAGTGAATGTGTGAACATTCAGACACAGCAAATATATCTGCCTGGAACAGATCTATTTTTGCAACAATTTGTGGACTGCCTTCTGCTGTCTTATGAACCAGTGCTGGACCATGAGCCTCAAAGTCAAAGCAGTGACAGCAAAAATCCAGGGTAGCATGCCTGGTAGCAGTTGTGACTGCTGTGCTCAAGGAAAGGGCACTTCAGGGCCTGCCAGCCAGGGTCCTGAGATGAGTCAAGATAAGCCAGTTAGCCTTGCACTCTGGTGGGACAGGGCACTTCCAGAACAAGGTGCCTTGTTCTTATCTGGCAAAAGGTCCTCAGCCCAGTAACTTCAGGACTCTCAAACACCAACTCCAGGGCAGATTTCTGAAGACTATTTTCTTTAACAGCCAAATTGAGACAGTAACAGCTCATCAGTAGGCACACTTGGCTTGGAACCCCACTGACTTTCTTTCCAAATGAAGAAAGACCCTTCTGAATGCAAGTGAAATTAGATAGCTGCATAGTTCACACATACACTTTTGTTTCCTACTAGCACTTATGCTGTTTAGCATCCCAATTTGCTCTGTACTTTGCAACAGAGCTCTACAGAACTAAGTTAATCAACCACAACACTTGGTGCAAAATATGAACTTGGCTTTAAGCCCCAGATGCAACATTTGCCTTTAGAGAACTCTCATTGAAATTCTCTATTAAATAGTATGCTCTGGTTTGCTTTGGGTGTAATAATAAAAAGTCATATAAATGCTTCCTCATTGCTTTTTTTTTTTTTTTTAGTAAAGTATAAATGTGCCCTCAGTGGACCCTTTCCAAAAGTGTCATTTCAAGATCTTTAGCAGTATAAGAAACCAGATGTTGTGGTGCAGATGCAGGGCAGGCAGAAGTGCCAAAGTCTCAGAGCCATTGACTGGGGCTCTCAGAGTGCCCCAAGGGAGGTAGTGCCATGCTCTCCTGCCTCTGCATTTCAAGGACAGGAAGGGCTTGACCAACTTAAGTACTAACAACTGAGTGTAACTCCTGCAGCAAGGCAAGTGCATCTGTGCCTTCTCCATGCAGGCAGAAAATCAGAAAATTCAGAAAATCTCAACCTGGTGTCTTTAAGAATCCCAACCAGAGTTAGGAAACTGAAAAACAAAGGAAGGAAAACCTACCTAAACTTTCTTTCCTTTCCTAGGTTGGAAAATGAGTTTATAATCAACATACAATTAATTCTTCTATAGTTTTCAGATGAAATTCAGCAGCAAACAATGGATCTCACATTTTTACACCACCTCCTTTTAAATTATTCTTCTAAGATCAAAAAATCTTAACTGCACTTTTCACCACAATCTACAGAAAAGGCCACTTAAATCTAACCTTTGGTAAACAAATACTGTAACAGCATAAAAAAAATTAAATCCATAGTTATCAGAGACATTTAAATATAACTCACACTAATAAAGCTTTTAAAACAGGGCATAAAATGCCTGCTCGAGTGCTGGAAAGTCTGGTCCCCAGTCAGCACTCTTGTGATTTACATGGGTAGCTTCCATGATGGAAAGTATGAATTATGTATGGATGGTTATCATCCATCAGTATAAGAGAAAACCTGTGCATCTCTTCAGGCTCCAAAATGTCCAGCAAATGCTTACAGCTTTTTGTCCTATATACCAATGGAAATTAAATAAAGCTAGCCTATAGTCTCTCTGTGCTGGCAAGTAAACCATCAAAAAAAAATAGTGCTTATAATACCGTTTTTGGATCACAGTACCTTCTGATGCCAGCAACAATTGTGAGTAGTACACATGCATTTAAATGTATGATCTAAGCAATTTTCTTATATGTTACCTTTGACTTTGGTATAGCAAATGAGATAAAATAGAGTGTCCCTCCTGCTACTCCCTGTAAAGTAATAATAATTAGCCCTCTCCTCCATGGGAAACCTAATGGGATGTGACTGCAGTGCTGATTCTAGCAGTCTGTGCGTGTGTGTGACTGATACTTTCATTTGGCCAATTAATCTTTGATCTCTTGCACCTGTTACTCACAATATACCCAAAATATGTTGGACCCCATTGCTTAAGTCATCTCTCCCCCTTTTCTTTTTCTTTCTGTGCTCTTTCCACTGAAGTCTGGACAACCAGGAGGAAGAACAAACATTTTGATCTTGTTTGGCATGTGCTCATCAGAAACAAAGTAAACACTTAAATTACCTCTACCTTCCAGTTCCAAACGCAAATCTCATAAATAAATAGAGGACTACCTACCAATCCTTTGGTTGAGAGAGTGCTGGCCTGTCTCATGACTCATAAGCTTTTTGTGGCAAATAAAATGAGAGACTTTCAAAATGTCGTTTTTGTACTTTTTCTGCTTGATTTCAGCAGGGAGTCCGTATCACACATTCAGTGTTAATTTCACAGCATTCCTAAGTCTTGCATTTTCCCATACCCTCAATGCCAAACAATCCCAGGATTGCTTTCTGTTATATTTTGCAATTGCTTTTTGTTATAATTTTCATGCAACAGGCAGAGACAATCAATATTAGGCCGTAGGCAACAAATCTAGTTACAGATTCAAAAAAAAAAAAATTGGAGGAAAGATGCAGCGACAAGAAAGCAGCACCAACTGAGCATGCTTCTACTGCGGCACAGACAGAAAAGTAGTGGACGTACTGTAGAAGCTGGCCATTACGTAGTTTTGGCAGCGATCACCAGTAAATTCATTTGGGCACCTGAGAGGAAAAACAAACAAAAAAAATGGTAGAGAAAAAAACAGAGAAAAGAGAAGAGGTGAATATATGCTAAGAAAGAAGCTCCTTCAGTGTGAACTGATATGACTTGGTGAGTTCACTTTCAGAAACTGAATCTCGGTTTAATGTGGCAAAATAGCTCAGGATGTTGAGAGCAAGTCATTTGCTCTGTGGAAATGTAAAGAAATCCCCCCTGCAAAACCAGCCAAAACCAAATCAATCCAGATCAAAGTGTGTTTCAAGATCTGAGACAGAAATTCACCATTCCAGAGACCCAAATTGGTTTTAGGATGCTCTTTCCACAAGGCAGCAAGGACACAAGATCTGTACATACTCATCTCCATGAGTTTGGTCTTTTAGGGTTGCACTTTGCAGCAGTCTCCCAGACAGGAAAACTGCCAGTGTGTGCAAAACAAATGCATCTGTGAATGAATGGAAAGATCAAAAATCACACAAACGAGAAATATTTTGGAGGTCAATAATGCCATGGTGTACAGATTGTACTTCAGAAAATCAGGTCATAAATTAGTGAGTAAAGAGGCCGGTTCCAGCTGAACTGTGAAAACACCAAGTACTATTGATTTTGTTGCTGTAGTTGGGGAAGAAAGCAAAGTTCAGATTATTTTAACATACTTTCTTGGTTTTGGATTTTCATGGGCAGAGTTTCAGTACATCTTGCTCCAGTGAATCCAGGTTGGCACCTAAAGGGCAAAAACGTGATAAGCAATAGTACACCAAAACCACTGCACTAACAGACTTACATCTGCTGGTCTATGGAGTGCGAGTGCATTAAGTGACCTCCTGGTTAGGTGTTAGTGAAAAATGATCAGAAGAGAGGCAAGAAAGTGTAACCTTTCCAGAAGAGAAAACTTTGCAAAAATTTACAGCAAAAATCCATCAGAGAAAAAAAAGTCTTTTTGCTTGTCTGTTTTGAAAAAGAAAGAATCACAGCTAGCAAAATCTGTACCAGCTCACTGCTTATTCCACCTCAGGAATAGACCAGTTTGAGTTCTTTTTTAAAATTTGCAGTGAAGTGCATAACAACAATTTACACTGTTGCTATCATTAGTCACATAAAATCTATGAAAATACCACGATGTCCCTACTTCTGTCATGGCATTTTGTGCCTTCTGGTAGTTTGCTTTGAGGAGGAATAGTAAATACAGCAATCACAGAAAAGCCACAAAAAATCCAAAAAGTGAGAAGACAAAGTCAAACCCAAAGGGAAGTATATTCAACATGGCTCACAAAAAGATAAAAGGTCAGTCCAGGCAAGAAGTAAAACGAGAGGGCAGAAGTGCTCTCAAGATTTGCAGCCCCATAGCTGTCTGTCTGTTCAGGTCGTAAGCTCTTCTGCAGAAAACTTCAGTGCAGCTTTCCCGTTGATCACAGAGAAGGGATTTCTCTACTATGATTTGCCCATCTTTTTCACTGCTGCCTATCAATTCTTCCTTCACCTTCATTCTCCATTCTGGGGCAGGGCTCAGGCTCCCAAAATACCACCACAGCAATGCAGGCTTCCTGTGCTTCAGACTTAAGTGTGAATGACTGTCTACCACACTAAGTATCTACAGATTTCAATCTTTGCTCTTTGTCCTTCTTCTCTCCACTCTTGTTCAGCATGTAACCTGAAATTACCTGACACCTGCTTCCTTCAACACACCTCACTTGTATTGCCTGTCTTCGTGATGCCCTCCATGGGTTTGCCATGGTGCACGAATCTCACACTCTTTTTCTCCTGCTGATGATATGGTGCTAGCCTCTTTTTCAAGTTTTTTCATAAGTTACTTGTCAGGTGCTGAAAAGCCTTCTTATTTGCAAATGCATGTTGGTCAGAAGAATCCTTCACCTCTTCTATCCGAGTTTCATGTGTGCTGAAAGCTGTCCCAATATTTTAAATTCTGCTTTTCCACAATTGCCTCTAGCCCTAAAAACCAGGGATACTGCCCTTGCACAAGTGAGACTTTCCGAAAATCCGTTTGGCAGAGGATCAGTGTCAGGGATAAACACTAGTATCTTGTGTAAATAAACCATGCAGGAATGATATTTGTGTAATTAAGGTATATTTTGAGGATCTGCAGATGATTCTTTGGAGCTGATTTGCTGTAATGATATATTTGTTTATCAAGGAAGGGGGTTCAAGTTCTTCAGAGCCAAGGTCACATCTTTTGACAAGTACCCAGTGTGGAGAGATCCCAGTTTCCACAGGTACATTCAGCTGAGAAAAATGCAACAAGGATAACTCTGTCATTAGAAGACGCTATTGCTTAGCATGACAGAAGACTTTCTGCACATTTGATAGAAGGCAAAATGCCTTTGACAGAAAGCATTTTGATCTGTGTTACTGAACCAGGAGTAAAAATATTTTGCACTATTGTAATCTTGTTAAATAGCTGTCCCTGGAAAGCTGGCATTTGCGCATGCTTGCTTTCAGTTCACAGGGACTTCTACATCTTGCTCGTCAGGCTCAACCCTACAAATTCCCAAGGAACACGACTGAAAGCCTCATGTTTTCCTCCTGCCACTGACTGCTGCTGGTTGCTTGCTTTGTCTGTGCTTGTTTTCAGATGTTGGTGCAGCTGTGGAGGTGATGAAAACAACTTGAGCACTGGTATAGACAATGCTGAAATCACTTCCAGACCAAGCAGGATCAGCCCTGTCGAGATGGCGCCGAAAACAGCTCAGGTGTGTTTATACTTGCTCTGAAACCATTGTCAGCGAATGGGCTGCAGCACCTGCCCTTGAGAACGGGCCCAGGGTGGGCCAGCTGAGAGGAAAGCTGAGATGAGCCTCTCCGCTCATGATGATGTGTGAATGCTCAAGGCATTTTATTGCTCAGATGTGCACTGCAGCACCGTTTCCAGTGCAGTTTGGAAGGTTGTTTCCTGTAGACTGTACTTTTACAATCAGCTTGAGATGTTGTCCTTTCCCAAACACCTTGTCCTACTCAAAGTTTTCAGACATTATTTTTTGTTGTAATTTTCTTTTCTAGGTCATTATCCATGTATCATTTTCCTGTATGACAGTAGCAAAAGTTGAGATCAAGCAACTTAGAGCAAAACATATATGTTTGTGCTGTGAGAGCCTTATAATTTCCTTTCTGCCTTAAAAAAGGCTACTTGGATCATTTATTTATTGTATTAACTGGGTAAAACCAAAATACTGAACCACATATAGTAGAAGAATTGCTTTTTTCCCCTCTACACACAGTAGTTGCAAAGAGCAGCATGGTTCAGTGGACACTGAACACATATCATCAAACTATTTTTCATCAGGAGAGGAATGACTGAATGGTTCAGGAACTCGGATTTCCATTTCATTCACTGCTTACAAACAAATGCAACGTGGGAGAGAATGTTTTTATTTCCATGGGAAGTACAGTATTTAGTCGTCCATTTCGTTGCCTAAATCAGAATTAGTATTTCTATCCTGTCTCTTGAAGGCATACCTCTGGAACTTCTGCTTTTGTAATTGCTGGTTTGAAGAAACTTCTGCCCATTTCTATTCCCCAAAGGTCTTTACATGAAGACAGATATAGAAAATGGCTA
Source organism: Daphoenositta chrysoptera (assembly GCA_013397915.1). NCBI lineage: Eukaryota > Metazoa > Chordata > Aves > Passeriformes > Daphoenositta > Daphoenositta chrysoptera. Next base: position 202,197 of record VZRO01007140.1, read on the forward strand.
TATCATTGAAAAGTATGTAGTTCACTCTTTTGCTGTTAAGAAAAGCAGTAGTACATTTCTGTTAAGACAGTAGCATTATTTTTATCCAATGAAATCCGGATGTAAATTTCATTTCTTCAGTAACAACAAAACCACTAGAAAAGATGTGTCTGCAAGTCAGAAATCAATTAGTCAGACTATCAAGGCCTTCATGGTATGATACTTCAAAAGAACACTCTAAAAGTGTAACAGATATCATATTCATATGGATTTTTTTCAAGTAAGAAGGAAATGTTATGAATTTTGGTCTTAATTTTGCATTTATTGAGAACTTTTTATCTTCAGTGAACTTGGGGACAGATTTCCAAATGAACAGAAATAACTTAGGAATCTCAGTCTCATAGGAAGCCAGTAACATCCAGGCTTCCCAAGTCTATGATGTTTTCAAAATGTGACTCATGTTCTTATGAAGCTTCTGAAAATTTTATACACTAGTTTATTTAAGTAGTCTCAAAGCTTCCTATTTCATCTGTTCTATTTTGAGACTGTTTTGCTTGGTCTTGGGCCTTAATTAAAATACATGTGGGGAACACACATGCTACCATAGATGTAGCTGTACAATGCTTTACTAAGTCTTCACACACTTGAGCATTTCACGTGGTTACCTCTTGAAAGCAGGGTATTTTCTTGAAGTTCACATCAGTATCCATAAGAGCAAGATCTGATTCTGTCCAGATGATTACTATATATTTTACTATTATTTTATAAAATACATTTTTTTAATACATAGCCAGACTTTAACTGAAGATGAATTTAGGATCTCCATATATATATTTTTTTTAATAGAATAGGGTATTTACAAAACCAGAGATACTACTTGGAAAATTCCATGGTTGTTTTGAATCTGAGTCATGTTTTTTGGTTAGGGATGAAACCAATTTAGAATGATATGGCTCATGCTTTAGAAATTTTGTTTTTGCTCTCAACAGATGGACCATATGGAAAAACGTGAACTTGCTACTGAGGCAGAAATATGAAGAGCAAGTACCATATTTCAAGCATTCTGTTTCCACAAGCATGTTCTGGGAGTAGATTTATTTTCTTAGAACAATGAAGACTATGTGTAGTGGCTAGATACCTATTTTAATTAACTGGAATGCTAGAATAAAAAGTGGACATCTTTATTTTTAAAGAAGTAAGAAGAAAACTGTATTTTGTCGCTTCAATTTCCCAGGACACCCACTTTCAAGTACTCACTTTTATTTCTTACGTAGCTGTATTGCACCCAGTTTAACTACACAACATAAAATTTTTGTTCTGGCAAGTATTAGAGGGCATAGCAAATAGCCCTGCAAAACAGTGGTGGCCCTGACTGTTCTCAGGGTAAGAATCCTTCTCCACTGCCTTATTGCAAATGAGATTCACCCTGTCTAACTTTACAGCTCTGATGCTTTTTCCAAATAGGTTTTGGACCACCCAGGCAGAGGCACATCTGCCAAATCTGGGAATTGCCTTTTCCTTGAAATCCAGCCCCAGAATTAAAGGTTATTTCTTGTCTACAATAGGGAAAAACAGCCCCCACTTTATTCAAATACCTCCAAGACATTTTATTAAAAAATTAGCCAGTCTATAACATCACCAAAGAACATACACAGATGTTTGAACTAAAATAAAGAAGTCTCCCTACCAGTGAAGACGGGATACCTCTGAAACTATCAAGACAATATCAATGATTAGCAAGTCTGCTCTATGCTCAGCTCTACCATTCACTGGAGTTTTCTGCATGGTGTTTGGATAGGAAGTTGAAACACAAAAACTCTTGTACGTGCTCTGGAGAGTCATAGCAAACTGCTCATCTTGAATGCTGGCTTACAACAACCATGTAAATTCAACACAACTCTTTCTTTCTCTTTCTCAAAAAAGAATCCAACCCACAGCACATATAACTTTTCCATGTTTAATTTAGCTAAAAATGATCCTGGAATGGAACATTCATTGCTTTCAGCAGCACACCAATCCATGAAAATCCAAAGCAAAACAAAGCCCATGATGCACACTTAACATCTTTCTACAAAAAAAGAGAAAACTTACAGGTAAACCAGTACATTGTGAGGTTTGGTGGGGTTTTTTGATGGCTTTTGTTTGTTTGTTTTCCTTTAAAAAAACCAAAACCCCAAAAAACTGAACAAAGAGAAGCAGTCAATTTCTTCTGGCCTAATGAAAGCATCACAGACCTTCACCTAACTCACCTACCAAAGTTATCTCTACAATTAATGTTTTTCCATTTTTAGTCCTAGAAGACTGAAAAAATCATGCAGTTTCAGCAGATGACAGTCTTCACTGACCACCATCTCTTCGTCTGAAAACCAGCAACATCCTCACAAAAGTGCACCCTTTTCATTCAGCCCTCTTATGTACCAAGGATGTTTCCCAAGGTTTAAATGCTGAGTTTCCTCTCAAGCTAGTGAGAAGCAGTCCCTATGATTAGTTACTCTTCAGGGGTAAATGCTACATGACATGCTCCCAGGCAGTAGGTAAATTCCAGTGCTGTGGTTCTTCATGGATGTTCTCTGATGCAAGGGATTACTGCAGCATCAGTACCTTACTGCAGTACCATATCTTTTGTTTTCGACCTGAAAAGGGTGCCCAAGCAACCCCCTAAACTCAACTCATATGACTTCATGAATCAAGATCCACATACAAAATAGTAACCTCCACCATGACCATGACATTCATTGTTTTTTATGCAATTAAACACAACAACAGTTGTGAATCTTGTCTCACCAGAAACTGTTCAGTTACTACATAAGACAATTAAAATAACAGTTTCTCCTGTACAAAGTGTAATATTCAATGCAATTTTCCACACCCATTTTTTTTCTTTTGTTTTCTAAATGGAGAATATGTAGTTTACAGTGTCTGTTTCATTATTTCTAACGTAAGGCTGCAGTTGTGTTACTTTGTGCCATATAAACACCAATAGAAGATACTGTGGCATTATCACATAGAAATATTTCCCAGTTAGCCACTGCTATGCCTCATATGCCTCTGTAGAACACAGAGGGCATTCTTGGCATTCTTTCCACATCCACATGGTTAAAAAATGAAGAAATGCAAGTTCAGAAGAAGATATTTTTCAGGTGCTCCTTTAAAGAAAAAACCATTTGTGAAACCTGATGGCTCCAACAAAAGAAGCAAATAGGATTTCTTACCTGCACAGGTATCTTGGGGGGTTTGGGAGGTCTTTAACCATGTAACACTCTCCCCCATTTACACAGAAGGCTTTCTGCTTTATGTCACATTTTGTGAGATGACTTGTCCCAGTCGTAGATGTGGAAGTGGCTGGAAAAGATAAGAATGAAAATACAGATCAGAGGCTGTTTTTCTTTCTGACTCGTAAGTATACTTGTACGTGAGGGAAAAAGTCGGGCTAGGGAGGATCTGGCAAGTCCTTTGAGCTCTCTATCTGCTGCTACCACAAGCACTAATTACTTGACCCTGTATTTTGTTGATTGCCACAGAGAGTGGAGTTTAAACACATACCTCAGAGATACACAACCCCACACTCAGCCTGGGAGGAAGTGGGGGTTTTCCCAGCCCTGTCCATCAAGTGGCCTTAAATTTTTGCAACACTCCTATGTGTTTCATTGAATATGTGTAATTTATGTGCGGTAACTTAAATTGCATTAATTGCATTCAAGTGATTTTGGGGTGTGAGAGTCATTACAGATTGCTGACACTATCCAATAAAATAAGGTCCCAGATGATATTTCCTCCTGGTATTGCCTTGAAGCAGGTATTTTTCAGTGAAGCTTAACCTGAGGCCTTATGCTTACTCAAGACCTCAGTCCAGCCACTTCCTTCTCCCCAAGGAGAGGGTGAATGGCTGAATGCTGAGTGTCCCTTTCCTTGCTCATAAACGAGAGCTGTGGCTACCCTGGCTTGACTATGTAGGAGGAAGAGAACGGGGAGGTTGGAGGTTTTGTTCCTTCCTGTGCATATACAATTGCCACCATTGTGTCCACAGGAATCTTTGATCCAGAGACCAGCCTAGCATCTCCTGCAGCTGGGCTCCTCTGCATGAGATAAGCATGAGGTTTGGGGCCACAATGCTGCTAGACACCATTAGGTGTCTAAATTGCTATAAAATGGAAATATAACCCAGACCACAGTGTTTCTTAGCTTACTTCCTGCTGCATTTAGGGAATACTTAGAGAAGGCAGGAGCATTGTTCAGTTAGCAACCTTTAGGGAGGATGCCATGGAAGGATAAGTAATCACAGCCTTAGGACTTGCCAATGCAATTTCTGCCAAGAACATGCTTTTCACTGCCCACAGAAAGCAACCCAACTTATGCCCCCAATGAGTGGGATAAGCCCCTCTGGTGGTGTCCTCTTTGGTCTGTCCACACTGACTGCAGGCAAAGCTCAAACTCTTGACAATATGCTTAAGGACTTTAAATGGCTAAAACTAACTGAAGTGGTTACCTGCAAACTGTAAAAAGTGGTAGAAATTCTTGCATGGTACTTGTTTATCTCCAGACATACAGAAGATAGAAATACTGTTACTGTGATCAAAAGAAAAAAATCACAGTATTTTTGTTTCTGAAAGACAATTTGTACCCTAGGGTGAAACAATGCTATTACCTATTGACTGATTTCACTGGAGTTGACTAGAAAGCTGTGAACACCTACAGAAAAATTGTCTGATATTTGAAGCCTTTTCTAACAGAAAGGCACCCAAGGGGCATGCTTCTAATAGACGACGTGTGACATTCTATCATTTCCTGAACACACTGAATCTGAAGAAAACATGGTTTTGGCAGACTGACTATGAACAAATACCACTTACGCATTTTGAACTGTAGTATGATATAGTCCCTGTCACATTTCATTTTAATGCATTTCCCATTATCTTTCAGGTAAATGTATTTTTAGCACTCAGCACTTGGGAGAGTGCACCACCTTGGCTGCTTTCTCTTTCTTGCATGCTGCCTTGTTTGTATGGGGTGGTCTCCTCTAACAGGCCCGGAAACACCCTCCTGTGACCTCTTCCAAAACTGAAGCTCCCTCCTGCTTCTCACTTGCATCCACCCATTGTGTTACATCTCCACAGATCCTATCTTGACTGGGGCCTCTAAGTGTTAATGAAATGCAAACATGGAGTACAGATTCCTCTTAATAACACATTCCTTTCTCCTGGCCCCTCAAAGCATGATTTATAACCTCTCAGACCAGGATAAATTTATGTCTTGTCTAGGGGCAGGAAAAGGGGTCATGTTTTAAGAGTAGTCTGACACTCTTTCAGCTAGCACCAGTTCAAACAGGACTTTGCACCCAATGTTGACAAAAGGCTGGCCTACAGACTGCCATCCGCTCAGCAGTGAAGGGTCCACTATGTTTGATGTCAGAGGCTTGACCACCATCCTTGAGGATCTCCCCTCCCCTAGGATGGGGAGATTTGCCTTATGGAAGAGCCTGTCCTTCTCTGCTGGTTTGAAAGGAGCCTGGATTATTATCCTAAAGGAGATGCCTGACATGACAGGCTGTGTCATACCGAGCCCTAGGATGTAATAAATATGGGTGGACAAATTCTGTCTGTGTCGCACTGCATGCTTTGAAGCCTTTGTGAGTCTCAACAGGCAAACTCAATATTAAGCTTATCACTGCTGATAACCTATTAAGCCTTTAATAAAGGACACACCTCAAGCTGTGAGCCAAATACTCTGAGGATGTCTTCGAGCTCAGAAAGCTAGCGCATTAACTTGGGAGGGGTAAAAAAGCAATATTGTCTGCAACGCTTTTGAAAAAAAAAAAAAAACAAACACCATTTTACTACCCTGCTGGTTAATGTAATGTTTTAAATTGAATAATGAAGGTAGATCCAGTAACAAGTGGACTTGTAGCTATCTGTAAGTGTTTCCATAATCTCACTTATTTGCTTTTTCTTTAAGCAGAAGCTCAATCAAAACCAGAACACCATGGAGTTTCAAAGTTAACGGTGATTTCCCAGCTGATGTAAGTGAGATTTGGACAGAAGCAATTGCTCTGAACTGATTACAAGAGATGGAAGTAATCTGCAGCTCTTAGAGAAATCTTATGAAGCACGGGCTTCACACTTATTTGTGAGGAGTATCTTTACCCTTGTTTTGGGCATCACATGTTCAAAACTGTTGTGTAAATCTTGCACAAGAATTTTCTCTGCGTTACCGATCTGCTGGCATCATAGTCCCTGTCTGCCTGAGCTTTGAAATGGGTTGAGGGGAGGAAAAAAGTCTCCAGGGAGTTAGTTCTGATGTTAATTTTTCTTTGCAAAGCATGCATAGTTTTTATGGCATATGGCCAGTATTCAGTGTATGCACTGTAAGCCTACTTTGCCAATTAAATACAAGAAACACTAACTATGGATTTGGGTTTCACTTAAAGCCACATAACGGAAGAAATATGGTGTTTGGGAGCAGGTGTTCATCGGAGTCCATTTCATACAGTCCGTAACTAGCCCCAAAATATCACCTTTCCATACATCTCTAGCAGACATGGTCTTGGAAGATGTTTAGTGGGAATGACCAGCAGTGATGAGGTAAAGCACACAGCTGTAGAACATGTATCTGTGCATTGTTACTTCTCCACCTAGTCAAAATTTGTACCTCCATTCTTTTCTATAATGTTTTCTTCAGCTAGACAAGCACAAGACAGAAAAGCTGTTTTGTTCTAGACTCCTGTACCAAACACTTAGCTTACCACAAGGACTAAGTTACACATATTACAGGTAAATCACAATTTGAAAATATCATGCATGAGAGAATATCTGAAAACACTGCATAGTTTACCTTCCCCTCTCCCTTCCCTGAAGGCAGAAACACCATATTTAGAAAAGAAACTGCAGGCAGTGTGAACAAGGTCACTACTAGTAATGCAAATATTCACATGGCACTGAAAAACAATAAGATTGGATCCCATCCATGGGAATTTCCTAAAGACATTAACAAGAAGAAAAATAGAAGCTATTCCATTTTACTAAAGCAGTTCTCTAAAAGGTGAATTACTGCTGTAAAACTACCTTAGGTTCATTTCATGTCAAGCAGACAAAACTTCATGTACTTCTGTTCTTACCTGGTGAATCTCTGACACTTTTTTTCTGGTCTGAAACAGAAAAATGCATTCTCTTTCTGTCTCTTGCTTTCCAAAAAACCCTCTGATGTTTAGTGGCTACAGCACCAAGACTCCCAGACCCTGCACAGATGAGCCAGTCCACTGAGAGGAGTCCTAAGGGATCTCTGACTTAATTCAGACTAAGAGGGAAGAGCTTTGCAACCTAAACAGAATAGTATCCATGCCTCTTTGAATTGAGTTTCTGCAAAGCTGGTGTAAAATCAGAGGACACACTCAAAGTCGTGCAAGGTGGCTAGTGAGATGGTTATGACTCACTGGAGACAAAGTGGCAGCAGCAGCACAAAGGAAGGTTTGCCATTCTCATGGGAAGGCCACTTACTGGAGGTAAATATGCCACCTTATTGGACTGCAGATGGACACCTTTCCAGTCTCCCTTTGTGAACCTGTGGCTCACGCCAATGGAGAGAAAGGGACCTGCATGGAGTGAAGGATGGACTGAGGGAGAGAAGGAGGTGATGAGAGAGTGCACACAAGCAAACTTTGGGGTGACAGAGTGCCTGCTCCCAGTTGAAAGCCAGCTTTACTAACTCATATTCCAACACTTGCAGTTCACTCATTTCTTTGAAAGCATGGTCCAACTCCCTCTTCACTTGCTGATATGCAGTTTAGAGATGCACAGTCCTGATCTGTAGGGTGGGTCGATTTCCTGTGCAACCTTGGCTGTAGCATTTAATTCCTCCGTATCTCCATGAAGCCACCTACATTTTCTTCCTGCTGAGTACTGAGCCTCTTCAACTCACTCTGACTTCCCCAATGAATCCAACTTGCAAAGTACTTACAGTACAGAAAACCTTGGCATTTCTGTATTGCACTGAATGAGCAAAGCTGCTGCTTCCAGTGTTAACTGTGGGCAGCAGAAGCTATATGGGTACTTTCAAGAACAGAAGCCAAAACCTGAGAGCAATCAAAAATTAGCCCCTTTCTGAAGAGGGAAGAACTTCCATTTTAGCAGGTGTGTAAAAAGATGTATTTTATACAGTCCTTCATACTTAATTGTTCCAGATCTGGAACTGGATTAATGTAGCTGTGAACATACCAAAGGTTTGAAAAAATTACTAACACCAATGAATAACCACCAGAGAAAAAACTCTCCAAAACAACCAAGTCTCTATATGAGGCATTTACAGTCTATTTCACGGGGCTGCTCAGAATTTTTCACATTGTTTTTGTGATTTAATACCCTAAACTGGCTGGTCAATCCAGTTAAAATTGTTTTCAGTCTCTCTCTTTGCAAATAACATGCAGTGTAATAGATTCCTGGGACCTCCACAGGAAAGAAGGATCTGTTCAGCCAGCAGCTGGAATTGAGTGCTTACAAGCGAGTGGAGTTGTTCTCTGGCTCTAAGACAGTGCTTTCTCACTTTGGCACTATCTCTATGAAGATCAGGGCCAGCAAGAAGGAAACAGGAAATCACCAGCTCTGCAAGATAGAAACTTCAGGAAAGATTGAGAGCACATAAACTCTTGCTGAACCAAGGCGGCATGTCTCTCTTCCCCCTATGACATGGACTCAGTGGTGGTTTCCTTTCACAAATCCAACCTTAGCAAAGCAAAGTAAAAAAAATAATAAAAAAAGAGAAGAAAAACAAAGCACAGACGCTTCAGCTTGCTGCACCACCCGATCGCTTCCTCCCTGATAGGCCGACAGACTGACCCAGTTGGCAGGCGCGCGACTGCGGGACCTGCACAGCATCTGGCTCACCACAGAGGGTCAAGAGGTGACACATGCTAAACACTGCTCATCAAGAACCATTTTTGTTTGCTTCATTTAACTTTGAGATGGTAGAAAGGATGGGCACAGGCGCACACAGCTCACAGGTTGTTAGTGAGGAAATGCAATTAGTGCTTGCAAAACGAAGTTTTCAGAAGAAGGGTGGAAAACACAGGCTGTGGAAGAATACTGGTGAATGGAAAGACCTGGTTAAAACTGGGCTTTGAGACAAGGCATACTTTTTCACTGCCATGAAAGATGTCAGCTTTCACTTCAGGGTGGTGTGATAAGCAAAAGGTCTGTAAGAGCCTTTAGAAAACATTCCCTACCTGCTGAAGGGAGACATGAATGGCAAAACACAAGGCAGTGACAGACCAGAGCATCCCAAGAGGAAAAGTGTGTGTGTGGTAGAAAGGGACAGAAGGGAAAGAAAAGAAAGGAAGTGCAGAGGAAATACGCATAGATTGAACCAGTGCAGGAAAAACAGGTCTAGGCTCAGGAATGCTAAACTGACAGCCAGACAAGGAAGTGCTTTTACTGTTGAGAGACAACCTTGCAAATGCCAGGAATGGGTGGGCGGGACTGAAAATTTAGAGACCTTAGATTAAAGCAGACGGCAGACAAGGAGCTGAACACAAATGTCATGATACAATGAATGTTATCCAGTGTGGAGCCCTTTGCTGTACCGGAGAACATCCCATCATGCAGAACCTGAGTGGCCAAATAAACTGTCGGAAAGAATTCCTGGCTCACCCTGTTTTGGAGGCCACAAGGCCTCTTCTCCATGCTCACTGTGCAGCAAGGTAAGGTACTAAACTCATGGGGCTGGAAGTTTGTAATGGGCTGAGCCCATGCTAAACAACCCCTAATACATCTGTTGGGAGGTGCTTCATCATGTGTGTCTTACTCCTGTGTATCTCCCAGCTCTTCCACAGAGCTCTGAAAGGTCTCTTCAGGCTGCTGACCACCAGGGCAGATGCAGAGGAGACCATCAAAACTGAAAGGGAGACTTAGGGTGGAGGTGGAGCTTCACAAAGCAAGAGCTGCCCGGATAGTCCAGTTCCTGCCCTGTTAGTTCCGCTCCCAAGGGAGCCCATGCACTCAGAAGGGAAAGCAGCTGCTGGGCAGGTGAGAAGCCAACTTCTGCTGAGTGCCAAGGCACAGATATCAGCCTCAGGAGAACCGACTGCACCAAATCACTGGGCAGGTCGTGTTTTCCCGTTGCCATGATCCTGTCTAATCAATGAGAAAGGTGCTGTTCCAACCATCTGTAGCTTCATGCAGCCTGGAGAGGTGAGTGATGGGATCGACATGGAAATCAAACTGCTGGCAGGAGGACTGGACTCAAGACAGTAAAGAAGAGAACTTGGGCTCTTTTCTCAAGTCCCAAAGGCCCTATTCTGCAAGGCAGTGTGGGGAGCACCCTAATCCAAACAGCATCATTTCTGTATAGAGCAAACCACCACATGAGATGGTTTTAACTCAAGAAGACTTTTCACTTAAAAAGCAGGGGAAAAGAACCTTGACAGAGAAAGACAGAGAAAGACTGAAAGAACAGCACACAAAAACTATGAAGATTATGAAGACAGATTGCTGTCCTTCAAGAAAATGTCCAAAGGGAATCGGAACACTGTCTTGAGGCCCTGCCAGCTACCCAAATCTAACTGCAGATTTGGCATGGCAGCAAGCTCCCTGAGAAATGAGACAGCAAGTACAGCTGTACTAACACTGCTTTCCTTGCCTCAGGACACAAAATCTGTTTGTTTTTTTTTTTTCTCTATTCCAGTCCACATATGATGCTTTCTGTGAGGGTTGATCATTTAGCTCACTTGTGCTGTAACCAACATTCAATTACTAAAATAAACAATGATAGAAAATCTAGGTCTGATTAGCAGCAGTTAGATTCAGCTTAGGTAGCAGTGCTGTCTTACTACCCCTGAAAGTTACTGTGGCAGAGGATTGTATTATAGATTCCATCTGGTACCATCAAGTTTGCCCTAATGGGTATATAGTAATACTGACATAACTATTTCCTTATCACATTGAGTACTGAAATAATTTCATTCCATTATAACATAGTCAGTCAAAATCTATTCTTGTTCCTCTTTCCTCTGAAGGATTTTTCTTATTAATTCCAAGTAACCAATTATACTTCTGCAAATCAGTGCAAAATGTCTTTACCTCTTTAGTTCTATCTACTCACTGAGAAGCAGGGATAATAAAGACTATTTAGCAGCTTATGAAAGGAAGCATGAAAGCTTTCTATTACAAATTATGTCTCATATAAAGTCAACATGATAATCCCTGTCATGAATCCTCCTTCAGGAAAGCACTGCAGCAAGAATATACCTAAAAATGAACCAATAAGCCCACACAAATCTGAGATTGCACTCAAGCACCTGCTTAATTTATTGTCACATTCACTTCCATGTTTTCCCCTGCGTCTTTAAAAAGATATTATGAAGGAGAATGGATTTCAGCACAGTGTTCAGCCTTGTTGAAAGCAAGACTTGCCCATTGAAATACCTCATATTAAATAAGTTTGTGAGGGGAGGCTGTGTCTGCAACTTTTCCTTGAATAATTTTAAACTTCCAGCCGAGGATTCTTAGGCACCCATTAATCTGTCTCCTACTGCATACTCTGCAGCAAAAAACATACAGGCTATTAATTCCACAATGAAACAAGCTTTAACTGACTTTGAAGCACATCTTCAAGTCATTAAGGGTGTGTTCCCTCCCCATGCACCCATCTCCAAAGCACAGCAGACTATCTGTTGCTTTCCTGGTGGCCTTCTGCTTCATGGAGGTGGTTGTGAGAGGAAGCCCCTGGAAACCTGAGGCATGAAAGGGATGTGCTAAACCTGAGGCAATTGAAGCTCAATCTCTTTCACCAGCCTGAGATCCCTGGGTGGTGGGGAAGAGCAGAGTAGCAGAAATTAGCTTTTAAGGTATAATGGTGACAAGCTCTGACACAGACTAGTGCACAAGTATGCCTTCAGTTCTGAGTTAAAGATAAAGCAAAGGCAACTTGTCTCAGAAAACACAAAGGGTTTCTCACAGGTTGCCAAGTATCTCCTTGATATCTTTGATAAGAAAGCATTACAAGAAAGGATCCCCAATAGACAGGCAGGTATGAAGATAAGTGAAGAACAAGAATGCTTATCAAAGACAGCTTCCTCTCTAATGCACTGAATTTATTTGGATATTTGTATTCCGCCAGAGATTTCCAAGGCCTTGGATTTTTTTTTTTAATTTTAAATTTCCTGTACAGTTCAAAACAAAGTTTTGAAATTTAACCTGTAGAAAAGAAGAAAGACTTTATTCTCTTGCTGTTAAAACTTATTCCTTAACTTGAAATGTATCAATCCCCTTTGAAAAAGGTATGATAAAATCTTAGGCAGAGCTATTGGGTCTCTTATTCAGCTTCTGCTAGAGGATCCAGTCTCCTGTCCTCTTGAGGAAGTGCTCATTGAGACTTAGGAGAAAAATCCTCTCTGAGTGGGTGCTGAGGGAAATTTTGACTCTGGTATCCACCAGCATAGCCATGGGACCCATTGTTTCTGAAAAATACAGGTATATATGTATATAAAATACCACTTCCCTGTTTGGAATTTCTCTCTCTAGAAAAGAGTGGTGGAGAGAGACATTACTAGGTTATGCTTTGCTTATAACAAGATCCTTTGGACTCTGGAAGCAGGGTCCTTTCATTGCAAACTGTCAAAGCACTTAGAATTCCTATCAAAGAAAGAGATTTCTATAGCAAGGGAGCCTTTTCTCATTTCCCTCCCTAATTTCTGGCCTGGAGGTATGAAATTGTCACTGTTTACAGTGCTGCTTGAAAATGAGCGTGTATGAAGTGGCACTCAGGGAAATCATACTTGTGACAGCAAAAAGACAAACAAGAATGGCCTAGAAAACATGACTAGTCGGGTAAAGCAGAAATATTTCAGGTTGCCTAGCCTGAAACAAATTTTTTCCCTAACTGTGTAGTGTAGTCCTAGTGGGACTGACTCCGACAGGCTTCAAAGGATTGCGTGATGTGTCAGGAGCAGTCACACCAGCAGGCAGCAGCTCAGTGTCCTCGGTGAACCCTGCCCAGCACCTCAGTGAACTGCTGCAGATGGCAGCTGTGAGTGCAGAGGAGCAAGTTCTTACACCCAGACCAGTCCTGGGAGACTGCTCTCCTTCCCCTGCCCTCACTCCTGCGACTTCTTCCACTGCCTGCATTAAAAGGTGTGCAGTAGCTTCACCTTGGGCTCACTGTCAAAGCTTTGTAGCAAAACTTCAGATGCTACTGCAAGGGAGTGGAATGCTGTCCCTTGTATCTGCTGTCAATTCGGGTTTTTTTCAAAACGGGTAGTAGTATATTTGTTGCAATAGAAAGGACTACCTTCCTTCTACCAACAACACTGTTTGTTCTGGCACTATTTTTTTCACCTGCTAACCTTATTTTATTCAGCTGTTGTTTCTTCAGTTAAGCTGTACTTTAATGTGCTGATACGGTAATGCCATTTAATCAGTTCCTGTTCTCAAGAAACATCAGAGAGGACTATGCAATAAACATGTTACTGTACCAACAGTTTTTAAAAAATGTTTATGAAAGGATGAAGTTTTTTTCACTTAAAAATAAATACATGAAAACAAGCGTAATGTTATTTTTCTAGCCGCTAAAAAACATACTAGTAACAACCATGAAGAAAAATAAAATGTGTTCTTGTTGAGAATAAGTGGCACATTTCCTCCAGCAGTTAATTTCTACAATCTGGTTATAAATCTGTCAAAAATAAGATTTATAATGAAATGCTAACAGATTCCAGGCAATTGCTGTGCTAATAGAGCCACTTTCTTACTCATGTATTCATGCAGATACAGACCTGCAGAAGGGATGGATTCGTACGAATGAGAAAATGGTTCAGTAGCCTGATCAGGATAAGAGAGGCTCTGAGTGAAGGAGAACATGCAGTCCAGATGCACATCATACTTTTTACAGAAAGCAAAGATTTTTGTCCAGCTAAGGAAGGACAAAAGGTGGCAACAGTGCATGCAGCCACACATCCGAAAGAACTGCCCTGTTTACACATGGCAGATGCCTTTCCACCATAAAGCAAGTTGCTAAGGCAGTCCTATTGTTGGTCTTTGCTCTTCAGCTTTAAAAGGGCCTCTTTGCTGGTATGGAGCCTCTCGTGTACAAGCAAAAGCTGAAAGAACTGGGTTTGTTCAGCCTGGAGAAGAGAAGGGTGACCTAACAGTGCCCTTCCAGTACCTCGAGGGAGCCTACAATAAAGATGGATAGGGACTTTTTACAAGGGCATATAGTAACAGGGCAAGGGCCAATGGCTTTCAACTGAAAGAGAGTAGGTTTAGATTATGTATTAGGAGAAAGTTCTTTGCTGTGAGGGTGGTGAGGCACTGGAACCAGTTGCCCAGAGAAGCTGTGGATGCCCCATCCCTCGAAGTGTTCCAGTCAGGCTGGATGGAGCTCTGAGCAACCTGGTCTAATGGAAGGTGTCCCTCCCAGTGTCAGGGATATTTGAACTAGATGACCTTTAAGGTTTTTTCCAACCCAAGTGATTCTATGATTCTATGATTTACTGTTTCTGTTACTGTAAGCAGAGCTGGGATGCTGTTGTGTACCAAGATCAAGGACAATACCAGTTAGAAAGGTGAAGAGTTTCCAGGCCATGTAAAGGGCGAGAAACAGGTATGCAAAGATGGGGGACACAAGAGAACAGCAAGAAACTCTTCATGGTGGCAGCCAACATTTTTTGTAGTTTCTTCCACAAGAGAGAATATTCCAAGTGAAATGAAGAGGCATGGCATACAGAGGGCCCCTCCAAGCAGGGGGCAACGTTTGAAGTGGATGTTAGGACAACTGATTTGTATAAAGAAGCACACAATTGCTGCCTGGGGGTGGGAACCTGCACCTACAGGGCGAGCAGGCGGGGATAAGCTGTAAGGGCACTGACGAGCAGTGAGATGAGAAACCACTAGAGGGATGCAGAAGGAAAGAACTGACGACACTGGAAAAACCTGGTGGGGTGGAGGTCCTGTCTGTGTAGGTAAGATCAGAAAGCCATTCTCTAGTGTTGTCATGCACAGGGAACTCTCAAAACACAGAGAGCTAAGCTGGGCATACACTGAGCGTACATCTTTTTAACCACTTCAAAACATTACACAGGGTGAAAGGCTCACCTTTCTTCTGCAGACGGTGCCTAATCTTTCAGGTTCCTTGCAGAAAACTGTCAGTGCATGTGGTACCCTACCAATGACCTTCCAAGCACTCCATTTGCCCACAGATTGCTTGGTCCCTTTGTATCAAAATGAAAGTATATTTTCATTAGTTAATATTTAGGTGGGTTTGTCTTTAAACCTGCTTTCAGTCTACAGCTGAACTGTTATGGTTCCTCACTGCCACATCCCTTTTACAGTGCCACGGGGTGTACATTTAAGAAAAAAAATCTGTGCTAATGGGAACCTTGAGTATCAAATGTGTCACTGTCTCTTGCAGGTGACTCAGAAAACTGCCATCCACCACCCTACAAGAGAGACCCTGGAGATTTCCCTCATATTGCTTGTTGGACAGCATTATTCCATGGGTTTCAGCCAGCAATTTAAAAAAGCCCAAAAGATAACCCAAAGTCTTGAAGAGAAGAGAACACCTGAGCCCAAAAAAACTAGGTGTTCTTTACACCAAAAACCAGACTGTGTTTCACATATTACAATTATTAGGCAGATGTATCAATCCTTACCATGCTTGTTCTAAGGTTAGGAAGAGAGAGAAGATCCTGAGAGTCTCGAGGATAGGAGAGAAATTTTGCACAAATCAGTGAAAAGGGAAGCTACCAAGTGTTCAGAGCCAAAATCATAGGCAAATGCTTGACAGAGACAGCAGTGGAGTTCTCCTGAGGATACAGTGGATATAGGCTTTTTTTAAAAATATTATCTTCTAATATGAGCTATAACAGGAAGATCGACAGTATGAGCTGTTTAAAAAACCTGAGCCAAATCTTAAAAAACCCGGAGTTTAATTTAGAAGAGCAGGCTATTTAAAAAAAAAAAAAAAAAATCATTCACTGGGTATTTTTATTGTTTTGTTGATATGCCTTTGAGCTTATCTTGTATTGCAATCCAAATAGTTAGACTCTCCCTTTTTCCTTTTGAGTGAAAGCTAAAATGTAGCTTGAAGAAAGAAACCAAATGTTGAACAGATTCTGTCTCTCTTGTGTGCTGGTTGCCCTAAACCAGCATTTTACCATAGCCAGGAAAACAATGCGACCCATTGCACACTGCCTGTAAATACTGCTTTCAAAGGTCCTTGGCTGTTGTACCCAATAATGTTGCAGACTGAACTGCAAGGAGCACATTACCAGCCTGTGAAGGGATAAAGGAATTAGTAATGACCAATTTTTCTTACAAATACTGAGAGAAGGTTGAGCCTTTTCACAGGACAAAAGTAGTAACTGGTTGATTTTCTCCAAGGGTGAGAAGTGTGTGGGGGAAAGGGCTAGGCTGCCAGTCTGGCACATGTGGCAGCCTTGTGGCTGTGCCCAGACATCACATCTCAGTGCTGCCAGAGCCACTGCTGATGCCTTAGATTTTGACTCTTATATTTTTTGAATTCTGTATTGCCTAATGTGTAACTCTGAGATGCTTTGTAGCCTGTTAGGTGCTGTTTTCTCACGCTAAGATAGACATAACTCTCTGGGCCTGCTCTTCAAGGACACCCAGACTGTACAGGCCCAAAGCCTCTTAAAAGGCAGGGGGTGGGGGGGGGGGCGGGCAAGCTGGGGGAAATTGCAAACTTTTAATTGGCGAATTTTTGCTGATATGCAAATGGACCAACCCTATAAAGTTGTGGGAAACTCATGACTCGTCATCCATCTTGGGGTCCATCTTTGGGCCCAGCCTGGAGCCCTTGGCTTCCAGGGGGTACCTTTGAAGGCCTTTCAAATAAATACCCACCTTTATTCCCTTATTCCTGTCTAGCCTCTGTTTCTAGGTGGCCTCTCAAGGCATCACTGCTGTTGGCACAAGGCTGCACCTGAGAGCTATGGGAGCTGCTTTTGGGGAGCGGTACCTCTTCTCCTTCTGCTTCAGCCCTCTCCTGCAGACTTCCTCACCAGGCTGCACCTCCAGAAACTCGGCAAGCCTCCTGGCACAAAGATCTCAGTAAACATAAATTAAGAACATCACTTCCAGCCTAAACCTGTATTTTGCAGGATGCATTTCCTTGCTGGAAAATACTTCAAGGTCAGTGAAGACAAGTCAAAGTTTGAGTACCTCATGGCAAAACAGGATGATTTTTCTTTCTTCAGGGTGATTCTCTTACAGCCAAGCAAAGCTGACTTCATGTCTTTTTCAACTTTGCTGTTGTATCGGAGGCCTGTGTCAGCTGTCTGTCTTATTTAACCTTGGTCAGCAGGACACAGATAGTGCTGTGGCAGACATTGTTGTCCATTTCCTCAACACTGCTTCATTCCACCACAGCCATGCATTTTGTTACCGGCAGCAGCCATATCATGAAAGTAATGAGAGTCCTGTGTTGGTAATATGCCAGTGGTGAACTAAGTTACGTGGCTTGTGCAATCTCTTACTCTCACAGTGCTGTAGATGTGACCTCTGCATGCCATTAATTTCCATGGCCTTTATGAAGCTCACTGAATGGGATGAAATTGCATTTTACTGTGCAAGGAGCCTGCTTTGAGACAAAAGGGCAAACAGTCCAGGAGAATTTATCTGCTAAAGTCACCTATGACTTGAATGAAATAAGAAACTGATGCCACTGAGGGAGGGGGAAGGGAGAGAGAGACATTCTCTCTGGTGGTTTTGCATGATTTCTCTGCTTTTATTTACATGCACCACTGAAGAGTGGTCCTCGGAGCTGTTTTCTTTAATGCTTCTAATGCTAAGAGCTATTCAAATTAAATTGTTTGGGACAGTGCTGGCATGAAAATCAGCGAATTTGAGCATCTAGATGAAAATTTTCCTTTTTATCTAGGGATGAAAACAAAGACTAGATTAAAACACTCACATGTGGGAAAGGTAAGTCTAAATCAATGGATGACAGCTCTGATTAGAGTCGACTAATGGACAAATGAATTCACAGATAGTAATCTAAGAAATAAGAATATGAAATACATTTGCTTAACTTCTTTTTTTCTCCTTGTTTTGGTTTGTTAATTTTGTGTGGTCTTGCAGAAATTTACTGTGGCATAGGATGTTTCCTTCATTACTCATGCTGATCAGAAGAAATGTGGATATCAAAGAGATATCCATTAAGAGATTAGGCTAGAAAAAATCAAATGAAAAAAACCCTTTCGTATATTTTGCAAAGCTAGAAACAAACTCAAGAAGTCTGATGAACATATTAAACAATTTTGTGCTTCCAAAAGCATGAGGAACAATTTTTCTGTTCCTAAGTTTTATTTCCTAACTAGTAATCAAAGCAAAAGAAAAGCTTCAAAAAATCAATGGACAGCAGTTACGAAGAAGGAGATAGCAGGGAGACTGTTTAATATTTTAGAAGCGATTTGAAAGTAAACAACTTGGAAAAGGAGTTGGATCAATATTTATTTCTCTACTTTCTTGAAAAAGAATGGGAAGACTGACGGTCATAGTTTTTGCTGCAAGGAGACAATTTTGTTTATGCATTTGCTCTAAATTATGATGAAATACACTACATGAAAATCAGCGAAAAAGGAAAAAATAAAGCTTTGAACTGAATAGTTATAAATATCTTTTAGGTATATTGTCAACACATGCAGCTTTTTTCTGGTGCATATCTTGTGCATATCTATCAGATAGGTGCAGTATATGCTGTTTGTGTCATGGACATCATTACCTATGTCTGAAAAGTAATACCAACTTTCAAAAAAATTCTATAAAAAATGTTTTCACACCCCCCCCCCACTTTGTTTCAGTGTTTAGTAGTTGAGATAGTCAGAAAGTGGTTCTCCTAAAATAAAAGATACAACCAATTTACTATGGCATACTGCTAGTTTTGGTTAGACCAACATGAGAAACTGAGCTCATCCTACCTTGAAGCTGCTTTCAATTAGGAAGTCCAAAACTGGAAGCACCTAAAATATCACCAGTCTCTTTCTAAATTCTGAGTTTAAATGGCAACAGTATGAACTCCTAGCAGAATTAGGAGTCTGTTGTCTTATAACTGAGATCAGTGTTTGGCCCAAAGTCAATAGCAGACACATTTTACTAATGAGGGAGAACAGGATGCCATTCATTAACTCCCATCTTTCACACATATTCTGTGTGATCTGGTGGAGTGTGTCCCATTGAAAAAAATGGAAGAGGTTATCACTTTGAGATAAAATAAGAAAAAGCAAATTTCAGGGATTTGATCTTTGACCTTACTATTGCCTGAAATTTGCTAACTAGACTGTTTCCAGCCTCAAAAAGAATTACGGTTGCCTAAAATGATACTTCTGACTCCACAAAGAGATGAAGTCCAAATCTGGCTCTCACTGTTGCAACAGTGGACCTATAGAGCACAACATTTACCCTGTTTTCAGATCCTTTTACCCTCTACCCGACAGTTTATTTTAGGCTATGTCAGACCAGCAGTCCATTCTGCCTGTCTCTTTGTTTCTTGTCACATTTTTCCCTCTAGTCACCCCCACAGCCCTTCACCAGCTGAAGCCATTCCCATTTCTTCTCCCTACCCCACTGCACGTCCTCACAGCCCTTCGGGAGGTAAGGACAGGAGGGGTGTCTGTGGGCTCCCGCAGCACCACACCTGGACAAACGCTGGCCTGCTCTCGCCCATGCCAGCGAGGTGTGCAGCAGACAGAGGTGTGCTGGGATGGCAAAGGCACAACTTCTCTGTAACCAGCATGAACAGGGCTGCTGTCCTCTTTCCCTACCTGCAGGTATGTGTCTGTCTGGAAGGAAGGAGAAGTGAGTAATCAGGTCTAGGGAGAGAGGCTGGGGGACGGCTCATGTGTGGGAGCAGGCTCGACACAGTAACCAGACCCATCAGTAATTGCATCCCCTGCATGTTCTGGTGTGCCTGGCTCCTCTCCTAGACTGACTGCTCTCTCGAGACAGGTCTGGTTATATCTTGATACAGAACATGCCCTTGGTATTAAATAAAGGGTCACTAAGAAAAGCCTCAGTTCAGCTACTTACTCTAAAAAAAAGGCATTTTAGAGCTTATTGCTTTGGATTCAAAATTGGAGATTCAGCTTTTCTGTGTGTGGGTTTTTGTTTTTTTTTCCCTAGCACTTACCTAGGCCTTTCTGGATTTTCAGTAGAGTGACAGACACATTATGAGAGGAAATTACCAAGTGATAGAGCTCAAAAGAAGTGTGGTAATTATCTGAGCTAATTCTAGCAATGATGTAAGGAAGCTGAAGAAAGAACCCCCCCTTTGTTAGTCTGTTAAATAATAAGCTTAATTAAACTTTGGGCTTCAACTCTATGCAAAACCTAGCACAGACAGCCTGCTTAAAGCACTACCTTAAAGCAACATGCACACATACCTTCCCAAAAGGTGTGCAAGGAATACCCACCAGTAAGTGGTGGGACTGGGTCTCAGTCTCACAAGCTTTCAAATGCCTTGAAAAGCCCTGTCCAGAGTCAAACTTTGTTGAGCAGATCTGGAGAAGCTCAGGTCACACTGCTATGTTCAGTGCCAAGCTACAGTCAGCAGAGCTGTGGGAGCATCCTCTGACTGTCTGGTAATGCCAGCCCCGCTTGTCAAGGACAGAAATTTCCCAGACGTGCCAATCCTTCCTGCCCCTACTGCTAAAACTCATCCAGCTCAGTGCCAGGTTTTGTGCTGTGCTCGAGCACTGCACCAGCTACCCGTGGAGCTGATTTTACTGTCTGATCAAACCGTGTGCTGGTTCAGCCTGTGCTTCCACACATTGCAGCCCACATGCTGCAGCCTAGTAATACTCCTTCAGTCCCTCCCCAGTTATGATACAATGTCATTTTGTGAGGAGATCATCCCCTCCAGAATTCTTTCTAACTTACGATAAAAGAAACACTTAGAGCAAACAAGCATGAATGCAGATCATATTTGTCAGCCATGATAATTTTACAGTGACCTCACAAAATGTGGGATTTCAAAGACTCAGATCAAGAAAATCAAGTGAAATTTTGAAGTTAGTGGCATGCATTCTGGTAATGGTCTGTTGTGAGAGAGTCCAAGGTAAATTAAATACTTCAAGAGATTATTAGCTCATAGAATTATAGGAAAGATACTTACATAAAAACATAAGGAAAAAAGTAGAAAATGTATGTCTGACCATTACAGTGTGTCCACAATTATGTTTTTTTACTTTCTAAAGAGCATGTTCACCCACTAATCTTACAGCCAATTTGTAAAACAGACTTCAGTGCTCTAAGTATTTCTGTTTTGAAGGGTCAGCAAACCCTGAAAAGGAAAAGACATATCTGGGAAAGAGAAGAGTGCTTATGGATCCCAAGACTTCCAGATCTTCAGATCCTTTATGTATGACTGCTATTTTTGTCCCTTGGAGTGCTTAAACTCAAATGTTTGGTTTCCTGCCTACTAAATATAATGTCTGCAAAACTTTTCTTAAATGAAAGATCGCACTTCCAGGTGGACACTTAAGCATGTGGAATCACATATCACATGCAATTCCCAATTCCCTTCTCATGAGTCTGGATCAATTCCCTCATTCCTTAGAATCAGCACATTACCACAAAAAAAAAAAAAAAAAAAAAAAAAGAAAAAAAAGAAGAACAAAATAAAAGAAAAAGAAAAGAAAAAAAAAGGTTTGGCAAGATTTTGTTGAGCGTATTCCAGAATTCAGCTTTGCCCTTGACTCTGTATTTAAATATTTCTTCAATTAAATAATGATCTCATACAGTACATTTTTTCATAGGTGTTGAGTATGAACAGCTTTCACCGAAATCAAAGGCACTAGCAGGTGTTTATTACTTCTGTTTAATTAATCTTCTAAGTTTTTTTCAGACATTCATGCACAACAGAAATTTCTCATGGCAGTAGGAGTAGTTGGCAGCTTTTAGTGAAAGACCAATGATTTATGAGATGGATGGCGTGTTGCCAAGGGCTTGCAGGCACTTGACGTCAAGCACTGCTTTTGGATATCTGAGCTGATCAATGAATTTGGGCAACTGAGCATGTGAGTACCCAGCTGGACTAACTGAGACTGCCCTCATCAGCCCTTTCTGAAAATGAGGCTGCATTAAAAAGTGCAGTGAGAACCATCTTAACAGCTCTTCTATTTTCTTTCTCTTCTGATTTCCATGCAGTTTCAAGCTCACTGTGGTGACACTAAAAGTGCATGGAGGTAAAGAATCTAGGAACATTTTATAGCTACAGTACATTCAGACTCTCTAGCCTTTTCTAAGGTTCCTGTGAGGATACAAAGGCTTATGCTGGGATTGCTATCAGGATTTCTTCTTCCAACACATTAACAAGACCACAAAAAGCCCTCCTTGTAACTGCATGCATCTATTTCAGGTTAGATGAAATCTGGGCTTGATCTCCTTTACTGCACAAAACTCTGGGCTGTGTGCTCTCTTTGAAAGTACTGGAGTCTTAAGGGAAGGAGGAAATTTTTCTGCCATACACGACAGATGAGGTACTGCTAAAACCAGATGAAAAAGTGGCTGGAAAGAGACAACCTCATTTCTCTTGGGAAGCAGCAGAAGCAGATGAAACGGTATCTTTCTTCCACCTGCCTTCATATGTTCAGAAGCCTTTGTGGAGAAACCCTCAAAGTGCTGAAGAAATGTGGACAAGGATGTGGTGGAAGGGAAATCCAAATAGACCAAAACCCTGTTCCTTCCACTGATGATGCCAGGTCCTGTTGGGAGGGCACTGGACTTATGAAATAGGTCTGGGGTCTTCCTTCTCCTTCTCTTCCTCTTGATGACCTATTCTTCCAGCCTTGCTACACCTGTCAATCTGACTCACCAAGACCTCAGAAACAGACGCATGTGACAGGTACCCTCCCTGGCCATGGGCACCTCTGCATGATTTTCTAAGGCCCCTCATCAGAAGAAAGAGGAAAAGGACAGCCAGCTTCTTTACATATGCACTTTTGTCCAAGGGTGCTGGCACAGAAGCACCTCTGTGTCTGCACCTGATACTTGTCCCTCAGAGATGGGCCAACAGGCAGAGCAGCAATAGATAGCTCAGGCAGACAGGCCTATACACAGGGAAGGACTGGTGATGCTCTGCTGTGATCCCCCTTAATCACATTCTGGGAATGTCTCTACCAGCTACAAGGAGTACTGAAACCAACTGGCTTCTTCATTAGCATGATGGGAATTAAGGCTGAATAAACACATGCTTTTCTGCCCTTTCACCTCTAAACCAGAAAGTAACTTTTCAGGCTGCTTATAAAGGGCTATTAAGAGAATAAATCATCTTATTTCAGGGGCTTCAGTCTGCCCCAAAGGGGATGTACAAAGCATCTGAAAGAGAGCAAACCGGTTAACACCGGCTGGGAAGGAGCCCAGTGTCCAGAGATTCAAGCCTCTCTAGGCACCCCAGCCCCACCATGCAGAAATACAGCCAAAAACTGCCACATTCCAAAACCTTGTAGGCTCAAATGTCTCTTGTTCCTGAAATCACAACAAACACAGTTCAACTGCAGGTAAACATCAGCTCATGAATAGCTGGACACCACTCGCATGTTGCCGAGCTAGAGGAAGACGTCAGCATGGGCAGCACCACATCGACTAACAGGCAACCCAGCCACTGCCAGAACGTACATGGGGCAACCAGCTGGTCTCTGGGATCAGTCCCCAAACACTGAAGCAAAATAGTCTGTGCAGGGTCTTATTTCCTGATTGTTTTGTATTTTCAAGCCTGCGAACAGCAAAAGTGCAGAAAAGTTAAAAACCTGTGGTGAAGCTCAGGGTGGATGAAGAAAGAAAAGGCTTTGCTTGCCTTCTCATCTGAACTCTAGTGCTGATATGCTGTGTCACGCACTGGTACTAGGGTGGTTTGAGTGTCCTAGTTCCTCTGGCTGCTGGAGGCAGAAACTATGTATCCTGCAGCCTATGTAAGTGTCCGTGCAATCACTGTTCTATTTTGTTTTGCTTTGCTTTTTTTTCCCCTCCCCAAGAGTACAAATGTATTATTAAAGGGAAAAAAAAATCCCTGAAAGGGCCAATGAATTTCAAGGCCATAAAGAAGGCAGACCATAAATCACAAATGTAAATTGGGATTGCTCTTGGGAGGTTCGTCTTATCCCTACAAGAAGTAAAATGTTGTTGATTTGTTGTGAGATTTACTCTATTAGTATTGAGAAAACTAGAAAAAGTAATTGATTTTGCTTTGCAGCTATGGTTTCTAAGTGAAAACATGTGTCAGCTCCTGTATCACACATTGGTTATGCTTCTGTCTTACTGTTTATCAGTGTCTTTAGCCTGTTTACTTCAGAGAATTTGACCTGATTAGTTAGAAGACTCACTATATCATGTTTAATTGGTCCTTCCTTCATAGTCTCTCTGCTTTAAGTTTTGGGATCATACATTCTCTGAGCTAACAAAGCATACAGGAAGTTTTCTCTGCTCATCTGACAAATTATTTAAAAAACACAAGCATGATATTAAAAGAAAATGAATCTCATAACATCCAAATTAGACTGTTTGATATGGGCTACAGATGGTCTCAGTCTGGTACTGCAGAGAAACAGTGAGCATTTTTTAATCCAAATCCACATGTAAAGAATCAGGTTTCAAGTTTTAACATGCTGTAGGTTTCTCTTTTTTTTTTTTTCTTTTTTCCTCTGTCTTTCTGGAGAGCAAAAGTCTAGCTACATCTGTTCCTAGCCTGGATCCACACAGAACCCATTGGTGGGAGCAAGTCCATTCATTTTTTATCAGTCAGGGCCAGGACATAATCTTCTAAAGAGAATTGTGTTTCCTGCCGAGAAGATCTACAAGAGGAGAGCGGAGTAACTGAAAGCAAACTCTGGGGCTGCTCTCTGGAAGTCATGGGATGTTCATCAGCCATGACACAGGTCCCACAGCCTGCAGCGAGTTATCAGCTCAGCCTGTGCATTGCTCACCCCTAGCTGTGTTGTCCCTGCCCCTTGACTTTGGTTATGCAGTTGCAAGGCAGTGGTTGAAAATGGAGGAAGACAAGTCTGTAAGGCTCGACCATCACTTGGCAGCAAAAGATAGACCCAGGAGAAAGGCTTGTAGGGAGGACTGGTGCTACATCTGCTGTTGTTTTTCACCTCTGCAGCATCCCTCTCTTGTTCAGTGGGTTGTCCTACAGGTTTCAGAAGACCTTCTCCTCTGTGGGGATATGACAAAAATGGTACCGACTGGAGGCAGAAGGTCCTTCTGCCCTTGTGCTTTGGGACTGAAGGTGAAAGAGCTCTGCACTACCGTGGTGCATTCCTGTCTGCCTAGAAGCAGCTGGCTGGCTGCCATTGGAAAGCTGCCATTTTTGTCTTGTGGTGCTGTCGAGTGGCCTGAAGGACCCCAGCAAGCTTGGTTTCTGATAAGCAGATAGATTAGCCAAAGACTCCATCCATTCCTTAGCTAAAGCATTTCCTTCTGCTGACCAATCTCAACTGCATTGTTTTCCAGACTGAGCCAGTGCAATCTTCCTCTTCACCTACGCATCACCTTGTCCTGTGTTCCTGTTTTGATGCAGGATTTGAAGTTGGCCAGATACTGCCACTTGTACCTTTACCACACAAATGGTTCCAAGAAGAAAAATCAGGGTCTCTGACAGTTTCCACCGAGCAGTTCCAATGCTTTTCTGACAATTCCGTGCTCAGAAATCTAATCCAACAAATCATTGTTCTGGTTTCAGACTACAATTTCCTGTGGCAACAAGCTCCACATTTTAACTACAAACAGTATAAGACTGACTTTGATCAGCTTTTTAGTCTATCAAGCAATGTGACTGAGAACATCCTTGCCTTTGCAGTAGTGGACAAGGAGAACAGAACCTCCTGTTGATCATCTCAAGGCCAGATTTAAAATCACCAGTCTCCTCATGTTGACCCCCAAATACTTCAGCACCAAACTCCTCACACAGGAAAATCCCTGAGAGTTATTCCAAGTCTGCTGCTATTCCTCTAACTTCTTGCTGATTCCCTTTCTAGTCTGTTATTTTAAATAAGAAATGAAGCAGGAGGCAGCACTCTAGAGTACTGGAGTACATCACTGTTTTGTGTTAAGGCATCACGACATTTTCCCTAGAGTTTTCCTATTCTAATTTGTATGTTTCCTAACAACTACTTGGGTCTTTGAGCTCAGTGATATGTGCAGAAGAGCTTTTTTTATGGCTTTAAAAACAACAATAAAAAAATTACTGAACTACACTTGTACTAAAATAGCAGAATAAACTGTGTGTTTCAGAAACATCTGTAACACAAATGAAGACCCATCCCTATGGTCCTTCCAACACAAAGTCAGCAAGCAGACAAAAGATAAGAGGTGATGTGATAGACAGAGGGTCAGTAGCAGAGACAGAGAAAACACTTGGTTATCCTGGGCAAAGACCAAGACTGTGGCTGAGTCGCTTTGTTCTGGCTTTCTCTTTGGGAAATGGATGGTTGGGCTAATTACACTTATGTCCTTTATCACCTCAAGCAATCTAATAAAGTGGGAAGGGAACCATCACAAAGAATTGTTAGGAATAGGCCTCTGTCCCAAAGTCTGTTTTCTTGCATCCAGAGGCCTACCACTCTCACTGTCCCCTCAGAGGCTCTCTTCTTCCTCTTTTCCCCCTGTATCATGTATTATTTGCCAGATCTGTTTAATATGAATCAGGAGAAATAACTGTTTCACGAGCTCTGCTCTAACAGATCTGCACAGATATGGTCACCCAAGAGACAACGAAACTTTAACTGACCTACTTGTAGCCAAAGTTTAACTTTCAGCGAGGAAGTAAGCAATGACTTTGATCCAAAGTTTTCAAGGAAGAAAAAAAAGGAGAAAACCAAAGATAAAAGTCAGCCAGTTATTCCTGAAAGACATAACACACTCCACAGTGTATTTTTCAGGGTAGAGGGGAAGGAGGAAATGGGGAGCTCTTAATTCATGTTCCTCATTCCACAGGTCTCAGGGGTTCTTTGAGTCTTACAGCTGGTCTGATTTATAAATAGGTATATCTCTCACTTTTAATTTCTTGCTTCTTTGTCATTTTCCTGCTGGCACATCTGGTCCAAGAATGGCCACTAGACAGGAAATTATTGCAGACACTTCAATGAACTTTCTTATTGAAATGACAGTTTTCCAGTAACCAGACTCATGTTGTTGAGCCTGTATGATGCTAAATGAAGAAGAGACCCTCTATTTCCTCCTTTACCCATTTCCAAAACTGATTTCAGAATAGAAAAATTTCCAGTATTGATATGATCCTCTCTCTAGATTTAACAAGAGATTGCTTTGCAGTTTGGAAGAAGAAAATTAACTCAGTTTTGACATCAGAGAATGCCAAATCTTGCAGCAATAAAGAATAACCTGATAAATTGAGGACAGACTTTTCCAAAGACGGAAAATCTGCCTGCTTCTACTACTAGGGTCTGATTTTCTCCAACTGTGGCTTTCTGGGGGGACTGCTTTCTGTCAGAAGTGACACTGAATGCTGCCTAGGGAAGTTTTCAAAATTGATTAGTGATGCTTTTCCTGGCTCCTTTCAGAAAACTTTCTGCCAACAGGTTTATACGGATGAGTGGGACCTGTTCTTTAAAACAGACATGCATTTTTTGTACATGCCTGTTCAACAGAAAATTAAATGTTGGTTGAACTCCACCTTTTTTTTGGGCCGGTCTCCTCTCTGCCTATCTCAGTACCTTCTCTGAATTCCTCTTTTCTCCTCTCCCTGTCCTCCCCATTGCATTGCTGCAGTCTTATCCTCCCATCTGAAACAGAATCACAGAATCATAATGTTGAAAAAGACCTCTGAGGTCAGGGAGCCCAACCTTTGACCAACCACCACCTTGTCAACTCAGACCAGAGTACCGAGTGCTATTACCAGTCATTTCTTGAACATCTCCAAGGAGGTACTCCATCACCTCCCTGGACAGTCCATTCCAATATTAAACAACCCTTTCCTCCTGAAGTCCAACCTCAACGTCCCCTACTGCAGGTTGAGGCTATGCCTTCTCATCCTGTGACTAACTGCCTGGAGGAGGAGGCCAACCCCCACCTGGCTGCACCCTCCTTTCAGGCAGTTCTAGGGAGTGACAAGGTCATTCTTGAGCCTCCTTTTCTTCAGGCTAAACACCCCTAGCTCCCTCAGCTGCTCCCCATGAGAATTTGTGCTCCAGACCCTTCACCAGTTCTTTTGCCCTTCTCTGGACACGCTACAGCACATCAATGTCTTTCTCGCCATGAGGGGCTCAGAGCTGGACACAGAATTGAGGTGTGGCCTCACCAGTGCCGAGTACAGAGGGACATCCCTGCCCTAGTCCTGCTGGCCTCACTAGTGCTGATACAGGCCAGGATGCCATTGGCCTTCTTGGCCACCTGGGCACAGCTGGCTCATGTTCAGCTGCTGTCAGCCAGCATCCCCAGGTCCTTTTCCACCAGAAAGCTTTCCAGCCACTCTGCCCCCAGCGCTGCCTGGGGTTGTTGTGATCTGAATACAGGACCTGGCACTTGGCCTTATTGAACCTCTTAGCACTGGCCTTGGCCCATCAATCCAGCATGTCCAGGTCCCTCTGCAGAGCCTTCTTAGTCCACATGGGAACCCTTCCCTAACTGTTCACTAGGAACAATTAATGACAAGTGCGTTGACATGCTGTTCTTTCACGGGGGCTGCAGCTCAGTGAGAATTTTCTGGAAGGTCCTAGGAGAAACCTAGTCTTGGCAAAATTCTTGCTGTGTTAGCAGAACTGGCACACCTCCTCTGCTGCACAGAAGGTCCCATTGAGATTGCTTTAAAAATTAAAAAGCTGCATTAAAAATAAAAAAGGGTTTTGATTGGCTTCAGTGTTACAGTGGAAGAGGATGATGTGGCCTCTCGGACTCATACTGATGTTCAAACATAAAGATGTGTGTGGTTAGGTCTCACTGAACTCCATAGATCACATCAACATATGAGACTAGGTATCAGGTTTCCTGCTTTTGAGTGGGGATAGGCTGTTACGTTATTTGCTCCGAGAATCTGAAGGGAGAAAACTTGTTCTGCTTTCCCAAAACTTTTGCTTCATTTGTATTTTAATTCTGAATTTATTTAAGTAACGAAAATTGGTTTTGCCAGACTATGTCTGGATGAGGGCCCAGTTCACCCGGTGTCCCCTCTCTGACAGTGGCCAGCATCAGTTGCTTCAGAGGAAGGTGCAAGATACTCTGTTAAGACTCAGTTACAGAAGAAGCAGGCCTCAGGGAAAACGTCTTCCTAAATCCTGCTAGCTAGAGCTTGGCTTCTGTCCTGATGCCCGAGGATTTATATTCCTTTCAAAATCTCTTGTTTATTTTAAAGTATTAACTGTTATGAAGCTGGCTAATGTTGCTTTTCATGTTATGCCTAATCCTGTTTTGAACAGGTCTGCAATCTTTGGCTTCAGTGGTATCCTTTGGCAGCGAGTTCCATAAACTAATTGTGTATTATGTGAAAAAGTACTTCCTTCTATTAATTTTCAATTTTTTGTGTGAATAAAAATTATTTTACTATTTCATCCCTCCTTCCCCCTTTCCTGTTTTCCTCACAAATAGATATCCAGCCCAGAGCTGCAGCAGAAGGGAGAGGCATGTACTACTGATCTCAGTTGTGCCTATGATCCAAAGACAGGCGATGGGTTGGATGGAACACATCTCCTAGCCAACCCCACACCTAGCCAGCCCCAAGCAGTTTGCACTATGATGTGCCAGCACCCCAAAAGGAGAGCTTCTGTAAATAGCTTTTAGAGTCACAGATGTCTCTAGAGCAAAATTTTTTTAAACTTTATTGTAACAAGTTATAATTTTTGCTATTTTAGTTCAGACATTTATTAATTTAGTTTTGTCATATATTCACTGCTTTATTACAGACCAGTGGTCTTTAGGACCAGAATTGGCAAATGCAAGGGTAAAATTTGCTATTAGTTGCCAGCCAGCATTCCTCCTCATTCACTAGATATACTTCCCCGGAAAAGAGACAGATGGCAGTGCCAGCGACATACTTCCTTGGAGATTTTCCATCAAGGAAAACTTCCTTAAATTAAAAGCTGAGTTTTCTGAGAAACCAAGTAGAAAAGTCTGCATAAGTAACTTAGGACTTACTCGTGCAATGTTCTTCACATCTCCTAGTTTATGACAAGTAAAAATTACTTTCCAGCACTGCCTGTCACTGTGAAGGTTCTCTGCTGGAGGTGCAAAGTGACAAGTTTAGCAGTGGACACCACTCATGTGATCTCCAGCTGAATGGGCTCTGCTGGCCTCCATCAAGCTATAAAGATCTGTGATGCAGAGATGTAAGTTTGTATTTACCCCAAGACTGCATGGATGACTCTGCAGCAATACCAGATTGCTCCTCATGCAATACAGGGGAGCATGCAATACAAAGAGCATCATAGCATTAACTCCATCTTTTGCCTTAAAAATCCCCAGTACTGCATTACACTTAAAATCTGCTCTGATCACTGTTCTGACAAGTAGATGTGTGCCACAGCCTGTGCTTCATACAGATTACCTTCTCTGTCTTCTAGAAAAAACATATTTCAGTCCTCCAGGCACATTAATCACTAGCCGACCAAGCAGTTTAACTAAACAAAATCTGGGCCTTACAACTGATGCAATTTAATGAATCAATTTCAGTGCCACTGTGGGCATACCAGGCCACTCCATCATTGTCACCTACTGGACTGGAGGAAGTGAAACTACTTCATTTTCAGTAAGTACTTATTTAAAGGCAGAGTAGAAGAGACATGGCCATTTTATTCATGGATAGCCGCTGGTCAGGGAATTTGAGGAAGCCAGCTGTACAGAAAGTGGGGGTGGTTGCTGGGCTAGGCATTCTACCTCATTAATGTGTTCTTGGGAGCTCTGGGAGATCACCCAAGCCAAGATACAGGCAAGGTCCAGTGCTGACCTCAAGACTACCACAAAGAACCTCAAAGAACAAGATGCTCATCAAATGACGACATAAACAGCTCAGTGAAGGATGGCATGGAAACAGGAATCACACTGGACTTCTTCTCTGCAGCTGCTCTCCATACTTGGGCATTGCCTTGTGTCAAAGAACCATTGCTTTACAGCCCTTTTCCTAACAGGTCTCACAATTAAGTTATTGCTCGAGATGTCTGGAGTCATGAACAGGTGTATGACTTCACCACGAAACTGGATGAAATAGTGGCAGATATTTATCCAGTACCAGGTGCTGCAAAGCTAAACAACACAAGCACAAGTGAATCAAAAGGCAGTGAAGAAAATCGGTCTTGCACAGGTGCTTACTCAGGGCTAAGGGCAGTCATGAACTGTAGAAAAGGAAGAACATCTTTTGAACAACTCTACTTTCTCAAATGGTGTGTGTGGGAAACAGAGGTCTCCCTATAAAGCCTGTAGAACTGCTTGCATTTGGGACCCTGTACAGCCACAATGCTTTCTTGCAACCTTATTTTTTTATTTGTAAGAAAAATTGTGGTGGCTCTCATCAGCTGGTCAAGGACTGCAAAGAACATCCTGAAGGAACCCACACAACCTAGACATTGCAGTATCTGGGAGGAAGCTATGCACACCCCAAACTACAGCACCCAGCCATATCTAGGGACCTGCCTACTTGTGTGATGCTGCCTCCCTCTTTGTGTTACCAAAAGGACAGCACCAAACTTTCTGAACACTTTCTGAACACATTCTGCCACTCCTGCTTTTCCATTCACACTCCTGAATGGGATATGGGCACGGAGTAGGTGGGAGGTGAGAGAAGGCACTGTGCAACACTCAGTCGCCATGTGACAACAACATGAATGATGGCAGCAAAATCTGCAGAGGACATTAAAGATTACAAGACTGCAAGGAGATACAGATGAACAAACTGCTATCTGCCTGCTGCGGTTCCCTGATGAGCCGTACTGAACAGTGTGACAGCTAAGCAGGAGAGGGGGATCTTCCACCATTGCCTGTTCCTCTGGACTGCCTCTTCTGAACATTGCTCTAGTCTTGTCTGATAACCCTCAGCTACTGTCTCTCAGAGGAGAATGAAGGACTGGAGCTGTTTGGCAAAGTACAGGACGAACAGTTCCTGAACCTCTCCCATTCACAGCCAGACTTCACTCATTTCAGCTCTGAACACTCAAAGTTTTAGCTGTCACAAATATGTAGTAACAGGATGGGTTTCCATCTACTGCTGCATTGAAAGACATCCCAAAACTTGCACAGGAAAAATGCACCAAAAAAGACTGCTCTTGGGATTAATTTTATTGCCATCAGAAAGACCTACATTGGGAAAATCTTGGAAGTACTTGTAATTTCCTGAGTGCATGAAGGGTGTCATGGGCACCCTGGTGATACAACTGGGTACAGAGTAATCTTACCTGTATTGTACTTAGTATGTGATGATGAACCACAGGAACCATCTGGAGAGAAAAGCTACTGCCAGTTGATTTGGGCAGGAAGAAGTAAGATGTGCTGTAGGTATAGCCAAGCCACTTGGACTAAAAATGAACTGAGGCCTGGCTCCAAACAAGGAAGACTTAGCAATTGCCTTAGCAAATGTCCCTAGCAGGTCTGGAGGCAAGCCCTTGCAAAGTGCCCCAGCTACCCTCTCAGATCTTCATGCTGCCCAACATTTTTTGAACATTGAACAGAGAAAGAAAGACGATGATTGGCCTTTTGAATTAAAAAATGAAATGCTGCCATGTTATTAAAAGAGGTGGTGCTTTGGTATGAGTTCATGCCTGATTGTGCTTAAGTGCTTACAAAGGTAAAAAAGGATGAATCACCCTAATTCCAACACTGCCTGGACTACTAACAAACTAAGAAGTCTGAAGTTGGAAGCAGTCACATTTTTCTAGTGACACAACACAGGATAAAAAAAAATCTAAGACAATTAAAAGACTGTTAATCAACCTCTATTAATATGAAACAAGATCATTGCAATTTTTCATTCTCCTGACTTAGGGAAAATCTATTTTCATGTTACTACAAAACCCAAGCCAGAAATTTGGAAGAGTTTATTTGGTTTATCCATTCCTCTAGGGCTACTATGCTTCACTCTTTACACAGACCAGCGCATTGGCTTTCAATTAAGACAACAGAAAAACATAAATCTAGCTTTCTTGCTGGAGTTGTTTCTGTAAATCATACTCCCCCTCTATCCCATCCAGCAGCCACCAGAGACATGCAAAAATTGTAATATTGAGTTTTTATGCATGACAACCTTCCTCCTCTTTCCCATTCAATTATCCTTGACTTTCTAAAGCTGTTAGTACCTAGCAAGAGCTACAAGTACATCACAGATGGACCAATTTCATTGAACTGCAATAGGAGGGATTAATTCCAAGCTTAACAAGGAAAGCTAATCACAGCCTTAGCTACAGAGAGACCACCAGCTCTTCTTTGTTTTGACATAGCAAAGCCTGCTTTTTACAGTGAGAGTGTCTACAGCTTACAGATTTTGAAACCATGGTGGTGGGGAAAAGAATCAGTTGCATGAGTGGGATGTTAAAATGTGGTTTTGACAGAGCTGGCATTTCTGAGACTCTGCTTGTACACTTGCTTTGTACCATGGTAGGGTACATTGAACGCCTTTGCTGTCATGATCTGTAACATTGAAAAGGAAGTGAGGAGAGGAGAAGACGAAAATTAGAGATTTTGGGAGAAGAGCACTACAGTTTTTTTATCAGAAGGTAAAATGCAAAAGTATTACAATAAATGATGGTACTGTGACTTGATGTTTCTCTGACAGGAGAGGATACAAATAAATTCACCATCTCAATACCATGAGTTCTAAGCTGCACTTAAAGGTAACAATTTTTCACTTCAGAAGAAAATGCAATTGAAGTACAAAATAAATGTAGGAATCTGAGACCATCATCTACAATCTTCTTCCTGAAAGAAGGCTGCAGTGTTACCAAAACCTAACCACCACTTTAGACAATCTTTTTAAGCTCTCTCTTTCTTATGTACAGGAAGTGCAAAAACCCCAGAAATATCAGAAACAACCACAAATTTAGCTATTCTGCACAGGATTTCCAAAGGGCAATCCAGGGCCAAAGTCCAGGGTCATGGGAGACTGTTTCATATCAGGAGATGTTGGGACATTTCAGCACCTTGTTGGACAGGGATGCTGCTCTCACCCATTGACTGCCAACACGACACTCCATTCCCCATTCCTATCTGTAGAAAATCTGTTGTCAGCTGAGGAGCATTTGTAACATGTGTGACTCTATAAAAGATCTTTTGAAACCCATGATTCCAAGATTTCAACAGCTCTGTCCTCCCAGACCAGCTGTTTGTTCCCAAAGACATTTCTTCTGCCAGGGCCTGTCACCCCTGCTGCTAACTCCTGCTTGCATAGAGATTCCAGCGGTCAGCAGCCTGGGCAGCCATTGTAACTTCCCAAACTGCAAAGCCTGGATATTCCCTTCTCCATCATTTGCAGGCTTATGGTGATGCCCCCCAAGCACTGCAGCCAGTTCCTGACCACACAGGACTCCTGCTCCCTGACCCAGTGCAGGGTTTCCAGAGCTGCTCTGCCAAGGCACCTGTACATTTGCAGGTTTAGAGGCTCTGTTTCACCAATGGAGTTGAGTTTTCCAGGGCAGGAGTGAAAGGTTTACCATCTCACAGCTCCACAGAAGTTGTGAGGAACAGTAAAAGCCCCTTCCCACTGACAGCACTGCACAGCAAGCTCCCAGATCTAATGCTGAGGCTCCAGGCTGCTGGGGACTGACGTGGGAGGAAGATGCAGGGTGCACAGATAGTGATGGACACCACAAGATAGGCAAGCCCTGCACAAAGCCCTAGGAGCTGCCTAAGAGCAGTTGGAGATACGCTAGTAAATGGCACGTTTTGCTTTTCATGCACTCTTGCATGCCACACTGTTTTTGTAATTTTGAATGCAACTTAACGCAACAGCCACAATGCAACTAATGAATCAAACACAACCCAGATCAGATGGAATGTAAATTCAAGCTGTTACGCACAGCCCAACAGGAGTCTTCCTTGTATGGCAGGTAGACAGAGTAACCAAGAAAATTAGCCAACTAATGACTAAAAGCCCCCACGCACACACATGCACACACACACAGAGGTGCGTGCAGTCACACTCACTCTTGGACGCAGAAGGCTAAACAACAGAATCATATCCAACGCCGGAAATATTGTATGCTCGTTAAAATACTGGCCAGACTGCTTTATGATTACTATCCCAGGATTTTAAATGATGGCTGAGTTTGAGATGAGCCTTGCAGAACAAAAACTGACGATGAATAGAGGAGGGAAGTGGAGATGAAGAGAGTGAAAGGGACTTAGACATATAGGAGAGACTTTTGTCCTACAACAGCCAGAATGAGTTTGACAAGTAGCCACTGTTTCTAAGCCAATGTTCGTTCTTTCTGTCTGTTGGGGCATTATCTTAGATGACCAAGAAATTATGGAAATGAATGAGAGACGCATAGCAGCATAAGCTATTTAACATTTCTCACAGCAACTCATAGCAAATCAAAGGGGAAAATAGAAATGTGGCCTGTGCTACATCCTCTCAATGCAATTGGAAGGATCACTGATCATACCAGCTCTTATCCTTGACTCTTTGGGGTGTTTTTGCAGTTGTTAATTTTTAATTTGCTCTCCATTTGCAGTTTAAGACTGCACCAAGTGAATGAGCTAGGCTGTATCTTTCAGCTAAATGTAAAACAGATCATTCATAAAATGAAAAAAAAAAAAAAGGAAGGAGATGAATAACAGTAAAAAAAAAATCATGCCTCAGGGCAATGTGGTCTTCAGTCACAATTCCAGATAGTTATTCTTCCAGAAGATGAGTAACACCCAGCAAACTCCTCTCAACAGCGCATACAATGCTGATTCACTCTGGGAGGGAGATCACCTTTATTTTCCCTTAATGGTGAATCTGCCAGCCATGCCAAAAGAGAAGTACTCTTTTCTCACGGATCCTCCTGCTAGCAGGTATACACTTTCCCTCTGAATTGTCCCCTTCTCCTCCCTCCACCTCTCTCTTTTGGGAAGAGCAAGGTTACCATAGTGAGCATAATATCTATCATCTCCTATCAGGAACATGCTAAATCAAATCAATCTGCTGTTGACATCTCTGTCCTCCCACTGATTCCCTGCTGTCTCCCCTTTAGTGTTTGTGATCCACAGAGGCAGAGATATTTTAGACACACCTAGATCATAACAGCAACAAGTTAGCATCCCACATGGTTGCAAACTGGGAGTCACTGATAAGAAATGGCTGTGTGAAGAGGCTGAATGAAGCTGATGAACCACGAAGGAGCTGGCAGGAATCCAGAGGACTGGTAAATCTCTGCCCAGGGCAGACCTTCAGCCCCACCACCAGTGACCAAGCCTGTAACAGGCTGGACTGGCAGTTTCGTACCTTGTCTAGATCCCACATGACGCAGACAACTTGCAAAACAAACAGGCAGAAAAGCAGAAAATGGAGGCAGGCAGATATGAGTTAATGCTCACACTGAGGCCTGAAAAGGAGCAACTTGCACATGCACGATTTTGACTATGACCAGCCACCAACATACTCTCTCCCTTCCAAATGTTAGCAAGGCTGATCTACCTTTCTGACAAGTGCACCAACAATGTAAATGAAACATAGTTCATAAGCATATGGGTGCTTCATTGTAGTGTCCCTGCTGCCACATGACTCCATATCTAAAGAGCCACCTGCACATGTGACTGTGTAAGCTCATCTGTTAGGTACTCACAGGCTATTCTTTTGCACCACCAAACCTGCTCTGCAAATATTTCCCTAATCTTCTCTCAGAAAAACAGAAAATTTTTTTCAGTGAAATTTTTCAAACAATGCTCTACCTACACCATGAGGATGGGAAAACTTCTATTTGAATAGCCTGTAAAAGTTGCAAACAACTGACAACATGGACCTATCATGGGAAATTCCAAAGAAACCTAGCTACAAGGCATACTGAAATTTCACTGTTTAAAAGAAAGTAATTTATATTTGTTATGCAAGATTTCTAGGCAGTTGTTTTCTGTTTCTGCTCAGCACTGGATGGCCTCCTTTATGCTTAACACAGTGTAAGAGTGGCAATGATGTCATTCATTGCTGCAGAGGAAATAAAAAGCTCTGAGCTTAGACCTTGGCAGGAAAAAACAGTTTTGCACTTAATCTTTAAACAAGTGTTTATTTAAATAAAGTTTGTTTTACTTGAATGCTAGTCAGGTCTGACAGGAGATTGGTAAACTCTCCCTAGGCACCCAGTCTCTGGACAGATGAAAAGTCAAGGCAGAGCAGAGGGACTGAAAGCAGCCAGATGCTCTCAGCCCCATAATCAGTTTAAAACCAAACCTCTCCTGACGCCCTTACCTCCTCCCCAGCACCTGTGCCTTTTCCAGAGCATTTTTTAAAGAGGTGAACATCTCTGCAGCAATTCCTTCTTGAGTTTTGCACGATGTCCATTTAGCAGGTTCTTAAAGGACCCCAAACTGCTGTGCACTTCAGTTGTCCTGGTCAGCCCCCTCCTCTGATCCTCAACTCCACTGGTGGTGCTCCAAAATACTCCCTTCTTTGGAAAATTTGGGCTGGAAACCCTCACCTTGTAAGAGGCCAGTTCTGTGACAGAGCTGAAGGTCACAGCTCTAGTATGAGGCTTACCTCATACAGGTAAAAGGACAAAACAGGCTAGTCTGTGTGACTGTGATCTGTCTGAGATCTGAAACTAAAACATCACCTCACAGGTGTGTGGCTGGGGCTATGTTTCTTCACACCCAAGACAGTGACAGCACTAAGCTTATGTAAAAAAAATGCTTATGTAAAAGATGTCTCTGGAGGCAATCTAGGAATCACAATATGCATTAATAATTTGTGTGCCTGTAGCACAGCTAAAGGCAAATAAAATCAGCAGGAAACCCTGACTTTTTTGTTTAGGGTTGTTTTTCTGGTAAGTGACATAGTTAACAAAGACCCATAATGAAATAATCTAAAATTTGGAGACTGAGAGAAGTGAAAAAAGGGCACAACTCACTTTGATCACAATTCAGCTATTTTTAAAAATTCTAATTAAGTTATGTGAGGAAAGCTCATTTGCCCACTGGTGAGGGAGTGCACAGAGACAAGGACAGATAGGGGGTCCTCAAATCATGCCCTGCCTGACCCCTTCCAGGCCCATCACAGGAGCCTTCAGCCACACATTGAGGGATGTAACCTACCACTCTGATCCAACTGGGAAGGTTTCCGGGTGCAGCTTTCAAACAGAGGGGCATTGCTGCCTGTGGGTGTCTGGGACCCCTCATGGGATGCAAGGGAAGAACATTTTGGCGTGGTACAAGTCTCGTGATGAGATTGTTTAGTGGAGGAAGCAAAGGCAGGGAAAGAGTGGGATCCAAGAGGTTTGACAGGGAACAAGCATGGGTAAACAGGGAGATATGAGAACAATATGTGTAAACAGGCTGGTGGTCATTGTGCTTCTGTGGCTGTCCCTTGCACATGATGAGTGCAGTCTGTCCAGTCTTTTCATTAAGCTCCATTTCTAACTCTTTTAGTGGGTGAGGGGTGTGCATGTGTCGTGTGTGAATGTACATGTGTCTGTGTGCACACCTGCTATGAATGTGTGCCCAGTTTCACTCCTGCCTGGACCTAGGGCATGGATCTGCTGCAGACTCATCATTTCTCACTTTAGATACAGATAGATACAATGTGCACTGCTAAAAGATGAACATGTTCATCCTTTTTTCTTC
Source organism: Daphoenositta chrysoptera (assembly GCA_013397915.1). Lineage (NCBI taxonomy): Eukaryota > Metazoa > Chordata > Aves > Passeriformes > Daphoenositta > Daphoenositta chrysoptera. The sequence continues at coordinate 240,860 of VZRO01007140.1, forward strand.
CTATAAAAAGTTTTCCATGAAAAAAATGACACAATACCTGCTTGAGAAAGGGGGACTTTTAAACAGTTTGGGGAATTAAACTATTTTGTCATATAGAGAAACATTTTTAAAACTAGCTGGGTTAGTGGAAAATGCACCCACTATCATTTTAGAAATAGAATGTTCAGTTTTTCTGGTCTGTTGTAAGGCTGACTATGCAGATGTTTTCAGTAATAGCAGGTCTCTCAGTGAATACAAGATGCTATCCCTTTTTTTAAACTATTTTCTGGCTGCAAAATGTTTTTTTTGGAACACATCAGGGACAAAAAGCACACGTGTTTCAGACTCGGGTGTTATAACTTAGGGATGCTGACTGCAACTTGAAGGCAATAAACTTTAAGTGAAATAAAAAGTAACAGAGGTTTCCTTTGGAGATGTTCAACTGACAAAAAGCTTGCAGTCATGATGCACACCTCAGCTTAAGCTGCGGTAACGAAAAGAACCTTTGCAACACAGGGGGATGACAGTCACTTTTAGGGGACCAAAATTCAAGGAGAATTGCATCAAACCGGTCACTCAGCACACCGTCTTGTTACAGAAAATCCAGGGTAATGCCCCAGGTGACTATCACTCAAGTCACCTCTGGCAAATTCCTCACAGCCTGCCCTCCAACTTGTCTTCACTTCCAGTGTTCTTCAGGTTTGGAGGTTCGACATGTGGCTGTGTTGGTGGAAAATAAGGGTGTCTTTGCTGACAGGTCTTCCAGCACACAGCTGGCCCACAGCCTTCACAGCTAGAATGTACAGGGGCTACTCACTACTGCTGTGGGCTAGCCTCTGGAGAAGCAGGACAAGAAAGGACTGATGGGGGTGGCAAATCCATGGAAAGGAAACCGCACTGCAGCATTGGAGTTGCATCCTTTGCCTTTCCGCTTGGCACTGTACTGCACATGGGTTCATTGGAAAAACCCCTGCAGGGTTGCTGAGACTACTCTGCATCCTCAGGTGGGAGAGGACCTTGAGGATATTCCTCACCTGAAGAAGGGGAGGTGCCGTCCATCTGGCTGCTCTTCACTGGCAGACAAACCCAGACATTTGTCAGATCTCCACTAGCCACTTTCCTAACCGGGGAAGGGTTACTGTTCTTCTCCTTTCCTCCCACTTTTAATGACTCTTTGTCATTTGGCCTTTGCTAAATATGGGCCAGGTGTAGCCAGGGTCTCTCCTTCAATAAGCTTTGTGGTATTTTGGATTCTTTTCCCTCCCTGACTCCCTATAAACAATCAGTGACTGCTGGAAAGGATCTCCTCCACCTCTGTTTTTTGTCTCCCAAGATTTTCTGCTCTGACATTGTTGCCATGAACAAGGACTACTTGCTACTTTGGACATCTCTGGAATAGTACTCACTTGGCAGCAACCATGTCTTCATTCAGAGGAAAGCTTTGATTCTTTCATTAGCATCTTAAAGCAGAGGAGGATTATTTTTGGTAACCTGTTGATGGATGTGAAACCTTCTTTGCTTTTCACACTTTTCCTGCCATTTTAACCATGCCCTGTTACATATAATGGCTGTTTGAAATGCTTTTGATGAGGGCAAGAGGCATCCAAGTCAGAACACTGAAGATTTAATTGTATTTTTTGCAGTAACATAGACAAACAAGTGTCAGAACCCTCTTTGTAACTCTTGTACACCTTAACTTTTAAATTAGTTAAGGTCTCTATTGGGAAGCAGTGTCTTTTGGTAGACTGATGCACTGAGTTGGAAAAATCTAGGTGAGCTTTTGAGCCCACCAATGCATCTTGAAGCCCCTACAGTTTCAACAAATTAATTGGATCCCAGTGTTCTTGTGCTCCACAAGCTTCACTTTCTGCTGGTGCTCTGAGGCTTAACTTCACAAAGGTCAGTGTGGCTCTCTACATCTGTGGTGGATATGGCTTGATGTATGTATGCATGTACTGTACATATCAGTGAGCATCTCTAAATGAGATTGACTGAGCTAACACATCATGGACTTAGCTGTGGTCCCAATGTTATGGATGCTGGCTTATTAGCTACAGGCATTGTCCTTGAACACAGTAACATATAAGTGTCTAAGCTTGCTAAACTTGTGATATCTCTTGCCTCCAAACACTGTCTGGACCACTTGCCATCTGTCCTGATTTCTTCGTGCTGCAACCAAATCAAGAATATTTTTGATGGCCTTACTGTTGCATTCCATATATCATTGCTCATAAACCCAGCAATTCTGCTGCCAGTGCTCAGGAAACTGGGTACACTCAGTCTGAGTTTGAATTGCCAGCCTGTCTCCTATGCACCTTATTTCCTACAGCCCTCAGACAACGTGATCACACTATTTATTTAGGGGCATTTATTCAGAGTCAGCATCAGCCTACTGCCCGCAACATGGATGCTTACGAATAGCTTCTAAGATGCCTGTAGGTATGAAAGACCTCAGTTCAATAATGCTAACAGCTCTGCTTCATTCTTCGAGCTCTTTGCACACAGTTTCTCTTCTTTCCCTCCACTACTGCCAAGGATCACAGCAGTTGGTAGAAACAAGACACCCTGGGAAACCATGTCCTGTTTTCACTTTCTGGCCTGTTTCTCTGTGCTGGAATGGGAGGAACTACAACCGTGGTGACTTCAGACACTGCCCTGGGTGACTTCTGTGCACGTCTCACAGCCTAGAAATCCACCCTGGGGCAGTCAGGGTAAGGAGCCTCATGCATGCAAATGGCTTTCCCAGTGAGTGCAGCACAAGTTTTAATATCTAGCTAAGTCTCCAGGGCTGGATCCCATCCAGGCTCAGCAATGTGATTGTACATCACTGGCATTTCTTTCTAGCTGACCTGGGCAGTGGGGATCTGCTGAGTGACTCCAGCTTTTCTGATACAGTCCCTCCATATTCTATACTGCTTGTGTTGGGTTGGAAATGTAAACAGGTACAGTGCTCAGGAAAATACCTAAGTGTCCTCAGTCAGCATGTTTCAGCTGTGAAGTAACTGAAGCCATATTCTCCAGTTCTTGTAGCCTCACCTCTCCTCATTTCCTGATGCTTTCCCTAAACATTTCCATGCAGAAATAGCTCTCAGGCCCTCTGGGGTCCCTGCAGAAGGCTTTGTGTATTTGCCTGCTGGGACCTGAGCAGCAAGGCAGTGCTCATAAAGGAGGTGTCAGAGAGGTTCCTTGAATGACAAGCAACGTGAGCAAATAAGAGCAAAACCAAACGCAGCATAAGGACCTTCCCTCCAGCCTGGGCTGCCTCTTACCCATCCTGCAGTGCCTGTACTCCCCTATTAATGTGATTTTTCCTGGGAAAGCCCCAAGTGAAAGGTCTGCCTAGGAGAGTTAGCTTTGCCTGGCCATGCTGACAAAAGCAGCTGCCCATAGCAAGCACAATCTACTTGTAATGTTACTCTAAGGAAGATGCTCATGATGGATGTCTGCTCACTATAAAAGAAGGGTTTTCCTTTTCCTTAACTAGCTCTTTGGTGGGGAGAGGAAAGCTTGCACACGCCTCAGAAGTGAACTGCTTACTCTTGCCTGTGTGGAGCTAAGCCACAGGACTGGAGACAGAAGAGGGCAGAACTCTCAGGGGGGCATTGCTTCTGGACATGGGGAGGAAGTACAGCCAGGAACACTACAGGGAGTAGGCAGTGCTGGCTGTGCTGAGAGTCACATGAGGCCTGGGAACAGCCGGGCTCTTGGCTTCAGTTATGGAGCAGCAGAACTGCACTTCAGAGACCACTTATCACAGCAATAAATCTTGCTTCTCACTGAGCACATGTGGAAGCTGAGACATCTGACAGTGAGGAGGGCTCCTGTAGGCAGGGGTTTGGCAGCACAGGCAGGCAGCAGTTTGTACAGAGCTACACACTATCGCCAGTAATGTGACAGCAGCAATACTCTGTGACTAAAGCTGCTGTTTACAAGTATTTTCTTGGCGACTGGTGTGGGCAGTGAGAAGAAGAAGGGGATTTAGATGAAGAAATCTCTTTTTAAGCAAAGAACTGAAAACAAAATTTAAAACAAATCCACAGCCTCACAGCTTCTGTATAACACATCATGTGTGGTTTTCCCCCCACACTCCTCCCCCTAATCCCCCTCCCAGCTTCAGCAGCAAGCTGCTGGCAGGGCAAGCCTTCCCTTTAGCGTGAAGAGCTGGTCCTGCCACGCTCCCGTTTTTAATGCTGCATTTGCTGCAGAAAGCATGAGATGTCAGTGCCTTCTCACACCATATCCACACCCTGCTGCACCCAGCAGTGAGTCAGCACCAGATGCTTGCAGGCTTGGGAGTCTCAGCTTCATCAACTGTAAATCCCTGCAGCTCCACCGGCTACAAGAGCTCCTCAGAGCAACACCAGCTGGAAACCTGCCCCTGTAAATCTCTGGGGATAAGCTGCCCAAGCAGCTCCGCCTCAAGCTGGTCCTGCACAAGGGTCTCATTCTTCCTAGTTCCCAAGTCCATTTCCACTCGTCCTGAAGCATGAAAGGGCTAGGTGGAACTGGGAGCCCGGGCCCTTTATTTAGACTGAACATGCAGAGTTTGCTTCATCTGTAGTCTAAATAAAACTCTAAATGAGTACAAATGAAACTCAGGAGATTGTGTGCCTGTGTGTAGAGAAGCAGTAGGGCTGCAGCCTGCTTCTGTCTTCACGGGAAGAAAATGGGCATGTGTAAAGCCTGCACACATCTAGTTTGGAGACAGATTGAATATCCATTATGTGCACACAAGCAGGAGCCTATTTTTAGCCACTGGGCAATGATAGGGTATCTGTCAGTGTAGTGTTCAAACCTTATCCCGTGCCTGCCATTTTTTTCCCCCCTCTCTTCCCATCTTCGCTACCCCTCCCCCAAACTTTCTCCCTCTTATGGAAACTGGGAGACATTTGATGATGTTGGTAATGAGATTCCATCTCCACACAGACAACAAATCATTCAAGAAGGTTTTAGCTCCTTTCTCTATGACTTTTCATAACAAACAGATCAAAGACAGTTCTATGATCACACGACAGGAACTTCAAAGCCTTATAACCCTTCCCTTCCTTTCCCTTCCCTTCCCTTCCCTTCCCTTCCCTTCCCTTCCCTTCCCTTCCCTTCCCTTCCCTTCCCTTCCCTTCCCTTCCCTTCCCTTCCCTTCCCTTCCCTTCCCTTCCCTTCCCTTCCCTTCCCTTCCCTTCCCTTCCCTTCCCTTCCCTTCCCTTCCCTTCCCTTCCCTTCCCTTCCCTTCCCTTCCCTTCCCTTCCCTTCCCTTCCCTTCCCTTCCCTTCCCTTCCCTTCCCTTCCCTTCCCTTCCCTTCCCTTCCCTTCCCTTCCCTTCCCTTCCCTTCCCTTCCCTTCCCTTCCCTTCCCTTCCCTTCCCTTCCCTTCCCTTCCCTTCCCTTCCCTTCCCTTCCCAAACCTTCCCTTCCCCTCCCAAACCTTCCCAAACTACCCCAAACCTTCCCTTCCCATATATTGAGATGAGCAGGGTTTGAAGCACGACCTTCTTCTCTGCATTGTGCCACGTGATAATTAGCAATCAGGATTGGAAACACTGACACTATTTTATTGCCATAAAGACTTTGCAAGTGCACGTGCCTCCTGGTATTGCCAGTCAAAATGAGATCATGGAACCTGAGGGGTTAACAGGAGTGACACAGCCCTCACACGGATCGCTAGAGCCGGGGATGACAGAAGCAGCACACAATCTGCTAAGTGAAGGTCTCTGCTGAGGCCCTCATCAGCACACAGGGCCCAAAGTGTTGACATATAGGCGCAATAAATTGTGATTCTGCTGTGTTTTATGGCGTGTCATATCCAAAAGACATACCTCAAATGGTCTGAGGCACCAGAAAGCAATGATAAGATTGGCAAAGTAATGCAAAAAATGGATAGTGTTGCACTTTCAAACAAAATCAGGTAAACTCAAGCATTTCAAACAACTGCAGAAAACAGGACTCTAACATGGCTACTGCCCAGAAATATTCAGCTACACAAAACTGTTCTTTTAACAGTCTTATACATAGCCTCTAAATAAGAATTGATTTTTCATATCACATTCTCTTAAACTACTATCTAAAAGAATTCCCCTCACTTAAGAATTTCCTTATTTCCCCTCACATGAGGATGGAGTCCAGACTACTTCCAACATAACTCTATTATAACCAAGGTATCTTGTTGCTGATCTGCATAGAATTAACACAAGTTAGTGCTGTACTTTCAAAAGCATAACTCAACTGTGACTCCAGAAAACTGGCTGTAAAGAACATCCATGGACAGTAATTTCCTCATCTACTCCAGCTCTGTCCCCAAAATATTCAAGGCTGCACTGTCCTGTGACTTATAAATAGGCAGACCCCAGCAGGCAAAAGTTGTTATACTGGTGGAGAACTGAAAATATTCAACAACTGTGATTCTCCACAGTCATTTATCTCTGAATTTCAATGAGTATCTCAACATCAAATCACTCTCTTCCAAAGCTAATTTACAACCTCTTTTTGTGTCTGTACTAGTACTCTGGAAACTTGTGGGCAGGGTAGTAGTTTTACACGGCTAGTTCACATGTTTTGTCACCTAAAATACTGCAAATAATCATCCTATTCTTGGCTTGCAAGAAACAGTGACGGAGCAGTCTTTCACAGAGTACATGCGGCAATCCCCTGAACTCAGTAAGTGATCAGAGGCACCTACTGGCTCAAGGGGAATGCAGAATGAGGGTGTTACAACAGTCTCTGTAGCCCATGGGCAGAGGAAGGTTACCCCACAATGGTCACAGCATTCAAATGAGATTGCTGCACTCCAGCACTTCCTGAGAACCCAGCCTTTCTCATTCTGCTGCATGATGAGCTAGCAGAAACTGATGTGCTAACTGAGAAATGTCTTATAAATTACAGCCTAGAGATGCTACTGACTAAAAGCATGCTGGCTGTGGTGCTGGTGTACTGCCTGCCTATTTGCTTGCTGTTGTAGGCTGTGCAAAAGCAGAGATTTTCTCTCATCTTATTTTGCAGATCTCACAATAGGAGTTGTGTGCACCCAGGGGGCACCACCTGCCGCCCTCACCATCCACGCCCTCCTGCTTCACACAGCTGTCTTTGGACATGTCCACGTGGCATTCCTCACGTCTGGCGTAGGTATTTCTGCAATGGATCAGTTTGCATCCAAAACCTCAACACCCTGAAACAAAAGCTAACCCCAAAAGCAGAGCTGTAGAAGCAGCACTACTTCCAGGTACTCCTGGAAGAGGACATGGAGACAGCTCACAGGGTGTTATAAAGGCTATTCACTCTTGACTAGGCTATTTTTGACTTGCTGAGTCTTTTAATATTCACGCAACATTTCTTCCTTCACACAGTGCAGGAATCACAGTGCCACGGGCTCTGTCCAAGGGAGGGAAGTACGAGAAAATCTGGGCTTATCTATGTAGCATTATGGTTTGTTTGTCTGTTTGCTTATTTAATGAGAGTTTTACTGTTTGCATCGCCTCAATTTCTGGGAAAAAAGTCTGTGCTAGTTGTGATCAAGAATACTAATACCTTCCTAAAACAGGTGCTTTTCAGCAAAGGTTCTGAGGGTCTTCATAACAGGCTGGGATGAGGAACTGGGCAGCTGGGCAGCTGGGATGAGGAACAGCCCCTGGCAGGGCAGCCTGGGGTCTTGCAATGTACAGTGAGGAACAAATCACCATACCATGTTTTACATGCTGGTACACAGACTGGTTTCAAGGCAGATGTGCCCATTGCAGACCTGGGTGATGCTCTTTCTAACGGTGATTCTACCAGCTTGACACCCAGGAGGAGCAGCTTGAAAACTCACTAGAGGAGGAAACTACTTGCTCAGCACTGGGCTGAAGCAATCAAATAGGACCCGATTCCTTCTGTATGACTACAGCTCAGTTAGTGCACTCATACTGTTGTCCTAGCCTTGTAATGGAAAGAAACACACTGCGGAACAGTCCAAGATCAGTTCCTGCCAGGCTGCATCCTAGAGTATGCTGCTTGTTTCTAAAATTATCTCCTTCACTGCATGGTTTTGGTCCAGGGTATTGCCCATGCATTCACATCATCTCCTGGGACCACACACACACATCCTTGCTTGTGGGCCCTGTTTCCATCCACTGCCAGGAAACATTACACATAATGTATAATGTGCATAAAACCACAAGCCTTGAGATAAGGCACAAAAGAAGATGAAAAATACATATCTATATCGCTTTGATATAACGAAATGGCCACAAATGAAGCTTAAAAACTAAAGAAACAAGACTCAAACCATGGAGAACAAGAGAACTTGGATCCCATCCGTTCCAGTGTGGGGGTCAGGCAGATGCGCTGGGGAGGTATGAGCAGGAGGAGAGGGTGTCAGATCTCTGCTGCTGCCTCAGCTACAAAGCAAGCTGTTCTCTCCTTTCTGCCACACTTCCCTTTTTCTGAGCAAGAGCTGCTAAGAATTACAGTACTTGTTATGTCTTCCTCTCAAATCCTGCTTCTGCTTTGCATACTGCTTTTTCTGTATCTGCAGCTATCCTTATTTTTCTCCCTGTAAATCTCTGGAGCATCTTTGCTTCTTGCATCCATCCTGGCTTAGGAAGTTAGTCCCTGCATTTCCAGAAATGTGTTTGCTGCTCAACTTTGTTCACCCCTCATTCACTTCCTCTGACTGTGCGTACAACTTGCACCACCTAAGTTTCAGTTTTGGCCTTAAGGAGGATCAGCTCCAGCATCAGGAAAAGCAAGACACCAACAAGGCACAGGCCTTAGGGGCAGTGACACTCAATTGTGCACATCCAGCTGGCTGTCAATGTCATCTGCTCAGCTGAAAAATCCCAGAGGGTGTGGATTAGCATGCGTGAGAGCTGAGGTGGGGTACTCTGAAGTGAAAAATCGCTCAGGAAGCACTGACTTTAAGTAGTGCTGCAAACCAAGTATCTAAATTCCTACAAAGTTTTCATCTGGACTTGGGACAGCAGCCTTTGGAACAAGGGACGGCTGGTGTGCTTAGCCAGGACATAAAAGACCTGATATCAAGCCCCTTGCTCCCTGAAGCGGGAATGAATCTGCATTCCACGTACCAAAAGGGATTGTGTTCACTGTTGAGCTGTTCAGTGCAGGGAAGGACTGGAAAAGACTGAGCTTTGGTGTGGTGCCCAACTGAAACACCTCAGCCAGAGTCCCAAGCAAGCCAACAGCACATCAGCATCTTATGGCTGATAGTCACAGGTGTTCCTGTGCCTTTAGAGAGCGGAGGTGCAAAGACTGCCACCCTGAGAGGGTGAGTCTGTGAGACCTGCGGAACACAGCAAGTCCATTCCTAACCCAAGACTGGGGGAACAATACTCTTGGGCAGATAGTGTAACTCTTTGGTATGATCCTGTGCAGGGCCACGAGTGGGACTTGATGTTCCTTGTGGATCCTTTCCAACTCAGCATATTCCGTGATGCTGTGATTCTGTGACCTGGCCATCAATAAGCTCCTTTCTCAATCCTCCTCCAAGTTTCATTCCCCACCACTTGTCTCCAAGAGCCACCCTCTCCATCCCAGAACTGGCCAGCCTGCTGAGCAATGCTGAACTGAGGACAAGATCAATCCTGGTTTATTTTTCTTGCATGCAGATCCAGCACAACTGCTCCCGCAACACTGCAGGGGAGTCTGCAGATGCAGCACAGGACTTCTCAGAGGACAAGCTAAAGGTAACTGTATGGAGCTGCTGTACAAAAGCACTTTAATTGCTTTTGATGCTGCAGACTAACTTCATTAAGCCCTAGGCAGATGAGTCACAGTAGCAGACTGTACTGGTGAAGGAAACGCTGTGGGACATGAGGAGGAAGGCAGCCTTTCCACAGTAATTGGACAATTTTTGTTGTAAGTGGAACTGCCTGATGTCCTGCCTTCAGCTGGACTTTAACAGTAGGTGATCAGAGATGTCCTCAAGGACCAAAAGATGCTAAACAGTGTCCAGCATATCTGGTTTCTGTTTAAATGAATAAAGTAATGGTTTTCCTCAAAGGGCCTAAGAGCCTCCAAAGCTCACACTTTCCTCATTTCTGTCAAGGAAAGAGAAAACTAGTACTCTACAATCTACATCCACTGCTTTCACGCAATTAGATCTCGTTAACCTGGCAGACCCTCATCAGTATGTGTAGGGGAAGGGAATGTCCTTGCTGCAAGACTGAACCTGGAAGGCAAAACCTGACACATTCAAAACTCATCTGGCAGCAAAAAGGACACAGCACACTTTCCACCATGATTTTGCTAAGCTGAGGTCCAAGCTCCCTTGCTGTGGACACTGTTATGCACAGTAACTAATGCAGGTGTGGGCCCTGTTCCTGAGATGCTGGTGTGACCCCCACTTGCATGTCCAGAAATGCACCTCAGACAGACTCTTAGCAGCAGTCACCATGAGCTCATGTCACAAGAGCTCGGGCCTTGCTAAAACCGTGCTGGCAAGAGAACTTGGAAGCAATCCTGTGTGAAGGCTTGCTTATGAATTTGGGAATTTCCAACCTCTGGGTATCTGAAATTATTACTGTTACCTGTAAAAAGACAAAGCTGTGATGAAGATCCTCCTGATGAGACCACACTAGGAGACCTGCTTCACCAGCCACATGCACATGGGCAATGTGAGCTGATGGAAAGTGTCCCTTCAGCTTCTCCACCCGCTGTGGTCAGTGTGGGTCCAGCACTCTGACTGCAAGAGGCAGTCCCCTCAGTGCACAAAGGGACGACATGCTGCCTTCCAAAAAGGGGCTACTAATTAGATGAACTGCAAGGTTTTGTGTTTCCATCCCCAGCCCCTCCCCCCCTTTTTCTTTTTTGTCTTTTAGCTAATTTTGTCTTAGCTAATATCTAGCTCTCAGGTGAGACTGAATTACTTCTAGGCATACTTGTGCTAGAAAGCATTCAAATTCATCAGATAATCTTCTAGGGCTCTCTTACTTACCTTTTCATATAGCAAGCAAATACTGTGAAGGCAAGAGCAAAAAAATTCACTGAGTGCAGCTGAATTAGGACGGACTTACTCCTGACATAATAAATTGGCTTAATAATGTTGCAACAATGAACACTAATGAGAATATCCTCTTTTAGTTCTTGTCCCTTCACTGTGAATTAAGTAGCTATATCCTGAGAATTATCAGGCTCTGAAAAGTTACCAAATATTTGCTTGAATGACACAATCTTCCTGACAGAATATTGTCCTGAGAAGAGTTATTATGTAATATGTTTGCAAAAAAACTTTGCCAACAAACTGCAAAAGCTTTTAATTTAGTGCTTATCATTAACTGCCAATGTTTATAGAAAACTCTTGAGCAGCATGGTCATGGAACTATATGCTTTCCTACATCTTCAAGCAGTTAATTAAAATAACTAATATCTAATGAATGCATAGCAGTGTATAGTGGCTGTTGCTGTGCAGATCTAGTGGTAACTGCAGAAGGGAGCAGCTTTCTCAGAACCTGATTTTTATCAGAGTTTTCTACTTTTTGCTGCAGAGATTATGTAGAAGCAGCTGAAGCTCCTCTGTGCAAATTTATTTGGTTTCTGAAGGACTAAAATATGCTTTTCCTCCTTTATCTTTTAGTGTGGGGAGGTGGAGTGGGGATGGACTTTCAACTAGCTATGTGTTTGAGTCAATTCTGCTCCTGGTGAAGCCTAGATCAGAACTCCCTCCTGGAAAACCCCTGCATGTCTAACCATGAAAAATAACAACTCTCATCATACATTTGGGAGAGAAAGCAGATGTCGAATTTTGCTGAATTGGTCTAAGTTATGTGTTCTCCCCCACCCGGGGCTTATTGGCATTGTAATATTTGATTCTTGATGTTGGTGTAGGTAAGGATTACAAGAGCCAGCATGGCTAGGGAGTTTTTCCAGGTAACCAAATGGACATCTTTGAGCTTCTTCAAAAGCTTTTTTTTCTCTTCCATTCTCACCATTAGTTTATTCTCATAATCAACACATTTATGGAATGAGGGCACTGTGGCAGCAGCTTTCTAAAAATGACAGAAAAAAAGCCATTGCTTTTTTGTGGCATCCCCTGAAAAGCAATGTTCACCAAGGCTCCTTCATTTCAATTGCAAATCTGGAATGTGGCAAGTTTTTAGAATGGGTGTGAGATTGCACATTTAAATGTGATCTGGGTTAAAGCTGTTATAAGACTGGTTCTATTATCCTGCCGACACATTCACTGGATTTGTGCTGGCATGGCGCAGGAGGGTGAAAGACTCCTTTTTGTGGGGCTCCCAGACTCCACCATCACATTTATAATTGCACAGCTCCCAGGCCAGCAATACCAGTGGTCTCTTGTCCCTCTGCATGAGAGTTGCCTTGCTGACTCTCTCTCCCTGCCACGGGATACATGCATTGTTTTCTGGCACTGTGCTGCTTTCTACCAGTTAACTCCACACCACCACTGTGGCTTTCCAGAAGACATGTTTCATTTCAAAAATGGTTATATCCAATTAAGGTTTTGTGCTTTGCTGGAAGGGGACTGGAGCTTTATCCCTGGCCCTGCTATATGCTTCCATTGCTTTGTTACCAAGTGAGGATGTTCTCAGACATGGCCACTAATCTCATTTCACTCATTTTTTCTGACAGCTGGGGCCTGATCTTTCCAAAACATTGTGCCTTCTGAGTTCTGCTGGCAGGGGCTGAATGGGTAAGAGAAGAGTCTCAATGCTCAAGCCCTGACTGCATCAGGGAGAGGCTTTACAAGATGGTAGCACATTTGCAAGTGGTTACACCAGTTCCAATTTCTGTGGGGAAATTCACGTGGCATGAACACCTGCAGAGTTACAGAAGAGGTCACACATAGGAGCTAAGTCAGTGGGATAGTTCTCTTTTGGCCACTATCTCCCCCTTGAAGGTACCAACAGAGACTCCCAGCTGAGGATCTCTGACTCAGCCATCTGATAATTTGGCCACAGCCATACGATAACTCGGCCAAAGAACCCATTTTGCAAATCACATGTAAACAAGTGAATGACACAAACTGTTTTATGTGACTCATACTCTCTGAAAAGGCACACTGTAAACAGTTTTTATGGCTAAAAACGATTATAATTTGTCAATTACAGCACGCTACACGATGGGGCACAAGTGTTCCACATTTTTGTCATTTGTCACACATTACTATGGCTTGTGTCACTCACTGGCAAAACTCTAAAGGTTGAGAAGTTTGGTTATGGTCTTGAGAGTATGTGTGCATACAGGCAGTCTCTTCATGAGAAAAGATTTTGAAAAACAGGAGAAGGATGCTGGTTAGTGGGAACAGAACAAACCAGCCACACACAGGTAGGGATGAAGGATTCTACAAAAGGATATCTGAGTCATTACAGATGATAAATGGTGGGAAAAAACAAAGCCACAGAAAAGGCACATCCCATGGCACGCTGCATCAGCAAGCCTCCACTGCAAGATTACAGTCTGCTCTTTGAAGGAGGAGGATGTGGACAAAGCAAGAAGAGTCCAGCAATAATCACCCCAAACACCAGCATGAACATATGAACACATGACCAAAAGGAGTGAATAACTTCAAGATCAGAAATGCTGAAATGGGGCAACAGATACTGTACACATTTAAGCTGTAGACCTGACTTTTAGCAGTTCAACCACTTAATGCTACTGCTGCCACAGATCATTGCAGACCAAAATCTGACTTTGCCAGGACTTGGAGGTTCCCTACTGATATCAGATACTTGCTGTTTGTATTTACTCTTTCAGAGTTCAAAATTCTAATGCAGTTCAGTGTATGGGAGAGGCTAGCCCCACAGCAGGTCTTGTAATCCCTTGTAATTTTCAAGGAAGGTTTTTCAGATAACCTGCTCCGTGCTTCTTCTGGTAGAAGGATATTAATTAAATGAGCCTTGAGCGAATTGCTGTCTGCAACCTTTAAACCTTTACGTTAGGAACACTAGCACTAGACAACAGATCGACAGGAGTTAGGTTTTAGAGTAGGCTTATAATGAAAGTTTTTAGCAAAAATTACCAGTCTGCTTGGGGCAGCTGACAAAACCATTTGGTTGGCTCAGATCTACTTTTCATACTCAGCACAAGAAGGATTTTTATATTCTGTGGACCTGACTTTCTGAGCAACACAGGACATGCAACTCTTGAGATGGTGAGGAGGAATTAGTGAGGAGTGAAAAAGATCCTGATGCTGTGTTTGGCAAACATTCTGTGTTTGGATCATGGTGTGTTTGTGTGCATGTACACGTGCATATGAACACATGAAATTTTGTGGAGGGCTGAATGGAAAGCAATATTCACAATTCATCAGCTTAGTGTCATTTGGAGGATGCCGGATGTTTATTACTGGGAATATAATAGTCATTTCCTGTGGGAAAAAAATATTAGTGGAGTAATTCCAGGAAGTTTAAAACACTATCCAATGTGTTTCTGAAACATTCTAAAGGATTTTAAACATTTGTAACATCATGCAGATCTTCCATCAATAACATATATGGGTCTGTTTATTTTTTATTCAGCTAAAGTGGAGACTTTTTAGAACAAGAAAAAGTAAACCAGAAGTCTGGCCTGAAGGGCTTGCCACAATACAAAATTAATTAAAGTATATCTTACTCTAACTCAGAAAAAAAAATCTGTTGAAATCCAGATTCCTGAAGATGCCAAGATTTGAAGCTCGTGTTCCCATTAAAAGGTTATATAGTTCATCTTGCCAATCCTAAGTGCTGAAAAGTCATGAAATTGGCATGAAAATTAAAATCTCATTTAAAATGACACACTAGTTTTTGGCCTCTGGGTTTTTCATCTTTAGCTGCCCAGATTTTCAAACTTATTTTTGCAATCAACACAATTAGAAATGGTGAAAAAATAACGTTGCAGAGGAATGAAGTACAGGTGCTCATGTAGTATGAAAACTGAATAAGCTGATACTTTGTTAAGAAAGCTTTGAGTACTAATTGCTTCGTGTCTATATCTGAATGGGTATTACAAGCCATGCTCCATTGCTTGTGTTTGAAGTGCTGCATCGGTGGAATATATCACTTGGTTATAACCAACTTCTAAGTCAATTGTTCTGACTGTCCATGTTTCTGAAGTGCTTTTTATTACAAAACAGGTATCTCTAAAGAACTGTTATCTTAATTAACATTTGCAGATCTTTAGTCAATAGTCATTAGTAATTTTTGACAACAGCTGACCAAATCAGGGCCATGATCCAAGTAACAGCTGACACCATCTACACTGGTTGAATTCACAAAAGCAGGAGCTTTTATTGACAATCTAGGTAAATAATGGCAGAACAGATGCTATGGGGAAAATGTGCTACTGCAGCAAGAGCCTGTATCACCTCCTTTCTGCAGGCAGAAAGCCAGTGGAAAGCAATGCTGGATTTCATTTTTGACAACAGCGAAATATTTATTGGGATGAAATAGACCAAGGCTAGAGCTGCAGAAGTTGTTTTTCCACTGGCAGTGCAACCTTTCTCTAATGCATGGGCAGATTTTCAGAGGGATTTAAATACCTAAATAAGGTGGCTGACATCTAAAGAGATTTGCTAAAAGGGTTGAACTCTACCTCTGGAGTAAAACACACCCATTCTTCCTTGCCTGCCTCCATCTCATACAGTTATTAGGAGGAAAAAGAGAAGACAGAACATCCATCAGCCAACAGCTAAGCATGTATCTTCCACAGCTTTGAACGTCAGCCTCACTGCCCGTGAGGCTCCCCTGGTGCCTTTCACTTCTCCTTGAGAGGAAGGTGAGGGGGTTGGGGTGGGTATTGGGTATGAATTTGTCCCAGGGGAGGGGATTTCACAACTGAGTGTCGAGGGCTTAATTTGATTTGCACGAGTTGCTGTGAGCCTGGAGTGTGAGCAATATGTGAACTTGCATAATCAAAGAAGGAAATAGCAATAATCCTGACCATGTCCACGTGGCTTTTACATAACATAACAAAGCCTGTACTGTGAGGGATTTTGTTCCTGTCCATTCATGCAAAGTCTGCTCTGATGCATTCCTCATCCGGGGCAGGAGGGACAGGTTTTGAGCTTGGGGATGCAGCTGGTAGTGGGGAGGGAGGCCAGAGGAAGGAGGGACACAGTGGTCTTGGCAGAGAGCAGTTCTCACATTACACAGCATTAACTAAGGGCTGCCACACAAAATGAGCCAGCAGCTGCGACTTTGTTTTTGTAGGGCTTTTGCGTACAATTACAGCCCAAACCAGCAGGCACTACAGACTAAGCCGTGCTGTTGCAGCTATTCTGCTCTCCCTTCTCACATGCCCATAAGGAGTAGTCACAAACTTTGCCCTTAGCTGGGCAGCACAAGAGACATCCAGCCTGCTTGGAAAGTGGTTCCTTATTGGCCAGGCATTGGCGCTGGCACACACTGCTTCTGCTGAGCCTTAGACCTGCAGCTTTCTGCACTGCTGCTGTGAATTCCTCCGACCTTTGGTCCAAAGGTCCACATCCGTGATGCCAAAAGGGTGACCATGAAGAGATGCAGCCCTGAGAAAACAGCCCCTTGTTGCCCATGTTGCCCAGAGCAGCGTGCCTCTGAAAACAACACCGTTGTGCTTGTGGAGAGCGCTGATCAGTTCTGCCCCCCGTTCAGGTCACGTCCCGCCCCTGTGGCAGCACATACATCATTTGTGGTACCTAAGTAGCTTGGTCAGTACGGAGCACGGATGAGTCCTGCCCCAGGCAACTACTGCACAATACAATACCCTTTTGTGATAATCCAGGCCCTGACTGGATTTCAGAACCCTTCCCTGTGCCTGCAGGCTCCTGAGCTTGCAAGGGCTCTGTTAGCACCAGGAAGACCCTGCGCTGCAGGAATGACATAGCAGGAGTTAGGCAAATGTATTTTATGAGAAGCAATTACGGAGCTGAGTGTATTTGTGTGAGAGGAACTGAGTAAAACATTACTAGAAAAGGTCTGATATAACTGTCATCCCTAAGATTGGCAACACACTAGAAAGGGGAGTGGGAAGCTGTACGAGAATCCTCATTTACTAGAGAGCTCTCTATCTGTCTCTGGAGATTTATGAACCTGGTAGCTTGCTAACTGTTAATGCCTTATACTCCTGAGAAGCCGTTTTTGGGCAGAATAAATTATGGTCTCCCCCACCATGGCAAGAACAGATTGTTACAGAGTTCTCCAAAAGGACCTAACTGTACCATGAAAGATGAAACAGCATGGCATTTCTTTTGAAGCAAAAGTAAAACTAGTTATGCTCTGGGTCTTTGGTCTTTCTTTTAGAGAAAAAAAGAGATTAATAATAGATGGTCCCCTGGAAATATTGTTCCTCCAGCCCTTAGTTGGAATCAGGCAATGCTAATATACTATGGGCTTTCAAGATTATTCTATTTAATCTCTGTAACAATATAGTAATTTTAGCCCAGTGAGAAGCCATTGCAACTCCCCCCTTTCCCCTGTAAAGACCTTGAATTTCTGAGTGAAAGGAGCCTTAGCCATGTCCCAAGGCAATAGATAAAGAGCCTTTAGCTTCCCTGTCATTCTCTAAAAGTGTCAGATAACCACGACATGATATAAGGCACTGCAATCAGGAAACAATATACCACTGAAATGCTTCAGGACGCAAGAGACCTCTTTAAAAAAAAAGTACCTTGGAAACAGAAAGTAGACGAGGGTAGCTGAGACACAGTTAATCACAAGTATCAGTGAATGAAGTAGGACAATAAACCTTGTTTATTACAGATGTTTTTGGTTTTGGGGTTTCAAATCTCTAAGAAAGGGTGAGAATACAGGGCCATAGCACATAAAGCCACCACCCCCTGCATGCTGAATCCATGTTTCTCAGTTATCTTCCAGATACTTAAATTTAATACCTGTAGAAGTCCACACCAGCCTCAGAGATCATCCCAACAAAGTAAATGAAAACAGGTGCTTGATTGTTCCAGCATGTTTGGTAGGAGCTTAGCAGTCAGGCCTAAAATTACAGCTTCATTAATTAGACATTAACTCACACATGCCCTCTGTTGTAAGAGTAGCTATGAGAAAATTAGGTATGTTTCCTCCTTAATGATCTTAACTCTTATGACAGATCTGCCTCCTGCCATATCCACCAACTCACTGGAAAAGGAAAAAATAGCCTACAGTGTGTTTGCTTCCTACCCCAGTCTGAATGCAAAACAGATGTACCATGAGCAGAGCATCACTTTGGTTGCTGGTAGTTTGCGAGCCAAAGAGTTCTTTATTGTTTGGTGTCTAAGAGGTGTGCAGCATTTTGCCTCATGCTTTGCAGACTGCAGCAGTGCATGAACTATGCAACCTTGCTCAGTAACAGAAGATACTGAGAAGTCTCAGAGATGCTGTTTCCCCACCTTACAGTTGACTACTCCTCTTGTATTTACCAAAAAGTACTTGGGGTGCAGGATGGATATAAGCTGTGACCTGAGAAGGCGCAAAGACCAGGAAAATATGTAAAAGAACTAGCAGATCCTGACCCCCAAAATTTAACTATGTTGGCATAATCAGTCGCTGAAGAACGATTGGGACCTCCTCATAGCCTGCAGTCCCGAAGAACTATCAACGAAGTATACATCCCTGTACTGGTAGCTTAGCATCAGTCTTCACCTAAAGGGCAGCAGGTCGTTCGCTGTTCAGGAGTCTCCAGGTTCCTGTGTGAAACCAGCATCTTGCCCTGGAAATTCCTGCTCTGGAAGATGAATTAACAGCAAAGGGCTGCCACAAAGGAGATGCTCTGTAGCACACGGGGGCTGGGGATATGGGAGCATGATGTGAGGGTCTGTGCAGCACTCCTTGGTCATGGAACAGCATCACTCTCTCCCTCTTGGGGCACCCCTTCAAACCAAACATTCACTCCAGCTCTGCAAATCTGCATTCTGACTGTCAGTAGACCTGTACCAGCCACAGCATTTCCAGGTGGGAGCCGACACTGTTCATGCAGTAACAACCATAAACTGAACTCCAAAGGCACTTTGAGATAAGACAGATAGAAAAGGCTTGTTTGTTCATTTGCACATCCAATCCCCACAAAGTCAAGAACCACAGCCTCACCCAGGCAGTATACTGGCTTTATGACTGGTAATGTCAGTTTCCTCTCTGCGTAGTGGACCATTGGAGAAGAGCTTCACAAAGCAATGTAAAACTTGATCTCCTAACTCTAGAGCCATGAAAAATCCCTTAACTTCTCCACCATCACTGATGTTGGAGCAGGGGCCTGCTGCCTTTTAGTTATTTTGCGTTGTACCAAAAAAGTTATGATCCATCCGTTGCAGTGCACAAGGACCCTGTAGAGGCTTTTGTCCCTGCAGTAGGCATCACATGCTCTGCTTTGCTTCCACTGATTTCCCTGCAGTTTCAAGCTAGATGCTTTCCAGAAGACATGTTTCATTTCAAAGTGGGATCTACAGTGTTGTCATGGTGTCCTGTCCTAATCATGAAGCAGCAAAATAATTTGGACCATGGCTGAAAACACGTTTCAGTCTTCTGTCAATAGCACCACAGCAGAGCTGAACTCAGATGTAAAGAGGATACAGCTCCCTGGGTTATCCCAGCAACTGGTCACACACTGAGTTTGGTATAAGGGATGTGATCCCACGCAAACCTTCATTTGACCTCTCTCCTCAAATACAAGTCTGGCAGTGACCCAATCCCATGCATTTGTGCTCTGTACCAAGCTGTCTATCCGTAACAAACCCTGTATTAACATTGGCATTTTCCACTCTGAAGCAATAGTATTAACCTATTTTGGAGCTGATTTCATGCAGGACATCGGGAATAAAGCACATCTAATGTAATCAATCTTGCATTTCTAGCTGAGGCAGTGCTTAGGTTGCTTTTCGCTAACAGCAGCATCTATACAGAACTGGTGTAATATCCCTGCTGCAGAGAAAAGCAAACTGGCAGGAGAAGAAAGGATTGTTCCTGGCATCATTTCCCCACCTACACAGCAGAAGACAGAGCTGTTTCAAACCAAGCAATTATCCTCAATTTATTATATTAATGACAATAGTGAAGGGCAAAGCTAAAAAATCTTTCTGGACTGGGCTGACAAGCAAGGAGGCGGTTTCTGCCAAAGAAATTGCACTTAGGCCTATGAGCGTCCCATGGGTATTCAGAGAGTGCTTCTGTCCCTTCTCCTCCTGCCCAAAGGGTCTGCATTTTTGCCAGTTGAGCTGGAGCTATCCTTATGCTGTGTATCCATTGGAGACCTGCAACCTCCCCAGTCAGTGCTGTGGGACTGCCATCCCTTCTGGCCACATGGCTGGCAACCTGTCACCACCACGGTGTTGGGGCAGCAGGCCCTTTACAGCTCCTCTTCCTCCCCACAGCTGTGCTTCTCTATCTGGCAGAGTGTGGGCTTCTTCCTCCTCCAACCCAAGCAGGGGAAGAAGGGACATAAGCACTCTCATGGTGACTGTCACCCAGGGAGAGATCCCCTGGCCAGTGACACAGGAGGTGATGGTGTGAAGGTCATCCCTGCAGCCTTGCTTTGTGCACATCAAGGCTGCTAGGTTTATCTGGGCTCCATGAATGGCTGAGGAACTGAGGCCTGAGCCCACGGTATACAATGGACAGGCTGAAAAAACCAGCCATTGGACCAGACAGTGCTCAAGCAAATGATGATCTGATTTTGTGTATTTACATACAAAAATTGAAACTAGCCAAGATTGGAAAGAAGCAATCTATCTCTATTTAAAACAAACAAATAAACAAAACAAAACCAGAAACCAGATGCAAACACAAACAAACAGGCCCTGCAGCTAGTTGAGGATCAGCCAAAGGGTGAAAAACTAGTCTACAACACTCGAAGTTCTCAACTTTGGGAAACGTGATCACCAGACCTTGGTTAACTAGTACTTTGTCAGTTGTCAAAGAAGTGCAACATAGCTTTTTTTCTTTCCCCTGAAGGGAGCCATTAGCTAACAGTCTATTACATTCAGTGACAATGACAGAAAAACAGTCTGACTTGAAATGTCAGGATCTTATTTTGTTTTCATTTATTTCATTCATTGTTAGCAATAAATGCCAGAAAGGCATTTTAACAGTGTAGACATATTGTCTTCCTATGTATTTTAAACAATATTTCTTTTCAGAAATGAAAAAAAAAAAAAAAACAAGAAAAAAAAAAGAAAAAATCTTGCAAAGAGAAGGATTCTGGAATGATTTTTACTTTGCTGTGTCTTTATGCTCATGTCTGTAAGTATAAGTCTATACTTACTACCCTTTATTTGTGAATTTTCTACTCTTTACTGCTGGATCTTCCTTAGTACATGCTACTGCTTAAAGGGAGCACAGCTGCTTCTCAGGCTGTGGGACTTCATTCTTGGTGCTGCCAGAGGCTTCCTCTGTTAATACAGGGTAAATCACAGAGGCATCTATAACAGGGGCTGTTGACACTCAGAGACTATGAATTCATCCAAGCAAGGCAAAACATTTGTAAACTGTCACCTACAGTGCTATTATTGACTCATGCTGTGTAAAATGGGACTGGTGAGTGTATTTCCTCATCTCTCTCCCAGGCTTGTAGTGGATATGGATGTAGGCTGCAGTCAGAACCTGTGTTGGGTGGTGTTAAATGGAAGATCACTCCATTGTGGTTCTCTCCATTTCATGCCATGCAAACTGGGGTCCCAGCTGATTCTGCAGCACCCTTTGCCCACGCCAGCACTGATATTTGCACAGCTCATAGCACCAGCCCTGTAAAGGCTAACAGGGCAAAAAAAGTCATACCAAAAGTCATTACACCTGCAGCAACACCCTTCTCCACCTGCACATCTGGATATTACTACACATGCTGCCCTGACACTTTCAAAGGTGTGCCACACAGCACATCTTTGTGTGGTCCAGATTAGGAGTATCTCCCCTCGTTTTTAGCCCCGAGCAGCCTCCAATCATTTCAGTACTGTTCAGCATGCAGCTAGCTGAAAGGGCTGGCGTGCACTGCAGTGACATTTCCATCACAGTCGCCATTTTCACATCAGACTGAAGCCCATTAGCTGCTAAACTGGCTACTTCCTGGCGCTCAGCTGAAGGAAGCACTTTGTTGGGAATATAATCAATCTTACCACAAAACTCTGGCTGGTGCTCTCTCAGGTGATTAAACAGTCACATGAGAGAAAAATGACACAATTCAAGGCTTGCTCTTAACCGAGCTAGGACATGAAAAATGAAAAGTGTCACTATAGTACTTAAACTCCCTTACATCACCACCCCCAAAAAGGAGCCATGAAATGCAGCCCCTCTGAAATGGACGCATGCATAATTCAAAACATGAGCTGCCTTGAAGAGCAGAACTCTGGGTCCAAGTCTGCTGAGAATTACAAGCAGCACAAGCTTCTCAAGCAATGAAAAGGGCAGATCACTAACAGTGTGAAAAAATGAAGCACAGGAAAGACTGAGATTGAGATCCCACATAGGAAGTTACAATTTGACAATTTTAAAAGCTCTGTTAACCAGTGAACATCCCCAGAAACACTCATACTTTAACAAATATTGTTAGATTTGTAGTCCTTCTGCTACACAGTCTTCTTATACTTTATGAATATTCACCATATGGGATCTCCATGAGAATTTAATACAATGCTTTTTAAATAATCAGAATTTAAAGCAGATTAAGTGTTAGATTTCAAAGCATTCCAAGATTTCAAATGATTATCCCATCATTTCTTCTATTTTTACACTCAAGCTTGGAGAGGTTGAGCTGCAACTGGAAAGGTAGAGAGAATTTCCAGTCCTGAATTCAGCACAAGGTAAAACAAAGGTTGGTGCAGCTGAACTGCCCACTAGTTTTCAGTGAAAACTAGAGTCAGTATGTAGGTACAAAGTTGTTTCAAGTAATTGTTGTACACATGAAGAAATCTGCATTGACCCAAAGTTACTAGAGGGAGAGATTTGTATTTGCTAAAGCTTTTCTCTTGATGAGATTGGGATATGAAAGAGTCACCTTAGGCTAGCAAGTTACTGTGGTACAATTGGTGACATTACTGTGGTTGATGGAGGTTAGTTAACCCCCAAAGGAAAAATTCCTGCAGTTTAACATGCTTATCCTTAAAAGAACTGTGGTTAATTTCCAGCTTGGAAAATCTATTTTCAGCTCAGTCTTGCATGATGCAAATTTCCCTGCCAGACCTGAACACTCCAAATTTTCTCTTATGTTACCTGTCATTACACAGAAGTCCCGATCAAGTTATTTGTCTGATTTTTCTCTACCAAGTGACATTTTTAAGATTTCCTTTGAAGGGACAGTATTTACATGACTTGATCAATATTTGCCAATAGTGCTTTTTGAACACTGTGTCTCAGTTTCTGCTAAGTCCTCATTTTTGATCAGTCATCAGAAAGGGATTGCCATTATGTCATCATCCTTTCTTTGTAATACAGAGAGTAACTTATAAAAATTAAGGTATGAATTAAATGTAAGATAACATCAGACAGTAGTGCTGGTATACCCATTTGTTAAAAATCAATGTGTATTAGCATCCTGAAAGTATCAGTAACACCCCTGAGAAGATATTATGGATAATCTGCAAAAGCAAAAGCAAAGCATAACCACATATTATTCTGCAACTAGAAGGGGAAGCTGTTGGATATGTTAAGGGCAAGTAAATTTAGAGACCAAATTCTCCTTTGAATCCTGGGATATTGACATGCAATCTCTCTGGATCTCAGTCCTGTTCAGGAAGCATCAGAATATTTTTCTGTTTTCTTTGTCTTCAGTCCCCTCCCCTGCCAGCTTCTGCCTAGCTAAGTGGCTTTTGTGAACTGGTACTTCCTCTGATTCACAGCTAGTAAATCTGCTTCCTGGGCTCGTAGCAGTTATCTGAATACGCTTACAGAACATGTCTTTTTAATTCCTCTTCCAAATGTGGAGAAGGAAAAGCTGCACACATTAAACAATCTATTAGCAACAATTAGGAAAATTACAGGGTTGCTCGAGAAGCTACTTATATGAGAGGCCTCCATTAATCTCTACAGCATGGCAAATTCAAATGCTTGGAGATAGCAAACAACAGAAAAGTTTCTAGCCATGTTCCTAAACGTTCACATGTTCAAACCCTATTTTGATGGCCTTACTGGCCAGATGCCATTTTATAAACCAAAAGGAGAATTTTAAGGTACCTTTCTGTTAACTGATTTTGAAGGAAAAGTCTGTCTAAATGCATTCATTGGCCTTTTCATCCAGAAACACAGCATTTCTTTGCTCACAAAGAGAATGCATACACAGTTGTATGTCCCAAAAATTACATAGCTGGAGGAATTTACGGAAGTTTTTAACGATGACATTCAAAATCCATTAATACTATACTAAATCAACACCTCCAAAAAAAGGGTGGGCTGACTAATCTCAGTGAGGCAAAGGCTGGAGTGCACTGAGGGGTTTTGAACAAAGTGATGGGAGGGAATTCAGTAACAGAGAGACACTTTGCAGTGTCTGCAGCACAGGCAGAGTGACTCCAGCCCTTGCAGTAGCTAGAGAAAGCAGAGTGTGAAGGGCGCTTCCTTGGATCTCTCCATCAAGGAAGAGTGCATGCTCAGCATGGCCAGATGGCAAGTTGATCTGCCCTACAGAGGATCCCTTAGAAATGCACGATGAACAGAGTGAATGATTCCATTCCTAGTTCAGATCCTCAGCAGGGGGAAAAGCTGCTTTGGGATCTGCCGCAAGTCCCACGCAGACTGTAAATACCTGTGGCATTGGGGAACAGATTCTTCCTGCTTTTATTCAGTCAAGAAGATATCAGACCTTCCCTGCTCTCCTGTGCTTGACAGGTATGATCAATTCTTTGCAGTTTCCTGGCCCTTTCCTGGCTGCTTAATGACTGTTCTGCTCCTTTATGAGCTTGCTCAAGCCTCTCCAAGACCCTGTACCAACACATCAGGAAGCCTTTTGTCTTTCTTCTGATCCTGTACTCCACTCCTTAATTCCTAAAACCGTAACAACATACTCACTGATTCGTTCCCTGATCAACTCAGACCAGATACATAAATAATCCTTCTTCCATTCCCCTATACTTGTCCCACTCACCCTGATACACTTAATTTCCCTTGCTAAGGCATTAATACTGTCACACTGCTAACTGTCCTGCTGAGCACATCCACAGCTCAAGAAAAGCTATCTTGAAAATATAACGATGTCTTAAAAATCCCAGATATCTTGATATTAAATAGCCATTGTGACTTTCTTGGTATGATCATGTCCCATTATTTTCGTGTCCTGTAACTATAAAAGATGCTCACGCATAATGAAACCCTATCAGGCTAAGTCCATTCAGCATATCCACTGTAGGACAGAAATGCAAAAGAATCCATAGGCAAAGTGTCTTTAAACTGGGTAGACAGGAGCGATGCAAGCACCAAAATCCTCCCATCCCACTAATCCACGCACCAGTACTGTTCCCAGTTTTGGAAGGAAGAACCAAACACTGGAGGAGTTGAGATAATAAACTGAATGAGGGGCAAACTGATGCAATGGTCCTTGGGCCAACAGTGGAAGAAGTGTCAGCGGGGCGTGGAGGGAGAAATCTTTGAAAGCATGAGCAGAAGTCCAGTGTATAGGGGAACCCTGCACAGTTAAAATCATTGAGCTGGCCTCCTGTTAACCCAAGAGGCCTTGCTGAAGGCATTCTTCAGAGTAGGAAAGAACCAGATGAGGAATGAGGGAGCTGAAACTCCTCCTAAAATTCACACAGCATTGCCAGGACTGAGCAATATTTGTCTTTTCTTCCTTTGACTGGCCCTTAAGATCATTGTCCCACCCCAGTGGGAAGCAATATGCAACCCTGGGGATTAAAGAAGCAGGTTGGTGACAGCCCTTGCATGCATGAGTCATTGGTCTTCTGCTCTGAATGGACATTATTACTAATTTACTGCTTAAAATATTAAACTGATGCTACTTTATGCATCTTGAGTACTTCTGGAAAGTGATCAAGGTAATGAGCAGGTTTTGTTGTCCTTTGTTGAGATTTTGGACTAGTCCCTGTCTAAGTACTATCAAAATTATTGCTCTATTTATCTGAAAAATAAGAAGGCATGAAGAGGGATGAAATAATTCAAGGACTGAAAAGGGAAGACTCATGGAGTTCAGCCCTGTCTAAAAGGCTTATCCAAAGTTGAGCTGATTACAGTGTATATGGACCTTTGTGAGTGGGAAATACACAGCACGGAAGAACTTTTTAATCTGGGAGAGAAAGGTGCAAATGAACAAGTGGCCAGAATACAAACACATATTTTCAAAGTCAAAGTAGGTGATTTTATTTAAAATAGATGCTAGAAAAAGGGAAAAGGCAGACAATGTCTTGCTCTCAGGCTTCACACCACAACTGGAAAAAGCCTTAGTTGGGATGACACTGTGCCATGTAGGTCATGGACCACTGCATCCCAGTGCTCTGCTGGGTCTTAGAGGGCTACAGACCTGATAACCTTTACACCAGTGAAAATTCAGGCCATTTAATTCAAGCTGAAATACTAAATTAATTATCCAGATTAATTTAATATAGGGAAAAGCCCAAGTTTCTCTTCTCAAGATGGTGTTCCAGCAGCCTTACACTAGCTTCCACTTACCACCTTAGAAGATTCAAGTCCTCTTTTATGAGCTTTTATGAGCTCATTTAACTTATTTATTTTTTTGCATATGAGAAAGGCTTTTGAATGAGCTTGATACTTTTTTTTCTACTTTGATCTGTCTAATCACATGAATTAATTGACTGTTGAAAATTGTAAAATTCAAATATCTTTCAGGAATTCCATAGAAATACTGAACTATGTCACAAATCATGCTTAGGATCATAGCTTCATATACTCCCCCTCAGTGCCATGTGACTACCAACCCAGTATTGATTTCCTTTCATCTCAAAAACTGAGACGATATTCATTGCCAAAATAAAAAGCTGTCTGAGTTATGAGAGTGCACTGCCAGCAAGTTCCAGGATGAAGAAGAGATATAAAAAAGGGGGGGAGGGGTAGGGAAAGCATATGTGAAAAAGCTGAATATACACTTGCGAGAAGATATACATTGAAATAAGGCTTTCATAGCAAAACAATACATGACCAAACGTAATAGACGGATGCCACAATACCACTGATCTTGTCTAGAGCTGAATGGACCTTGCCCTGGTTTAGCTTAGGGAAGCCTTGAGTGGTGGCCAGACACGTCCCATTGGATTTGTTCCTGCACATTCTTCCGCAGCTAAAACCTTTTCTTTTGTCTCAGTGACTAAGACTCTACTGTGCATGGGGGAGAAGGATGAGACAGGTCAGGGTGTAAATAAGCAGACTTCACATTACCTCAAAATAATGCATTTTTCCCTTGCTGCTCTCTAGCTGCCAAGCAATGGTCATGCTCCAGCTCTTGAGTTTAATGTGTACCTCCTACTGCGTCTGGTACTTCACATAATGTTTTAAAGTGAAAGATCAAGATGGGATTCACAGTGCTCACTCTCCAGGAAACTGGTCTCCTTTCAGTATAAACTGCAAAGGTAGGCAGTGTGCCTAACACAAAACAGCCCACAAAAGACAGGGCCTGCTACTCTCTGTGGTCTGCCTGGGGAACAAGAGGCCAGAAGCCTTTGGCAGAAGATACTCTAAACTCACCTATCCATCTCCGAAGTTACACACCATGATTCAGTCCTTAATTTCATGTGGCTTGAACATGACCCGAAGCACAAAGACTCCTGTCATTGCTTAACTTAGAACTGTGTAACAAAAACCCAGCTTTGAGTCCAAAGAGATCCGAATCCCTCAAAAAAAACCAATTATCTTCCTTTAGTCAGAGAAAGCCTTTTCTCCTAATTCCAGCCCATCCTAGGTGAAACAGGCATTTTCCTTTCAAAATTCTTTTATCACCTGCCATGGCATTTTTTGGGTCTGTCTCCCCTTTCCTGAAAGAGAGACAGTGCAATCTCTGCCCAGGTACTGTCTGCAGCAGATTGGCATCACATGTGCTCTCCCTGAACCAGCTGCCTCATTGCATTGCTATTGATTCTGAGTTGGATTTCTGCAGCAAATCTATTGCATTTCCATTAGCAAGACTGCAAATGATGAAAACGCTCATTTATATCATTCTAGCTCTGCACCACAATTAACCTGCTACTTAGCCTCCAGCAAGCCAAATTGTGCTTTCTCATCTGATGCAGAGAAAGTTCCCCAAGGTTTCTCTGTAACCAGAAGTTAGGCACAGCAAATCTGAGGTAGGCTGCTGTGTGTTTTATTTGCAGTGCATTAACAGGAAATAAAACAGTATAATTAGAGTAAAAAATACAACAGATATGGAATGAGGATAATTTCAGTCCTCTGCAGTGGAAATCCAAACCCTGACTTTTGTAATTACATCAATTATTAATCAGTTTTGCTTAGAAACTTTTGATGCAGAACAGTCACAGATGTCATTTTTTATAAAGAAATAACGTCCATACACTTTGTATATCTGTTGTATTCTCTACACTCACATATGCATCTGTCTATAAATGAGGAGGGGAGAACATGCAAAAGGCTCCATGTAGTACAAATACATGATTTATTCTCAGGAAAGTTTACAAGGCAAAATGAAGCTTTAAAAAATAAATACAAGTGCAGATTACTGTTTTTTACTGAGAAATTCAGATTGTTATTAAGAAAAAAACCCTCCAGGAAATACTGCTTTTTCTCCACCATGTTCTGTGCACGATGTGTGGTGCATGAAAGAAAAACCACACCCATGAGGAAAATTTGAAAGCCATGAATTTGGGGTGCTTGACCAAGAGAAAGAAACACAGGACTAATCCATACAGTTTGCTTCATGTTAAATAGAAGAACTCTTTCCATGCAACTAATGAATGCTAAAAAGGGGGGTGGTAGAGATACAGAAAGAAACAAAACAATAAATTCGTCCAAACAAATTTTGCTTGCTGAGGACATTTAAAGACAGTGTGAATTAACCAGACTGGAAAGGGGAAGACTCAGTTATCACTTTAGAAGGCTTAATGGATCTAAACTCCCTAAAAATTGCTGCATCTTATGCATCTCACCCCATCAGTCCCCATGAGTGTTCCTGTCACAAGTATATAGATCTAGGAGGCGTCATGACCTTTGGAACACCAGAGAAATACAGACTGGCTGGCTCAGTACAGTGGCACTTGCTTTATTGCTGCTTGTTAATGGAGGCCCAGTTGTGTCTCCTGGGCCTACTGAGATCAGCATCTCTTTACTATGCTCCTGAGTTAGGCTCAAAACTTGTCTGGCATCTTAACCGTGATTAATTGTAACTTCCCTGTGACAAGATGTTGTTAATTCACAGGGCACATAAAAGAAAAGTCATGGCTCTCAAAATGAGTCCTCATACTGTGCAGTAGATATTTAACTTAGAAACTGAATTGCAAACATAGTCACCCTGTAGACTCATGGGGAAAGAGAGTGACTCCTGTTAGAGTCACTCTGAGAATTACCTGGGGGAAATCCCTCCCTTTATGCTGGATATGCAGCTGAAGGCTAACTAGCTTCCTAATGCAGGCACTTAAGTCAGGTATTTGAAGCTAATCAAGTCCGGTACTGTGTCAGAAATGGACCAGCATCTGCTTTAAGGTGCTTTTTTCCTGCATCTTCAAGCTTTGGGGAAAAAACAATCTCTCTTACGGCACTGCCCCTCAGAGCAACAGTGAGCAAGAAAAGGCTGAGGTAGAGCCTGTGCTGGATCATCTGCTCTCCCCTCCCGTGAGTACAGTCCCCTGTGGCTCTCTGAGATGTCCCTGACCTTGACACATGCAGAGCTTGCCAGGCATGGACTCAAACCTATGGTGTTGTGATGGGGACTTGAAATACGGAGCATGGGTCAGAACTAGACTCTTTCAAGAGTAAGGACAAATTTTGCATGAAGCTGCTATGAACAAGCCCTCTGTCCTTAAACTGAAGTTAGAGGGCTGCAGCACCTGTAAGTGGAGGGAGAGGCTCCCTCTAGCCTGCCATCAAGCTAAAAGTACAGACTTTCCCAAATCACTGTGAATAGGAGAAACATCAAATGCAGAACTGAGAAAGAATGAGTGGAAGTGAAAGAGGCAGGGAAAAAATTGTAAGGAATATTTATGGTATGGTACCAAAACAAGGTACAGTACAATTTTCATTTAGTCTTCCCCATCTCTAGCTCTAAAAAGACACGGGAAATGTAGCCATTGTGCTTTAATTCAAGACTAGTCCTGCTCCTTTTATTATACTATGCCTTTATCAATACAGAAATATTCCTTTCCATTTGGCTTACCTTTTGTATTTTAATATTATTTTTCCTTTGCTGAAAGAGAAAGGAAAGGTGAATGTTTTAAATCATTCCCATATTTACGGAGCTTGTCAATCTTGAAGGGGAGCTTGTCAAATTTGGAGGGGAGCTGAGACTATTTCCCAGGTAAACAACCACTACCAGGCCTCAGGAGCAATCTTTTAACTTTCTCCACTGAGGATGAGAAAGCAGCATCCTTTGCTAATACTGACCCAGCACACCTGAAGTGGAAGCAGCAATCAGAAGCACAAGAGGGGAATTGTCCCAGTCAGAGGTGGTTGACAGAAATGCAGAGCCGTTTTTCCACTTTGCCACATTCTCTAGGCCAGAGCCAGCACAAGTGAGGTAGGAAGGAGTCCTCCCTGCTTCCCAAAGGACAGGCACAGGTCTGGCGCTGCAGGGAGAGGAAGATGATGCCTGTTGATCATCTGCTGGCCACCAGCATGGCATAATGTGTGTGGCTGGCCTGTCAGCACATGGGACCTGAGCTGGCCAGGGAAGCCACAAGTGAAATGGATGCAGGGGCTGTGTGGATGTGCCACCGGGCATGAGCATCCTCTGGACCCTGCTCTCTGATCGGCCTTTAGCTCTGCTCTCAGGGAAACCCACTGCAGAAAAACCGTGCTCTGGTCTGCCTCCTGCCCTGCCTCTAGTGTGCCTCATGGCACTTCACCAAGCCACAAGGGCTGTGGTCCCAAAGCCAAGGCCTGCTTGGGTACCTCCCCTCCGGGGCAGAACCAAAACACAGGAGCGCTGCACTAATTTGGCAGAGCTGTCACCCAAGAAAAGCAAGTTCCACGTGGGCCTTTCTGGGTGTTTTGTGGGGGAATCTGCTCAGATTGAAAGAGGAGGCTGTAGGAAGACCTTTAAAGAGGGGAACGGTTGGTTTGCAGATGTATAAAAGCTATTATTAAAGAAACACAATTTTTGCAGTACTACAGAGCTGAATCTCTAACCAGCTTTGATAAAGGGTGGAATTGTATTTAAAGATGATAGTGTTAGAAGAAGTGAAATTTAGCGCCGGAACTGAGGATTATTACAATCTGCATGTCTTCTCAGAGGGAGGGAGAATGTAGGTTAGGGTGTATTATTATATCCTACTTGTAATAATATCTTCTGTGGTGTAATTATGCTAAGATTGACAAGCTCCCTAAATATGGGAATCCTTTAAAACATTCCCCTTTCCTTTCTCTTTCAGCAAAGGAAAAATTATACTAAAATACAAAAGGTAAACTAAACTGCAAGAAATATTTTTGTATTAATAAAAGGGCAAATTATAACAAAAGGAGAAAGACCAGTCTTGAATCTAATACACCAGACACAATTATCAGGATTGTCTCTCTTCTGCTTTCTCTTCCAGGCTCCAGGAGAAAGAAGAATCAATTAGCTCTCTGCAGACTATGACCTTGAAGGATACAGCTTTAAGGGGAATATGCTGAGTAAGACAGAAAAGAGAGGAGAAGAGAAAAGGATTTGGAAACTCATGGAAGAGATAGGTTCAGAAACAGTACATCAAGCACAGAATATGAAATGTGCATTTCTTTTTTATTTCTGCACTGGAAAAAAAATTTCCGCACATAAAGGACTTTTTGGGAACATGTTACCTCACTCTGCCTGAAAAGAAAAAAGGACACTGAAAGGCAAAAGAAGGGACAATCCAATTTGCAGATGCTACTTTTCAAGCCATGTCACTGAGAATTTTATAGCTGTCAAAGGCATTAAAAAAAGTTAGCACTGATGCAATCTGTCAACCTCTCCAACAAATTTTGCTCTACATAAAACACAATGATGTGTTTGAAATGCAGCTGTTTCAAAAACCCCAAGACAGTGCTTTAAGAGCTGTCCAAAAAGTTCTTTTCATGCCTTTTGGAATTCTTAGGCAGACCTTCTGCAGTGTATTTTTCCAGCTAGATTTCCTTATTTTTCTTTGCAGAGAATCACAGATGCTTGCCATAGTCAGAATTATGTGCCACAGTTAGAATAAATTCTGTCTACACAACATTCTCCCCCAGAGCAACCCAAACTTGACCTGCTACCAGTTCTCCCTCTCCTTTCAGTCTGTAGCTACGGAAGTTTACAATGCCTTAAAACACATTTATCTTAAAAAAATTAAGGCAAAATTAAACAAAAACCCCAAACCTCAAAAACTCTCACACACACAAAACCCCCAAATCAAAATTAAAAAAAAAACCCTCTCAACCCAATCACCTAATTTCTGGACCACCATTTATTTCCCAGATGTGAGCAGATCTGAATGCAGATAATGGCTTTTTGTCAGTGACATCTCCAAAGAATCTTTTCTGTGTCTCCCCACCCCTTCCTTTACTTCAGAGATGAAGTTAGCATGTTATTGATAAAGGTTTGCTTCATATGTGGAAATTCAAGAGGGATTCTTAGGGCAATTATGACTGAATAGTGGTCTCTGGTCACTTTAAAAAGCAAAATGTATTAAAAGGTCATATTTAATGTCACAATATTTGCAGTCCTAAAAAGATTTTATGCATCAGCAATATTTTAAAAAAAGCTCACTTAGTATAGTTCTACTTAATTGCAAAGGTGGTTAATTCAAGTAACACCACAGACAAAGCCCCGTGTCATGTAATGTTACAGCAGTATTTCCCTATTAGACTGTTTCCATCTGATAAATTACTTTTAATCTGAAGGATGGTTGTCACCCATTATCTAAGCAAAAGGCAGCAGGGTTTCTAGAGAAATACTTAGAACTTTCTTTCACTGACTCTGGAACTGCTGTTCAAGACTGACTCTCAGCTGAAAGAACCTCCTCTGTAATCACTGTAGTTATGCTCATTTTCACGGGCAAGGTGGCTGGCCTAAAATGTTAAATCTAATCCAAATGCCACATATCTATGTGTCCAGTCCCAGTGGGGCTAAACTTAGAAGTGAACTTCTGGTGACTTCAGAGCTCCAGGGTGAGGTCCAGTCTGTGCCATCTTCAATGTGGCCAACCTGCAGCATTATAGGGAAGGCATGAGGGAAACTAACTGACATGGGGTCCTGCAAGGAAGTTAGTGAGGAATGCAATTTTTCACTCTGATCACTGCAGCTTTCCACAGGAAACCTCAGCCCTGTGCTCTCAGCAGAACAGTGCGCTGCCTTCTCTTTTACTAGAGTTGCACAGATTTACACAGCTCAGGAATTGCTGCCTTGGTTTGGTTTGAATTTGATGGGTTAAAATCATGAATGACAAAGAAATGACACTTCAGCAATGCAGTATTTTGATGCTTTATGATTACTATTGAGAAAATAATACAGATACCTATTTTTGTTGTTTGTTTTTATGATGAGCAAACACTGATTTGGAAATTGACTTTTCCTACATCGGCAAGAATGCTTTCCTGAAATGCCCCACAAAGGGCAGTAAGGCAATATATGAGAAACAGGTTAAAAATCAAGTCCTAGGGATGGGGAAAGACACAAAGAAATGTATGCTTTGCTCTTAAAAGAAAGATCATAAGCTAGATGCTAAATTAATAGTTCCCAGTTTCTAACTGCTTCAAATCTGCTGTCACTTTTTCTCACTGTTCTGAGAGTTTCATGAGGATGATAGGGATATTTGCCAGCCACAGACCTCAGGAAGGATGTAACAGAAGTGCTCTGCAGGCAAGGCAAAGAACACACATGGAAGATCCAGCACAGGAGACAAAGCAAATTTGTAAGGAAAATACACCATGTGGAATAGCTATCAGATAAACCCTTGAAGTAAATCACATACTTCCCTTCAAGTGGATGCAGAGAAAAAGGGGGTACTAGCCCTTTACAGACATCCCACGTGAAGTCCTGCATATCTCAGAACTAAGTTCAGAGGACTCTAGATGCTCTTCTCAGAAGGTAACCCATGCTATACCTCTCTTAGCATGCTTGATCTTTGCAAACCAATCACATGCCCTCCCTGTAGACAGTCCCAGAACAGTTAAGTATGTTTTTTTTCTTTCTTTTTTTTTTTCCTTTCTTTTTTTTTTCCTGTCAGAGAGAGAAAAACTAAAGGAACATACAGCTTTTACTTACAAAGTTTTGGAGTAGTTTGGAGATTGGTTTCTGTTGCTTGTGCCTGAGACGCTGTGGTAGGCTCCAGGGCGGGTGGTGACAGCGAAGGTGCGGCAGAGGACAACAAGCCAACATCTAGGATGCGGTTATATAGAGAAGGCTGGAGGAACGGTTTGGAGGGTACAAGTGAGCTGTCACTTTGCACTGTCACTTCAGCCTTGCTCTTGGGGCTAGGTATGAGGAAGGGTGAGGCATACACCTCCGAAGGCACCCAGGCAGACAGAGCTGTAGGATCCACAGCGCTCTTTGGGTCTTGTCCTATCCTCCCAGGGTCAAGGTGGGTAGGAGAGTCATACTCAAAAATCTTGTCCACAAAGACCCACTTGAGGCCAGCAATGCAGAGGCAAAGGCTAAGCAGGCAAGCCAAGATAGGGGCGATGCAGATCTTTTCAGAGTTGAGGCAGCCCTTCAGTCGCTCTGCCTCCAGGCATGCACAGCAGGTTGCGGCAAGGCCTGCTATCCCCTGGACCCTTCTGTCCTCTCTTTGGGTCCCCGGCATGTTCTCCTCATCCGGGAGCCCGTTGAGGGACGCATCAGGGCTCAGCTGAGCTGAGGGGCTGGGGAAAGTGTCGGCAGCTACTTCAGACATGTTTAAGCATCAGCTCTCAAACAGCTCACCTCCAAAAGGCCTTAACTCTATCACAGTCCATTACTGTGAGACACAGACAAAAAGAGATGGTAGTAATAGTCACAGTGCTCTGCAAAAATCACAGAGTGGGAGTCAATAAAAGGTTGAAGCTCAGCAACATCATCCAAACTGGGAGAGGAATAACGCACAGGAAAAATTAGATCCCCCGTCCCTCTGCCCCCAAGCCCTCCGTCACTGTCTCTGCTTCTCTGAAGTCAGAATAGCTTTGCAATTACTGAGCTCCTGTTTGCTAGCCACTTTTATAATTCCTTAAACGCCTCTCAAGCAATTCCAGCTCTTCTGCAGGAGGGAAGAAACATTCCCCCAAAAGCAAGCACAACAAAACAAAAGAGGGGGAAGGAGGGTGATGAGATAAAGAAAACCACGAACACTGAACAAACTGACCGGATTAAGTAAACCAGTAGCCCAGAGCAAAAGGCAGCACTCTCACCTTGAGCATCTGAGGCTGGTATCTGCTTAGACGAGGAAAACAATTGTCATGCGGTAGAAGAAGCAAAAGCAAAATCTCTAACAACAGCGGCAGCGGCAGAAGTGACAGTAGCAGCAGCATCCTGTCGTGTTACAGCGGCGGCTGAAAGAGGCTGAATCATTACAGAGCAGCAGGTGCTCGCTGTCTGAGCATCACTGCAAACAATATCATTACAGAGAGGTTTGAAAGGAAGAGCGATGCCAAGACGGTGGTAACTCCCTTTATCTCCCCTCCCTCTTTGTCCTCCTTGAGCGCTCATTCACTT
>VZRO01007140.1:276461-317248 GCA_013397915.1 Daphoenositta chrysoptera
CCCAGCCCCCTCGCAGCCTGTTTCCCTGATGTACAGACTCGCTCCTTCCTCCCCTACCCCACCCCCCGCACTCTGCAGGGCTGCTCTGAGTGAAATCAGTACTCCCAGCAACGCAGGACTGTCAGTGACTTCCTATTTTATCCAATTAGGAGGAATAAAGGCCATCAAATCAAAGGGAGGGAGCGGACAGGAGTTGCGCACCCACCCGCTCCCTCTCTCCAGCCAAAGCGTGGCCAGAAGCGGCGGCGGCCATCGATGGCAAAGTCCTCCGGCAAGGACCGGGTGTCGGTGGGAGCTCTTTGGGTTGGACTGGGCTCGCTCAGCCTGATATTCGATCTCTCCCAAGGGGAAGAAGACCTCTTTCCAGAAGCAGTTTCTCCCTGCCTGACACCTAGAGACAGATTTTCTTTCCAAGCTCCTGAGTAAGTTTTATTTCCTAGGAATAGGGCTGGAATGCATCTTAGATCAAGCAGAGGGAGTAAAACACCCTAAGCCATTCCTACCTCTGATAAATTTGCATTCAAGTTATTGCAAAGAAGTTTGCTTTTTTTTTTAGTTCCAGTTTCCAACCTCCTTTCCAAACCCTTTTCCAAACCCCAAAAAACTCAGACTTCACACTAAAGTCAGTTGCCGAATGTAGTTTTCAAGAGCTCACATGTTGCTAGAATATATCTTCACTCACCTTAGACTAAATTAAAAAAAAAAGAAAAAAAAATTTAAGTATTTTATTATTTATTAAAGGCTTACACTTTATTTTTAAATTTGGCTGTCATTTCTCACCTTTACTAATATGTAGCACTACCATTTCCATCAGTGCAGTATAATACAGGGGTAAGTCAACAGTCTGGTTAGCATTATGAGAGTAAGATCAGAATCAGAGCCATTGCCAGTCTCTTTTGTCTCTCTCAGAGAAATACACCTGTGTAACAATAAAGATGTGTATGAAAGGCAAGGGGCTTATAACACAATTTCCAGTTCCTTGAACTTAACAAAAATATTTGCATTGAAGATTTGCTGATGAGAATCCCTGTTTCTCCATAGTATAAATGGCTGCAGCATTCATAAGGAAACTCGGAATCAAGTGCTACAAATTGCTCTGAACTCATTTTTGTTGGTATCTTAGTCAGGCACATGAAAGGTAAATTCTTTTGTAGCTACATATTTTGGTAGTGTCAAAAGAGGCATCTGGCTCATCCATATTCTCTTTCTGCCTCCAACTCCACTCCCACCTCACCCCCCCTTTCCATGGGAACATTAGTAACATTCACATGAAAAAGATTTATCAAAATCTCAGCGAATCCCATAGTGTTTTTACAGACTGTCATGTCAAGGACTAATTGATGGATGTCTGATCACAAAGCTTCCTGTGCGGCTGTGGTAGTCAACTGAAGTAATCACAATGCTACTACAATCAAGTGCTTGGAGCATTTACCTTAAAGCACAGCCAGTGATAACACTCTCTGAAAGAATGTAAAAAGATAAATCATCTTACAATCTAGCCTACATTACCACTGAAGTGTCTGGTTCTTAGGTTAATGATGTGATCAGTAACCTCAGACAGAACGAACAGCTTGCGCTGCATATTTACATACATGGCTTCTCTTATTACAAAGCACACGTTCTCTTTAGCTGGTAATATCCTGCATCAGTGCAGCTTCTCTCGAGTATCTCAAAACCTAGTTCAAACAGCAGTAACACCACAACGTCTGTAGAAAGTGTAACAGCCCAGTAGCATTGCCGTGACGGGTGTGGTGGTCTGCGGCTACAAGTAAGCACGGTTTCTAGAGAAAGAATGAACCTTTTTATTTGATTAACTGATAAATCTGGGAAAACCAGACATACTTTAGCACACACAAATTGTTCCTCAGGTGTGAAGCTACAGCATCACTCTTCAAAATGGAGTGCAAATTGAGAACCTGCTGGGAATATTCTATTCATTGCACAGATGAGATACTACAGCATCTGAGTGCCTGGCAGAATTTCTTAATAATCTCTCTTTCCTTCTTTATCCATGTGTAATTTTTCAACCTTCCTATTTCCAGTAAGAGAATCTTCCCTGCTGACACTTCTCTGAGCTCGTGTTTAATCCACTGTCCTGTCCACATCTTTCCTGCACTGGGGTCTTCCTGGCAAACTGCCTGTGTTCAACCTCCAGTAATCTTTGCGACCGTCCATCCTATCTACACTTATCTGCTCTCCTTTAAACCATGTTCCTGCTTAGCTCACATCTCCCTGGTGCTCTGCTGAACAGAAACGCACGTGGAGAGCTTGCACCCTCCTTACAAGGGTCGCCACGAAGTTAAACCGAACACAAAAAAAGGCTGCACAGCGAGGCAGAGGGATGGCGTGCGACCTGCGCGGGGACGCATTCAGGAGCTCCCCTGCATGTGGGGACATCGCCCCCTTTCTCACTCTGCTGCCGCAGGGGCCGCCAGCTCGCACGGACCGGGAAAGGGCTCTTCCAAAGAGCTTCTGCCCCAGCCCGGCTGGCTAAACTGAGGCTGGACAGCATCTCTCCCGGCCTTTTTCTCCTGCACCGGCAGGCCCAGCCCGGCGGCAGCAGCTCCTCCCGGCAGGCGNGCTCCGCGGCCGCAGCGTGCCCGTGGTCCCTGGCTCCCGGCCAGGCTGCAGTGCCCTCCTCCGCTGCGGGTCCCTTCCCCCGCCGCACCTCCAGCCCTGGCGCGCAGCCTGCCTGCCTCAGCAGCAGGCAGCCGGCTCTGCCCAGACCTCCTCCCCTCCTCCCGCTCCGCAGGGAAGCCTGCAGAACCGGTTCTGCTCCGCAGGGGCCAGGGGGGCTTGCGGCGAGGAGAGCGGGGCGGCACCCGCACGCTGCCCCCGTCCGCGGGGTGCCCGGCGGCTCCCGCGTTTCCCCGCCAGGAAGGGAGAAAGGAGGTGCTGAATCATCGGCCAGGCAGCTTCCCTGGCCCCGCTCCACAGGTGGCCAAAGCCAGGGCCAGAACACAGCCTGCCTGCCATGCTGCAATCCTATAGCTCACGGGCCGGTTCCTCCCGGGGCCTTTTGGACCAAAATGAAACCCCGTGCTCTTTACCGCGTCAGGGTGGGTACGGGAGTACACGAGTCATCTCTCGAGGCTGCCGTAAAAGCTGATCGATGATGGTCTCTCACTTTGGGTCTGAAGATACAAGTGTAAACTGAAGGTACACTTTGCTGACTTTGTGGGTCCTTTCTGTTCCCCTTGCCCCCAAAGCAATGCAGAAATGCTTTATCCTGCAGCTGCAGGCTTGAGCTTTTTACATTTCTGTAGTGACATGCTAGCAGTGGCATCCTGGGCTAAAACATGGATTCTGCCCCGGCTGAACGAGATGAGTGCCTGGGAGGAGTCAGCAACTGGCTCATCGGAAGGGAGACCCTGGAAAAAATCAAGTGGGAGCATGACCTTGAAGGTAACAAAGTTTTACTGGGGTAGCCCACTGGTGGTAAATAGGGAAGGATAAGGAAGGAAATTACGTGCAATAAGGTTAGCTTCGTGTGCAAAGATTTATTCCTGATTCCCACATAGCTTGGGTCTCTTTGGCTTAGAGGAAAATTCAGTTTGACTCTACACTAATGAAGCTAATCTATGACTGAGATTTGGACTCCTGCCAAATGACAGGTTGAAACTAAGAGCCTTAAAAACTGTAATTTTATTTCGTGGAGTGTTTTTGCAAAGAATCAAGTGGGTTTTTTTTTTTTTTTTGCAAAGTTTCACTCCCAAAGGGCTCAAGGAAATAAGGCAAAACCAAAACCAGCATTAACCTCCAGCCTGTGATGAGGAGGAACATTTTCTATCTGTCCACCAGTTCTGTGGGTGCTAAGAGGAGGTGGACTTCCTAGTACCAAACTCCAGAGGACCATTCTCTCTGGCCAGCCACAAAGATGTGAATAGATATGTGGTTACAACTGACATCCTCCTCCAAACTAGTGCACAGGTACCATTTAACTCAGCTTACCCTTCAGTCATACCATAATAAGACCCAAACCTGCTGAAAGTTTTGGAAAGTAGGCTTGGTGAGTCATTCTTTTGGAAACTGATGGATTTCAAATATCTATCTCCGTTAAATAAAGTCTCAATAATCCACAAAAAAAAAACAAAAACAAAAACAAAAAAAACCTAATAAATATCTACTTTTTTGCAACTGCTGGGACAGTAGGAAATTAAAATATCTCTTCACAAGTGGTTATTCATGGCTCTGCTGGATGACAGCTTAAGAAAGGATACTCAGAGGACCATATATCAATGCAGGACAAATGATCTGCACCCCCTCCCCCAGACCAGTGCTTTCCTTTAAGAACATGCTCATTCTTCACTAGGAAGCAACCAGCAACATGCACCACCAATGGCTCCATCATGCGTTTGATTGCACCCCTTTTTCTACCATACATTGAGAAATTAAAAGCATTGTAACCAAGGATTTAGGAAAAAAAAAAGTGCATGTTCATTAAGAAGAGATTGATGAGGAAGATAAAAGGATCGCTTTTTATTGATTGCACTTTCTTCAAATTAAATAAGTGCACTATATAAAGATGGAGGAGTGACCCAAAGCAAGCGATCACGCCCAATGAGCGACATCACTGCCAGCAGTCATGGTGTGGGAAGAGAGGGCCATCACACGTGGTACAAAATGATTAATTTATTCATCCTTTCAGTGTTTCACCAATCTCCCTTCCATAATCCATCTCCCTTGGACTGATGCCAGCACTCTTTGAGTCCTTCCAAAAGCCCTTACTAGGAACCTCATCTCTCATCTCAAATGGCACAAGGAGAAAACTTCATTTTGGTTCTATACTGGTCCTCTCACTGGAACTCCAAATGTTAAAATGGGACAGGCTGCCACTTGCAAACAGACATCCTATTTTTCTCCTGATGTAAAGCAAACACAATATAGATGATAAGCGCTGTTTTTATGCTTCTGCCCTCTTCCACCACCCTCTTCCCTTTATTTGTTTTATACCCTCTGCCCCTTTGCAGCCATATGTGAGTGAGGAGATGAAATGTCAAGCCTCTAAGAAAAGGCAAGAAAAGATGAGAAATAAAAATAAGCACATATTCAGCCATAGACATGGGGATAAATATGTCAATGTCAGCAGAATCATTAGTGTGCTTAATTTGGTTGGTATAAAGGGAAGACCCCCCTGCCCTCAGACAACACAGAAGATGGGGACATGAAGAAGCTGTCCTAACCCTCTCTGTACCCTCAAGCCAAACCAACTACATTGGATGCTGGTGTGTCAGAAGCAGGTCCTCACATTAGTACGTTTCTTGGAAATGTCTGAAGCACAGTATACAAACAACAATGCTTCTGAAAACATTTGCCTCTGTGGCAGCATTTTCTGTATTGGCATCACATGTACAGATTTACACAAAGCATTTGCACTAGGAATATGTTTTCTGTAAGTCCAATAGCTGTGTCTTGCAGAAACAGTGATTTGAAAAAAAACCACCACAACTACAATGGCTGTTTTAAGAAATGTATATACTTTAAATAGCTACAGCCAGTAATTGAAACTGAAAACTGTCATAAAATGGGGTTTTATTTCAGGGGAACCAAAAAGGTGTTCTGAGTCTTTTCATCTTCAAGTGAAAT
Organism: Daphoenositta chrysoptera; assembly: GCA_013397915.1. Lineage (NCBI taxonomy): Eukaryota > Metazoa > Chordata > Aves > Passeriformes > Daphoenositta > Daphoenositta chrysoptera. Next base: position 282,048 of record VZRO01007140.1, read on the forward strand.
GTTAAGACACTGAGTTTCTTTCATCCTATTCTAAAGCAGAGCTAGTGGCACTACACAAGACACAGAAATAGGACATCAAACTATGAATGTCAGGGTTTTTCATCAATGCCACTGACTCATTTCCCCAGCCTCTGCTAAGTCACAAAACTGGGATGGGCCCCATCACTGTTCAGGCTAATAATAATTAGCTCTACCGTGTCGTAAATGAACATTTAAGAGATGCAAAGACACGTAATGCACTCAGCGAGGCTCTTCTGCCTGAGGGCAGAAGCAGACAGACAAAGTCCACGTGCAGTTCGGATGGTGTTTTTATTTGTTTGTTTGTTTGTTTTTTCACAGGTCTGATACCCCCTTCACTCTGTCACAGGAGTCTCCAGCAAACCTGCTGGGGTGGTTGAGATTGATTATTTTCACAGTGTGGCAATGAGCTGCAGCACCAGTGCAGTCACAGGGCTCAGGCTTGGTTATTCACTCCCACCTACCTTAGTGCTCGAATGCATCTGCACTCCTGCATTTGAATCACTTTATTCAGACAGAAAAAATTCCTCATGGGTATTCATAGGACAGTGGCAATACTGCTGCTTTGCACAGGCTCAGCTATGCAGGATTTTGTGCTGTCAGCCTTGGTATTCACAGTGCTCTGACTGCTGGCACAGTCACTGGACAATGATAATTTGAGTCAAGGTCCTGAAAACCCTGAATCAAGGGATTATCCCTCCCTCATTGACACCCGGTTAATAAAATACTTAAATGTGCATGGAGTTAAACAAGTGGTGAAATGCCTTCCTGATTAGAGATGGGCCACATCATATATCTAAGTGCCTTTTTGAATCAGAGCCTAGTTCAGGAACTGAGAAGGCATTTTGGAGCATAGCGCAGTGGTTTCACGACGAACAGTTTGGGCAGCACTATCATCCTTTTCCCTATCTCTCCTTTCTTTCTGTTCCTTCTGTTCTGTCACTTGCACTAGTGAAGTAACATTGTTCATCCCTAATTCCTATACTGGTCCTGTAAAAAAACATATATCTAGGCTGGAAGAAAGAGAATAGGACCATGCTCCAGAAGCCTGAAGTCCCTTGACCTTGTCTTCTCACAAAAGACTTTGCATAGTGACCATGGGAACCATGGGAAACCATGACCCAAAGCCCTTCCTGAATGTGGGCTTAATTTAGGCAGAGGCTCATAGAAGATCCCAAAAGGATCCCAATTACTCTGAAAAATCTTGATTCGACTTTCTGCACCTTTTGGGATTTTTTGGGTGTAAATAGAATTATTTTTGTACCTACGCGTATTCTCAACAGCTGCTGTTTAAACCTTAAGGCATCATACTTTACTTCACTTTTTAATATGCTAACCACACGTGGAGTTTTTGATAGAGTAACTCTACTGTGTGTGTATTCAACAGTTTTGCTATTAGACAAGCAAAAAGAAAGAAGTCAAAGGCATGGAGCAGCCTGCTGCATGGAGTAATTTCTGTATCATTAAATAAACATGTATTTATGATAGGACATTGGCATATTTGTGGCTTGAACATTTAAAGTACATCTTACAGTACAGTTATACTTACAGAATCTGCAAATTTCAGAACTTTACTTGCAGAAAATACTATTATTTCACCTCAGGAGCTGGTTTGCTTAGCAGCTTTCTACAAATACCTCTAAATAATAACATTAATCCACCTTATCCTAAATTTAGATATTAATTCAATTACACTTGTTAGTTCAGCTCTGGTCGTATCTATATGTTGCCTGATTATGCTCAAGTTAGCAGAATTGAGATGTTCACTGAAGATAAGCAACACGATATTTTTAAGTAAAAAAACTGAACAATAACAAAAGCAACAGCTCTCATCATGGCTCAGAATCCTAGTAGCTAGCACCATGTAATATTTAATGTTTAATATTCTTGCTTAGTGCATTCAGAAGGCCATAGAAGGCATGAATCACTCCTTTGGCATTGGTTGGAAAACTGTCAGTTTCCAGCAAATTAAGAAGAATTTAAATAAGTATGACAAAGGAGATTTTATGTCTAGTAATGAGTTTTGAGTAGTCTAATCAAATATGCTTGTATAACATAGACACAGGACTTCAATATTTATGCATCAGGCTGAATCTTGTCAAGAGCAAGATAGGAAAATGGCAAAGAGGAAACTCTGAAACCTTAAAGAAATGTATCTGCTGTACTTTCATTTCCCTGATGCAGTTTAAAGCTACAGAGCCGAGTCTGTGCTGCTCCAGACACTGGGCAAAGCCTTACACCAGGGTAAAGCAGATTTACTGTAACTTGTTTGTATTTAACACACGCGCATACAACAGCACTGGGCACTACGGGCTACTGGATGATACAAGTCCTGTAATGCAGCTTTGGAAACATCCCCTTCTGCAAGACATTCAACAACCTAGAAATGAAGCATCAGAGGCAGTGACAGACCTGATACTTATGTATCAGAATGAGTTTATAATTATAATTTCATTTGAAGGATTCCTTATTCCTGCAGCATTTCCTGCATTCACACTGGGGGTCCTGTCCACTGGGGTGCATTATGTGTGCCTGTGTTTCACCACAGAGGCTGCAGAGTGGCAGCGAGACTACAAAAACAGAATGGAGAGGACAACCTGTCTTTTCCCTTCTTCTTGAGGGTGTCTAAGGAATAAATGCATTTACTCTGAAAGATGATTTGAAAAGGTGGTCCAGAGAGGCAGGGTTAAGGTCACCCTGTATTCTGTGTTCCCAGCCAAGCTCTTTCAAATTAGCATCTAGAGAGAAAGTCAAATAAAACAGAGCTGTCATCATGTACACCACCGTAGGTATGCTATGCCTGTGGTGGAAATGGTGGCTGCGAAGTGGAGAAGGGAAGCAAGCCTACAGGGCTGCAAGAAAAAGAAAAAGGCACTTTGTGTCTTTGGCCTGTATGCACATAGATGAGATGAACAGTGTCCCTAAATCCCTTTCTGGTCAGGGCCACAGTTTGAAGACAGACCTTATAAAAGTCTACCACTCCTTCAGAAATTTGCTTCTGCAAAGACAGGGTCAAATATCTTGCCAATGTGAGCAAGATTTCAATCTACTCAGCCACGGCAATAATGAGGACGTAATACATGCTTTCACTTGAGAGATGCTTTGCTCTTTCTTAAACTCTGTGTACTGCTTAACTGTTGCTTAACTCCAATTAAATTAAAAGCTGCCAAAGGGCAAAAAAGCCTCTCAGTGTTTCTAATTTCACACTAAATCCTTTGTCCTTCCTTCAGGGTTTCCAACAAAGGAATGACATTTTAACAACTTTGCACACTCTAGAGGAGAATACAAGGATGTGACTAAAATAGATTCTATTCTAAAGGTACCAGCTCCACAGGGCAAAGACCAAGCTCCCAAGGATGGACCAGGCTGACACCCATTCATGGGCTTAACATTTCTACTTATTCCAGAAGCCTTCAGCTCAGCTAAGAAAGGAAAAGGCAGGGTGTCTTGAATTTTGAACTCCTTTTGCTCTGAGGGGTAGAGATCATGCTCCTGCTTCACTGATCAATTTGAAATGATTCTCTGGAGGCCTTGTTAATAACACTTGAAAAATACGTGAAATTCGGTATATTGCATTCCTTTCCTTCGTCAGGCATCAGTTCACGGTTTCATCAGGAAAGCAGCCCTGCGCAGCTGCATAGAGTTCGCTCCTTGAGACTGCCTCGAAGAATACAATATGACTAAAATTTGACCAAGTGAACTGAAAAAAATTTGTAACATTTTGGCCTGCATTGCTGAGTATGTGCTAGTAACACTACGCAGTGCAGGTGTGAGCAGACAATACCCTTCCCTTTCTAAACTAGCCTGCTTAAGAAGTGCTAGTATTATCCCAACAGTGACTATTAGGGTTAGACATGGGCTAATTAAAAACCTATGCAGCTGTGGTCTCGTCAGCATTAATAATTACTTGTATCTGTTTCCACCACCTTCCACCCCCACCTCCATTTTCTTTCCTCCTCTAACAAAAAAAAAAAAAAGTAATCTCTGTGCATGTATGTAATTACAAGAAACATTATGCATTATTAATGTGGCTGCAGCAGACAGAAAGTTCAGGTTTACTGCTTACCAATGTAGAGGTAAGTTGTAGCTACTGGCAACAGTCAGCTTGCCCGTGCATTAGATAATGAGAGAGTTTCCAAGAGTACCAACTGAAGTTGCTAAATAATACCAGCTATTTGGAAAAGCACAGAAGCTGGAAGTAAAGATGAGTCTGAATCTACCTTTGAGATGGACAACAATGGACAACCTGTAAGAATTGTTCGAGGGACAATTAACTTGCAACAATAAGGTTGTGCATTTTCTTTGATCCATGAATGTGATTATATTCAAAAGCAATTACACAAGCTGGAAGTCTCCAGAGGCCAGGCAGAGAGGCAAAAGGTACAGAGAGTACCATGAGACAAAGCATCCCAAATAAAGAGCTTTACCAAGCCTTCTTCCTACCAAAACAACAGTGTTCATAGTGAGCTGGAAAAAGTATGCACATATGTCCTGTGATTTCAATGAATATCAGACAGATCAGGCCAGAAGTGCTCATTTCCTGGCACACCAAACAATGACCTATGATTACAGACATGTATCTGTCAAACTGATATCTGTACATTAATGCTGAAGAAATGCCTTTCAGATTTCATTTTCTGTTACTCTGTACAACCTATTATGCTGCACAGAATATGGATAGAGAGTCAGAACTCCTGAAATGAAGGCTTAGAACAGCAGAAACATACTGCGTGACTTGAACAAGTAATAAAGTTACAGATTAGATACATGGATTAAAGTCACAGACACTAATTCAGACCTGCTTCCCCAGCAGGATGCCTTTGTGCAGTTTCAACCTGAGTCTCAATTTCTTTTTTCCCCTTCTCAAGGGGTTCCTTTTTCTCTGTACAAAATTTTTAACTGCTCTTGATAAAGTGCCTAAGATGTAAAAATTGTAAAAAGCAGCAAGGAGCTGTCCTAAAGCTGAAGAGTCAGGAGCTTCTCCCACAGACTGCTGATGTGTCTCACAGATTTCAGGGACCTGCCAAAAAACCACAAGTAGACTCCCTTCCCAATAGGTCAGAGGGGAGGACCCCGGTTTGCATCCAGACCCAAAGGGCTAGCTAGCATGAAATTTGACACACACGCAATGTTAAAGATTTGTTATCCCAGATCACTTCCATGGTACTGAACAAGTGCTGCAAAGGATTGTCATGACACCTACCATTTGGGTCGTGGTCCCTCACTCCACCCTGCTGTCCCCCAGAGCCTCCCCAGTGTCCCTCACTCCACCCTGCTGTCCCCCAGAGCCTCCCCAGTGACTTCTTGCCAAATGTTTATTCTTCCCACAATGGGAACAGTTGGGCACAATGGAGATTAGGGTACAAAACACTGCAGTCCTGCCTCTGTAGATGACTTTCTCTGGTTTGAGTGGCAACAGTTAACTATAACCTTTTCAGCTACCCACGGCCATTGACTATTTCTGTACTGAAGACAGGCTTTTTAATACCACTGTGGGGAACTGTGCTCAGATGACAGAGAAATCCTCTGGTAATTATTTGGGCTAATCCTATTAGGAAAGAAAGGCTTTCAATTGCTAAAGCAACAAAAAAAACCTTTCAGAGAAGGAGCCCACCACTTCAAATTAAATCAACATGCTCCTCCAGTCCAGGATAGCCTGATTATTAATTGTACATAAGAAAAGTTGCGTTAACTGAAGTGAAAAAACTATTTAGCATTTTAAGAATTTTTGTTTAAAATTTTTAAAATGCATTTGAAATACCTACAAATTGAAAATACACCACCCTGCTTCCCTGAATGTATTTTATTTGCACTTTACTAGTCCACAGTTTGACTTGAATATTTTCCAAGTAAGAATAAGACTTTTAAAGAATGGCATAATTTTATGAGGATTTTCCTTAGGCTCCAAATTTATGCTACAAGAGAGGATACATTTTATATTCCCAAAATCTTCTGTTATTTTAAGGCTGTGGTAGCATGACAGTGGTAGAGTTAACTCTTTCATGTGCTCATCAGAAATTCAGCTAGAGTGTTTAAAATGACAGTAAATTGATTTATTGAGCAATAAGAGGAATTATTCTTCTATGGCCACCAGCCAAACAAGCAATCTTTTAATAAGACATGTGCAGTCACTGCATTTCCTTTATGAAGGAGAAAAAAAAAAAAGAAGCCAGTTTAAAAAAAGAAAAAATTGTACTCAAAAAATTGTACTCAGGCACTTAAAATGGACCTAGCTTGGTATACAAGCACATCCAACCATGTGGCCTTGGGCATTTTCATTTGCCTTCTCACACCTGCATCTGCACGTGTCTCTCCTCCATTCCTTACCCTAGAGGGTTCTGGATGAACCAGAATGCTGCTCAGATCCTTTTGCCATGACAGACTTCACCCACGGTGTTAATAGAAGCTTTTGGTTTTATTTTAAAATAACCTGACATGGCTACCCTTTTCTCTCCCTCGGGAGTTTTCTTTCTCTCCTGAGAGCACACTTTCAACACTGGCACTACAGACTGTTTTAGGAAGAACTTCCAAGTTCCTCTTGCTGAAGGAAGTCTCCAGCTTTGCAGGAAATAATGATACATTTTTTACATGTAAGAGGTGAATGTCACTGAAGGTTTTTTTGAAGACTTCATGAACAGAGAAGAGACATGGTTGAAGACTCTCACAGAAAAATAGTAAGTGCATTTAGATGATCATACTTTAATGCTTTCTTTTTTTTTTCTTTTTTATATATTTTTTTTTTATTTTTCCTTATAACTTTGAGGAAGTGCCTCAAAGGCAGGATCTAGGATGGACGAACATGGAGACAACTTCCCATGCTCCATCTTAGTCATCTACAGCATGCTGGCTGTCTGCCTGACTTCCCACTCAGCACTGATCACAGAACAACCTTTGGGTAATTGTTGGGACTAATCCTCCTAAGAAATAATTTCACTTTTGAGGCATCTAAAGGCTTTCTGGGCATTCACTGGGGTTTCTGCACATGCATTTCAGAACTCATGGCTTGGTCCCTCAGGAGCCAACAGTTAGTCTGGGATTCCCAGCCTGCAACACAAATTCATACTAGTCCTACGGCACGTGCTTACGGCTGCTCAGGAAATTTTTCCTCTGAGCAGTGTCTTGTTAACATCCAATCGCTAGACAGTCTTTTTTGAGCAGAAGAATGTGTCCTTGTGACTGTTGTCCCTGTGATACATTTTTGCATTTGCAGATGTAAAACCTCCCTCAAGTTAGAAAAAACCTAAGCAGGATTGAATATCCGTTAAAGAGTCTGGGAAAGAAAGACTGATGCCTGACCAGCAACACTATGAACGTGAGTGTGAAAATGCAGGAGAAAGAGGCATATGCTTTGTGGGACCTCTCTCCATTTATTTGGCAAATACACAAGTAACTGCAAGACTTCTTTACAGCCTTTCACATAATGAAAATATTTTTGTAGAGTGGAGGGAAATGTTTTTGTAAGTGGTGAGTGAATGTGAGAGTATCTATTAAAAGCTACAGTCATCTCAAAAGTACATTGCTGCTGTCAGTAATTAATGCATGAGTTATAAAACTCAAGTAACTAATTTTGAGCCTGTCGTCTTTTGTAGAGCTGCAGTTCTAGCTGAGATCAAACACATTGTTTAGTGAATTGATCCCTTTCCCCTTCCCCACAAACATTCCTATTTAAACATCTACATTTTCTCATAGTAACATTATGTATTGTGTCTGAAATTGACATGATCATGGAAATTCCCAAAGGAATCTGGAGCACGGCTCATGTTGCTCTTGCTGCACAGGAAATGCAACCATTCTTACTCATCCTTCCTCTATAATGAAGAGTCAGATTCATTGTCTTGCTGTGCTGAGGAGGAAATTGCTGCATAATCTCCTTTCACAGCTAGACAATCCCCTCTTTCCAAAGCAGGCTAAGCATGCAAATTCTCCAGACATATTTGATGAATTTCTAATCACAGTGGGTGAAACAACAGGGCAAAGGTGAGTGTCAGTGACAGAAGCCTTGTGCTAATTCCCGGTTGAAGACATTGTTTTCCTTGTATATTCACCCACATATTAATTGTGGGTGATACATATTAATTGTATCTGCTCTGGAACAAATAAACCATGATCAGGTGAAGCTGTGGCCAGCTTTAAGATCAGTTAGAAGTGTAGAAAAGACTGACACATGGATATTTCTCAGCACTTTACATGGACTGCAAAATGAGACCCCCAAGGTCTCCCAGTTTATGATCTTACATGACCAGGGTAGTGAAGGGAGTGCCTTCAGACTGTCAGGATGTTCCCCTCCATCTCTTGAGCTAAGAGGAGAACCTTTGTGGACTGTGAGGAGCAGGCCAAATTATGCCTCTACAGCCTGTCAGGTGTTTTTGCAGTCCTCTGCAATTAGATTTTCCTGTATGGGGAACAGACACATTTTTTTTTCCAAGTAGGAACAGAAAAGAAAAAAATATCTGCCATGGAGAAGCACCTGTTTGCTTAGGCCCCATTCAAGAAGTAGAGTTCTTAGGGAAATTTTGAGAAAAGATTTGATAGTTGCATGGAAAATAGGAACATTCCTGCACTAAGAAAACCAAAGGCCTCTTAGCAAACCTCATGCTGTAGCATAGATGTCAATAGTTAAGCACAGGAGGGCAAGGGTGACATTTTCTCGGTAATGAAATAAGTCCATGGTTTTCCATGAGGGCTATTTTTGCACCTTTCTCTCCCTTTTTGGCCTTGCCCACAGTTAGTGGACTATAATCAGTAAAGTATAGACATATAAATTGGAGAGACCAAACAACGTTACAGAAAGTAGTATAAACAAGATTACAGAAGAGACAAGACTCCCCATAAATCTAACTAGAGAAAAATAGGATCGAGTAAGGTTGAGTTCTCTCTCATGGTCACAGCGAAGTAGAAAACTCATTTAGCAGAGGCATCATCTTTTTGTTGTCTTTCCCCCACACGTCCCTGAGGCAGCAATTGCTACCTGTGCCTGAGACAAGAGCACAGGGCTTGGTGGGCACTGGGGCTGCCCAGCTGCCTGCTGATGCATGTCTCTGGCTGCTCTGCTTCCCCACCGTCTGCGAGCATGGGCTGGCAGCAGAAATTCTGCCCAGCATCAAACATGGCTTTCCAGAACAGGTCAGCTACCCTTTCTTTCTGTGGCCAGGTAGAGAAGGTACAGCACCATGACTGCTTCACGTGCGGTCAATCTGACTGGCTGACAGCTGGGACTTTTGTTCAAGCTAGTTCAGTTTTGGCAGGTGGCATTGTGTGCAGAGACTGTGCTCAAAATTATTTGCAACAACTATTTTCTGCAGAGCTACTCAGGGTCAGTCATGATCATGACTAGGAGTAAGGAAGAAACAGTCCCCAAAGATCAGAAAAGCATGCAGAGCTCCTTAAAAACTCACAGGACCCTTATTAGTCAGTGTTTCTCACAAACGCTGTAATGTACTTTGTCACACCGACAATTTCTTGCGATAATAAAAGGGGAGATGCCAAGAATATGGCAGTGTCTAAGAAGTGAGCTATGAGATCTGGTTGAGACAGAGGCTAAGCAGAAATGCCAGCTCATACTACCATGCTTTCCTCTCCCTTCTGCTTGGATTATCTTTTCCTGTGCTACACCACCCCTTCAATACTAGGATAGAAGCAGATGAACTCTAGGGCAGCAGGTCTAAACAAGTGACAACCAGTTCTCTGCTTGCCTCCTATTTCAGAGTTAGCTGATGCCCATTTCTTCTTAAAGGGCTTTTTAAAGAATTCTTTTCTTCCTTAAGGAATTCTCGCAATTTTCAGCAATCATGTGTGAATCATCAACACTGGCTAATGTGTTTCTACTAGAGCTACGCGTGCCACATTGTGTTCTGAAAATTAGATAACAGTAAAAATATTTTACTTTCTCTGACTTTTTTTTTCCTCTATCCAGAGAAATTTCTTCATCCACTACTTCATACATGATGCTCTTGGGTTATTGTGAATGTCAATCTCATATTTTACAAGATATTTACAGATAATAAAAGCTATTCCTCAGGATGAAACAACATCCCCAGGAACAGATTCTTATCAAATTAAAAGGAAAGAATCCCTCCCCTGTACACAGCCTTCCTTACTGACCATCTGCTAATAGTGCCCATGTGTGTATGATACTCATTTGCACATTTAAATTGAAAAGCTCCATTTGCTCAGCCTGCCTATAACTGTGCTCTCTTGCTGGGGTGAATATTAGGTCTCTGATGTATGCATATTATCCAGTGAACATATAATTGCAAATGCAATCCACATCCAATTATCTAGAGTTTTACTGCATATTTTCTACATATAACTCAAGCAGTAAGTACAACAGTACATTAGCTCTCCAGGTGTCCATTTGGCTGGAAGAATTAGTAGGGTGCTGGCATTTAACTCTTGACCTTGAAAGTGTAATTCAGTCATGGTGTTGCTGCCAACATGAGAGGTCACTTACACACTTGATGCAGGATATAGTCGTTGGGAGTAAGACACAGAGAATCCTCTCTATCTGACAGAAACATGCAATTGGACAGGTTAAGGTAAACAGTCCCTAACCAATGTCTAATTTCCTCCTGCCCGCCTCCAGGAAGGAATTTCACCAGTGCAAGGGCCAAATGCACTGGATGATCACACATGGAGAGGATTTCAGACTTGTGTTACCTTCCATGATGCTTGGGATTGATCTGCCACTCTCAGTGATCACAGCTACACTGGCACGACTACTAGTCCACCAAAAAAGACACAGAATCTGTGTTCACAGCATTCCTTCCCTGGATCTGTCTTAACCTGCTCCCTCCAAAGTGAGAAATATTTAAACGAGTTACAAGGATGTACTCTGCAGATGCAGCCTGCCTAGTAGCCAAGAACAGCATCTGATTCAGAGCTCATTACACCAGGGATCTGAAGCACCAGCTCTTCATCAAGACAGATCGACATGCATTTGAATGAGCTGCATCACTGCTCAAGGCAACCCTTCATCCTTCCTGCAAGATTAGTGTTTAAGATTCTTCTGGCCTCTCACAGTCTCTGAGACAACTGTTATCCTACTGTCTGTCAAGTATTAGTTGCCACTGTGTCAGCTAATGGGTTTGGTGTAGATCATTAAAATATTCAAGAACTATGCATAGCCTGCAGCTTGTTTTAAGCCAAATATTTCCCCAGTGGGAAATGGAAAGAAAGAGCCATTCCAGGGAAATATTAAAAGTCATACTAACAGTATAAAAAGTACAGTGCAAGATTAGACTCCAATGCTATTTCACTGTGTGCCCTGTGGAATCACTCCATGTTTATATTAAGTAACATAAAATATTAAGGACTGCAAAACAATCAATGCAAGTTTGGGACTTTCTGAATGGAAAAAGGCAGGGGGGTGGCATTTAATCAGGCAAAAGCACCAGACATTTAAACCTACTGTTCTCTCAGAACAATAACTAAACTGTTGAACTAATGCCCTATGGCACTGGATGTCAGGGTTTGAAAGCTTACAACAGAACTTTAGCTACAACTGAAAGAACATTCTCAGTTACTATATATAAAAACACAGACATTTCAAACAAATAAAAGCATCAAATAGAAGTGGTTAGCTCACTTCTAATTTGAGAAGACTAGAAAAATCTTTCTGCCACTGTCAGTTTGTGCCACAACTGGCACCAGTAGATGAAATGAGTAGCCTTCTACAATGCAGGTAGCTGTGGCTTTCACACCTGGCTATCTGTCTGGACAATAGGCATTATTGAAAAACATCCCAACATTCCTTCCCTGGAGTATGGCTTATCCTTTTCTTTTAGAAACCAACCATTGCAGTAATATTCCTCATCAAACCTGCTGACATTTTGGAAAGCTCATCTAAATACCTGTCAGACACTTGACTGTGTTATTAAGAATCATGTTTTGGATCATTGTGAATATTACCAGAAAGATATCAGTAATAGAGTTCAGATTCCACTTTATAAACCTCAGAAAAATAATGACTATATTAAATTCTGAACGGCTATTACCACCCCATGAATAAATGGTAAACTCTTAGATAACCTCCGTGGCACATGGTATTTGTAAAAGCTTTAGTCTGCAGAGCTGTGTCCAGTCAAATCCTTCCTTATTCAACATCAATTCTGAACATTTACAGCTCTGGAGCAAGGAGCCTTTCTATGTTGAATAAACGAAACAGAAACAAATGGACAAACAAAAGAGCCAAATGCTCAGGGTTGGGAAAACAGTTGTCTCCTCTGTTGGGTTGGTCTGTAGGTGTAGGTGTTACCTCACATCTCTGTTCACGAGCAGTGACCGTGGTTGCTGAAGTTGGGAGGGCTGGGGTGTTAATGCCAGTTGCTTTTTGCCCCACAAGTACACAGTAATCGGGAAGGGTGGGGTGGGATGGGCAGCCTGACTGCTCAGATGTTCCAGCACTGCTCAGGAGTAAAGGGGACAGACCATGCTCCCAGTCCAAGGGCGAGCATGGCTGGTCTACATCTACATCACATACCACTTCACTGTGGCTCTGCCCATCACTAAAAATCATTTACGTGTGTCTTCTTCCAGTTCTCAGTGTCTAAATTGTGGAATTGGTGAGTCTCAGCTCATCCAAGTGGTGTTTTCATGGCATTACTATAGCTTTCTGATCAATTCCCTCTGGCACAGGTAAAGGCACCTGGGAGTCTTTGGGGGTTGCAGTGTCTGTTGGGATGATATGGGAGAGCTGTTCAGAGTGAAGGGAGCTGGGCTGGGAGGGTGGTATCCATACTGCCTCCTGGTAAAGGTCTCAGTGTACTTAATCCTTCATATTGTCCTTAGGTGTCTTGAAAATCAGTAGCTGGCATGGCCCGAAATGACACAAGAAAGCAGGTTAATCATGAAATGGGCAAACACTGCTCTAGCACGCCATCTCGCTCCTCAGCCTCACTCCACGTAGCACCCTAAGTTTAGCCTTTATGATCATCATAAATTAGAAATGCCCCATGCTATTTTAGCTTGCAACAGAATTGATAAAGCTTGGAAATTGGAAGGCTATGAAAAAGTTTCCTCTCTTGTAAAAAGCAGATCCCTGTAGAAAGGAAAATTTGGAATTCCTTTACCAAAGGGTCTCAGACAGCTGGATACTGTGATTAATATAAACTACCAGTAAGGCCTATGAGCTCTGTATATCCATAATGAAGCTGAAATGACTAGAATGAAGAGTGGGCAGTCAGGAAAAGAAAATCTTATGAGGAAATGCAAGAGCCTTTATATACATATATAGTCACTGAAAGAAACAGTTGCTCCAGGGCATAGCTTTCTTTTCAAAAAACAGAGTGGGTGTTTTGTGATAGTTGCCAGCTGCAGCAGATGCAACTCAAAGTTACTGACTAGCTGGCTACTGCTAAATATTTAGGAAGATGCAAACCTAGAAGGAAGATCACACTGTAAAAGGTTGCTCTTTAATTGCTGCAACGACTACAGCGATTCCTTCTCCTTGCTGTACAGGGGGAGAATGTCAAGAACAGCAGAAACCATTAAGAACCTCTGGGAACATTTTGATAATGAAAGTCACAGGAGATACAACTTTCCCATTTTGCATCCAATTAGAAGAGGTTACCAAAAGGCAATTTAGAAGAGACGTGGACATGAAGGATAGGATAATAATTTCTTCCTGAGGGTTAAGCTTGGCTCCCACTGCACTATTACAATACTGCTAGGATAGGAATGTGAAAGAGGAGTATTGCTTTTAATTTAACTGATAGAAACTGCTATAATTTAAATTGAGTCTCAGCCATAGAGTGCCACTGTGTTTGTGGAGAAGCTAATGAGGGGACACAGTGATGGTTTTCAAAGCCATGCATCTATGGAAAGTTCACATTTATGGGTTCAGTACTCTGCCTATAGCTTTTGAAATACCATTTCTGTGATGCAGCTTGCCTTTTTAAAAAGTAAATAGTGATTTATTAAAGAGTTATTCTTAAGTAAGCAGAAACACTCAAAGCCATACACTTTCCAAGTTATTCTGAAAAGTAACAGCTTACTTTTCTGTTCATCTCTTATCTGCTGCTGCTTATCTTTGCTCCCTCTCGCTAGACAACACCATCTGCCTCCGTGGTTGACCAGAACTGCTGAAATTTTAAGCTCATCATGAAAACAAAGCAATGTATCCAGGCTCTTGACTCCTTTGTATTTCATTAAATTTGTGTTTCTGCTTCATCACAGACCTCCACTGCCAGACCATGAACTTGATACGACCCTTCATGGACCAGGGCCCTGCTATGACACAGGGTGTCTGTTTACAGCTGATGCAGTCTAAGACCACCCCCCCGGGAAGAATGTGGACTAGAAAGCCCAGAACACACCATCTGAGAAAGCCTGCTCTGTGTGCCTCCCTGTCAAAGGGAGCCCAGCAAGCCTTTGGGCATGAGAGAGTTATTCAAATTTGGTAACTTAAATTCTCTTTGTGATTTTTCTTTCTGTTGGACCTTTCCCTCCAAAGCTGAAGCAAGAGAAACTCCACCTCTAAAAACAAGAAAGTGAACTGTCATCCTGTCTGTCTGAGGATAGAAGGGTTTCCTGAAGAGCACAAAGGAATTTGCATTGCTAGTCTCTCCTGGGGTTAACACAAGAGAGTGCCTCAAGGTAAACTCTCTTTGGGGGTAATAGATGGAAGGATAAGGACATGGACAGAATATCTGGACTATAGGGGTAAGTTGGGAACTGCATATTGTAATAAAATACAAATATTATTGTGTACCCATGCACATGCTCATGATTTTCGTTGGTTGAGAGCATTCTTTTCTCATACTTGTTCTGAGCTCTTCATCTCCCTCGTGCCTTCCTACAAAGCACTGAAAGTCTTGATTTCAGCATGGGTAATGACATGAAAGAGATGCATGTTTCTGTCAAGGTTACATACTCCATTTTGTTCACAGATCTCTGCCCTGCTGGCATGACTGCCTGTTGTGTACCTTTAATCAGTAACAACTACCCTCATGCCTCAGAAGAGGGAAGATTTTGAGAAGGCTGATCTGGTACCACAAAGTATGTTCACAGTTTCTACCCAGAAAGAGTACAGCCAGGAGGAACAGGAGTCCTTGAAAGCCTGTTCTTGTCACAGTGACAATACCAGGGACCTCCTCAGAAGACACAGTTACCAAACAACCACAGTCAAAACACCAACACATCCCTGTGCTACAAGCTCATGTCCTCCAGTATAGCATAGGCTATGCTGGCACACCAGAAAGATGCTTATTTTGGTCTCAGGTGGGCAGACAGTACGTGTCATTTCAGTAAAGTATGAAGAAGAAGTCAGAAAGACACAAAATAACACTCTCTTAGGAAAGGATTTGCCATGATTTGACCTTGTGGGAAGAACTTCAGAGAAACCAGGCCTTACGAGCAGACTGTTGAAGACAAATTCCCACATGACTTGCAGGGTCTCAGAAGCAGAAGTCCAGACATAGCCAGGGTTCCTGAGGAAAGCTAGGGGAGCCCACATTCTCCAGCTGAGGCATCACCTGACAATGTGACTTTTGGACAGCTACCTTGGTGTGAGAGGCTCCCCCACTCCATCACTAAGGACACACACAGTCTTTAAAAATCCTTTTGCTGAAAGATTGGAGGAGTTTCTGGAGTTAGAACCTTGGAGAAGACATGATCCTCAACATGCTGAAGGCAATGGGAGGTGGGCTTGGAAAATTCCTTCAGAAATACTACAAACAACAGATACCTGTGAAGTAGATTTTGTGACTTGTATTCCACCAGAGTAGACTGCCACACATTTGATAACCCTTTTCATGGTGTAATTCATGACCTCAGAAAAACAGATCTTGAAATAAACAGACACAAACCATTGCCTTCACACTTACATGTATATACTTTATAAACCTATGTATGTACGTGTATTTAGACATAAACCACAATTGCCTCATTATATACAAACGCTGAGGCAAGTGCCAGTCTTACAGATTTATTCTTACATGCACAAATATACAGCTAGCTAAAACCAAT
This sequence comes from Daphoenositta chrysoptera, assembly GCA_013397915.1. Taxonomy (NCBI): domain Eukaryota; kingdom Metazoa; phylum Chordata; class Aves; order Passeriformes; genus Daphoenositta; species Daphoenositta chrysoptera. Next base: position 298,029 of record VZRO01007140.1, read on the forward strand.
GTCCTTAAAACCCTTCCACTCTGGCAGCTGTATTAAAGCCATACAAACTGTTGCACTTATTCCCTTGTGACTGTTATGTCAGCTTCTTCCAATTTTAGCACTGCTTACACCCATCATTGCCTTTTACCTCTCCTATCTCCTTGAACGAAAAAAAGAAAAGAAACCCCAGCATGGAAGAGAATTGACTTCACACTACTGGGGTTGTCTCTGAAGCTTGACATGTATGAATTTCCCAGTGGAGTGGCCTAGCCCAGCTGAGGTTCTCGGTGACAACCCAAGCTCTCCTTCAGAGCAAGACTGGGGAACCAAGAATGCAACTACAGAAAACCCTGCAAGATGAAGTGGTTTGGGAGAAGGCATTTAATGTCATACCATCTTTAGACCGGGAGTCATACAAAAGATTGAAAGCTGGGTCTCTGGGAGATGTTACCTATTTCCATGAGCTTGCCTTATCTGTGAAATATAACTACAGGAAACACGGTTTGTCATGTCAGATGAAATCATAAAGGTACTGAAATTACACTGCATTGCTCACTGTCATTGGTGCCCACCATGGAGAATGAAACTGGAACATACTGCACACTGTGGTAGATTATAACAAAGGATTGACACGTCTTCACCACAGCTCTTTCATTAGACTTTCACTAACTAGGAGGTTTAAACTCATTTTACATTAAACAAGAACTAGTTATCTGACCCTGCCCTTACTCACTCACTGTGTCCTTAGAAAAAAGTAAAGTATTCTCTCCAGAGACCATTATTCAGAGAAATAAATCCACTGAAATGATAAAGCAAAATGCCTGAGGTGGTGTAGTGTTTTCCTTTGACCCACTGTCCCACCAGGGCATCAAGTGTATGGCTTTCCCAGAGAAGTAGCCTTTCAATCCATGGCACAGATGAATTAAATGCTGATAGCTGAAGATGTCAGACTAATTTTTGAAAAGAGCAAGAGTTGGGAGTCCTGCTGTGCTAGCACAACTGCAGCCTGAGTAATTGCCTTCAACATCTGAATTCCTTCAGCTTTATAAATTGGTTACAACATTCTCCTCTTCCCATCCTGCCCCAAGTGACTTCACACAGTTATTTACTATCTTATTAAAAAATTCTGCTTTTTCACTCCAAAATAGCTGCATTTCAGAATTTTCTGAGGTACAACCAGTGTATTTAAATTTTATGACAAAACAACAGAAGTTTTTTGAGATAAAACAAGTTGAACATGTGTTCAACAGTTAGGCATTATCCCCTAGTTTTTTCTGATCCTTACACTGTGTGGCAGCACTGTCAATCACACTATCATCTTTGTCTCTCCGTTGTAGAGGGAATATAAGCAATTAACATCTGCCAAACTCAGCATAAAATGAAACCAAACAAAACAGAGTAAATTGAATGAATGCAGAAAAATTACGTAGATACTAGATACCTAGTCATCAAGTCATGCTGTATCTTAAAGGAACTGCAATTCACACAGACCTCAGCAAACAGGAAAGACTCTCCATCTGGCTTTTCTTGATTCCACAAGTTTTTGCCACACATCAAAGACAAGTGCACTCCTATTGGTAAGTAGATGCCTGTGCATGAGCACCATTAAAAACATAAAATAAAGAAATCTAAACAAACCTCCAAAAATCAGATAGCAGGACAACTTAAATGGTCTAAGGACTTGATACAAATCAAGATTACCCTTTAAAAAAATTGCTTGAAATACTAACAAAATCAGAAGGTCTTTTCAGGTTTGGGTAAGTATTCTAAAGGCAGAAGAAAGAGCCACATAAAAACAATATCATTTGGGGCCCAAGCTCTCTGTCTACCAGAAGTGCTGATTCATGTTTGCTTTCATGAGTTTTAGAAAATTCATATTTATTGAAAGTGGACTTCTGTCAGGCATAACATAAATAAATACAGGGAGAAGGATTGGGTTCACTTCAGGAGACAAAGGAAAGCAGAATTTAGCAGAAACTTAACTTGCTTTTAAAGATTTTAGAACACAGATGATTTATTGGCCAGGCTTCTTGCTTTGTATATGCAAAAATGTTCCTGTTAGAAATACTCTGTAAACTAATGACCCTAACGTCATGACATAGAAGGTTTTATTGCTCAGCATGGACCATTTTTATCAAAGCAGTTCAGTACTGTACTTAAGAAACTGTGACAGGCAAAAAGTTTTTGCATGCTTCCTTTCTATGTGCTGTATCTGGTCATAATTTAATATACATGTTGGAATCTCTTACTGCATGATGAGAAGATGAAGTGTTAGGAAACTGCCTTGCTGTGCCAGGCTTGGAGCTTGGAAGTTAATAACTCCAGAGAGGAAAGATGAGCAATCCAAATCAGCAAATTTCTTACCCAATTAATCTTTCAGTTTAAAATTTCTGTGCAGGTTTTAGAGGCCAACATGAAAGTCTGCAGGAAAACAAGTTTAAAGTCATATCTGGGGCAGACGACCAGCACTGGGTCTTACTCTCCTGGAAGAAGCTTAAACAAACTCATTCTGTATTCCTCTGAAAAAGAAGCCACAGGCAAGGTGGGATCAGCCTCCCACCTGTTCTTTATCCATATTCTTGCCTCCAGCTGGCCATCACATCAACCTGCTAGACAGTGGGCAGGAGGAAGCATGCTGCAGAGAATATGCTCCAGGCACACCCAGTGCCAGGGATGCCAGCTCACCATCTTGCCCAAGCAGACCAACCTGAACTGAGAATCCCCATGTAAGACAATCACATCTGAAACATGCAGACTACATGCCCTGGCTCTTTGCTGGGGGAAGTGCCTCCAGAGACATTTTAGGGAGAAGCCCTTGGTAGGCAGCACAAACGAGTATGAGGGTAATGCTGCAAGGTGCAGCTAAGCAAATGCTTCCATTTGACACAAACTCTCGCAGGCTCTGTCTCTGTGACACTTCCTCATCTCCTACTGCTATGAATGCCCAGCCTTTGATCCAGTTTAGCTCTCAGAGCATGGGTTTCCAGACTGATGTTGTCCATAGAAACCTTAGGTGTAGCACTTGGTCTGTATACCCATACTGTGCTGCTGGTGGTTCCCACACAACAGGAACCATGAAAATTGTAAACAGCCTGCATCCCATCAATTCCCTTCTCCCTTTTTGCACCATACAAATGTCCCTGCACAATACCTCCACCAGAAGCCTGTGCGCAGTGCTGATGATTTAAGCCTAGGAAACCTGATTGCTTTTGAATTTCTTTCCATGTATGTTGTAACTTACTAACAAGACTGTAATTTTTGGGACCAATTTTCTAAGGAAAAGGAAAACTGCCATATGTATGCTATTGGGGTGAGAAGCCAAGATTCCTTTAACAAGTCCCAGGAGAGCAAAAAGACCACCACATTTTCATTCTCTTGTCTTGAATACAGAGTTGACTGAACCCTTAATAACAAGGCATATGGTGAAGTCTCAGGTTTAGTTTTCCCACTCCAGCTTCTGAGAAGAAGAAAGTCATAGGGTCATAAGGCACTTGTTTCAGAGTATGGTAGTCCTGGGAAACAAGGGTAGAAAAATGTCTTCCATTCCCAAAGTTTCTAATGTGATTAAGAATGACCTCTGCAGTCCTTGGTAGTGAGAGCACACAGGGCTCTAACTGCTGTGGGTTTGTTCACTTCTTTCAGGAGGAAAAAAACCTATCACGGAGAGCTTCATTGTGAAGGAAAATGAAAGTTGTAACCTAGGGCATACAGCGATAAGGGAAATGGCTTTAACCTGGAAGAGAGTACGTTTAGATTAGGTATTAGGAAGGAATTCTTTACTGTGAGAGGTTGTGGATGCTCCATCCCTGGCAGGGTTCAAGGCCAGGCTAGATGGGGCTTGGAGCAACCTGGTCTGGTGGAAGGTGTCCCTCTCCATGGCAAAGGGGTTGGAACCAGATGATCTTTAAGATCCTTTCCAACCCCAAATTCTATGATTCTGTGATTACACAGTACAAAATAAATATGTATGAATCAATCCTTGGGCTGGGGTGGAAGAAAAGGTGGGAAGTATTCCTACCTGTTAGGGGCAGCATTAGCAATCAGTGTCAAAAAGTCTCACACTATGAAACAGGACAAAAAAGCGTGAATTTTCTTACTTCTTCCTTGGACTACTGACCCCTCAAACAGATCACCAGTCCTTGAAAATGTGAAATGGAATGCCTAATGGCTGTTCTTCCTCCTTTATTTAAGAATGGAGGTCCATACTCTCAAAGTGGACTTGATTTTGAGGAGTGTAGGAATATGTGTACATAAACGGGTAGGGATCTTCAGGTTTGGGATGTCAGTTGTGGAGACGGGATTTTGTTTTTAAACTTCTCCCTCTGAATATCTGTCACTGAAACTCCAAAAGAAGCGAAGCATGACACATGTCTGTTCTCTTGTGAAAGCCCTAGGGTAGAGAACCTACTGAATCACTCTGCTGTTTTCAGGTCTTTCCCAGTGTCTGGCCAACTGTGACAGTGCTGGCATGTTCTCTAAACATCTGCTATTGTCTGCGAAGTGGAAGGAAACAGTTTATTTTATCTCCTGTGGCTGTTACAAGATTGACAGTGACAAGTGTGAAATGGACATGTCCCACTGAAATTCAGAAAAGAAAAGCCCTAAGGAACTTTAGAGTAAGTATGTGGACTCAATTCCCTCATCGCTCGGCAGTGTGAGTAGACATTCACATCTGTTAGCAATAAACATTGGCTCCCTCCTGCTTCTCTTTACCCAGCACAGGCAGCAACATCCAATATTGCCCTCTTGCCTCCATTACTTATTTTAGTGACTTGAATAGTCCTAATTCCAGTATAAATTATTGCTTCTGAGAACAGAAAAGAGAGGATTTACTGTTTTAAATTGCTCCAGAAATTATTCCTGCCTACTCTGCTGCTAGGCACCTAGGGGAAAAGGAAGCCAAAAACCAACTCTCCTCACCTTGCTGGCAGAAAGCTTTTTAAATAACCTATCAAATTTCTCTAATTCTTTCAACACACACTTAAAAATTAACAGACTAGTAGCTGAGAAGAAAATCTAGAAAAATCCAGAGATATGGCTTTGACCTATCCTCCTGGTGCTGCTACAGTAGCCATTAGATGTGTGTTAAGGGCATTCATGTATAGTTTTTTATAAAGCACACACCACATTTAATAGCAACACTGCAACTGTCAGGGTGGATTGCACTTACCTCACCTGCCATCCTATTCCTAGCAGCTGGCAACACTCACTGCTTTAGGGCAAGATTAATACCCTACCTCCCACAACCCCACTGACTTTGACTGTGTGAAGTGGGCTTCCAGACTGCTGCAAAACAGGCTGAAAGATGATGGATTTGGTACTAGCAAAGAGCTGGAAGGCCCTTCCTAATAGTTCTCAAGGGTAAAATTGTATAGGATTATGGTTGTAATGCATGCTTCCCTGGGAAGCATCACTGCTGAGGAAGAAAAGGGTCACTTTCCCCACTGGTACCCCTGTTGCTCCCAGTGTGCTCCTGAGATAAGCAGAGAAACAATCTCTCTTTCCTAGGAAAGAACCATTTCTGGCTCTCTATCCCAGCTGAGGGAAGACACCCAAAAAGATGTCCTCACCTTCCTCATCTTCTTCCCAAGGGTAGTGGGGCACAGAAGAAAGAGCCCAAGGAACTCTAACAAGCACCAGCGGGCGTGTGGATGAGGGGAAATGAACCCAGGTGGGGATGGCTGGATCTGAGGGTGCTCCAGCTACTCCAGGGCCAGGGGCTGTGGAGGCAGAGGAGACAGTGTTTGAAGCCATACATTGTCTAGGGAGGGCAGGGAAGGGAATTCCAAGTAGGAAACACTGGGGTAGTTTCCTCCTCCTTTGCCCTGCCCAAACCTACATTTGACCTTGCTGAAGGAAGGTGTTTAGACCTCAATACACAAAGAGCATGTCTCTCAGAGTTCTAATAATATATAAAAAAACAGCAATTGCACCTTTAGTTCAGGAATACCACCCAGTCACTCCTGATCTCTCAATGCACATTTTTTTTTCTGAACTAAGAAGGGAGAAATATACTTGAGGGTCTTGCCAGCAATAATTTAAACAACTTGTATATACTTACAGGAGGAAGTGTTTGTTCCTTCTGTTGAAGCTTGTATCCTAAGCATGGGTTCTGCAACACACAGAAGTAACAATAAAGTTGTAAGAATACAGCCACAGCCACAGCACTATACTGGAGAAGCCTGAACATCTTCCCCCAGTAGAGATTTCTTTTATTTTTATTTTTTTTTCCTCAGTAGTAAGAAACCCAGCAGAGCAGAGAAAAAAATGAGATAGCTTGAGAAAGCAAAGAACTTCAAAGTTGGTTCAGCATGTCCTAGGCGCACTGTGAATAATCAATTATAGCAAAAATGCTCCATAGTCCTGGGAGGAAAGGCCAGGAGAAAACTGGCAAAGACAGAGTAAAATTTTCAGCTGTTTCTGACAGCATCAGAGGAAAGTGGAAAGCAGCAGGTCTTGAAGCTCCACATGCTGACCCAGGAAGCACTAGCTTCTTATCTTCTTCTCATATAACTCCCAATGAACAGTAAGGCATCAGGTCTATCATAACTATAGTTAAGGACTTTTGTGGCTTGAAAGAGAGGAGGCTACATGAGTGTCACCACCTCTGCAGAGAGCTGTAGATGGAAGGGAAAGCAGAACACATTCCAGACCAAAATGGGACATAGCACCAGCCCTAAAGTGGTTACCAAGAAAGGAAGAAGAATGGTAAATAATCTTGTAGGACAGTGGAAGGAAATGGACCTCAACACAAATCACACAAAGGAAGCACTCAGAAAAGTTTATGGAAGAAGCAGGTAGCCTGAAGCTAGGTCTGAAACTCCTGAACTGTAGGAACCTGAAACACACAGCAATTAAGAGCCATGTGTTTGGGTGGCTTCATGGGCTTTCACCATCTAGAAAATAATATACGGTGTCATGCATGAAAAAATAATTCAAGAGAAAGCTTGAGAAGTACTATCAGCTGGAAGGAAGAGTTTGAAGAGAGAATCCTTTGCGAAAGGTGGCAATGTGATGTGCCAGTGTGAAGTACAGGTGGCTAACAGCCAGTCTGTGAATTCTAGGGAGCAGGTCAGGCATACTGCACGCTCCGTAGTGAAACATTTAACATGTCATTCAACATTTCACACAGAAAAGATGAATCTGTTGCCTAACAAAGCCTGGTTTTAGGCAGAAAAAAAAACCACTCTTGAAAACTAAGGTCTCTCTGTAAGTCCTCCTATCATCAAAAAGTAACTCTAGTGATACTTCAAGAGACCTAGATCCTGGTGATTTGAACACCAGCATTTCACAATAGTCTGTCTTCAGTTAAAGAAGCAACACACCAATTACTTATTTTCATTTGAAAGTCCTGGAAAAAAATTCAGCAGTGCCCAAAACCCCAGGCACTACTGGTCACCAGGAAACTCATGAAGTGTTAGAGAAAGACATGGTCTGGACCCAGAGCTGGGATAGAACAGTAGGAAAAACAGCACCTGGATGGGTTTGGGACTAAGCTGGTCTCTGCTCCAGCCACCTGTCAAAGACCTCCTCAGAGTTCCATGTGAAGACCTCAACAAGCAGCCACTGAACATACTGCTTTTTGCTGTCCTCAGGACAATACTGTGATGTGTTGCTTGGCATGAAATCTGCCAGTGCAGAGATTCATCAGGAATGCAGCCAGCTTTTTGAACAGCCCAGCTTCCTCCTGTCCAGCGGCACAATAGCAGTAAAGAGGAGGACAGTACTGTAAAAGCAGGCACTTGAAGGGACACAAGCAGGGGAAGAGACCACTTAAGAACAAGAACTTTAATTCATGGGAAAGAAGGCAGGGAAGTGCAGGGACTACATTCTTGCTGCACAAGGGAGAAGGCAAGGCAAGCCCAATGGAGTCAGTGACCAGCGTGTCACCTTCTTTGAACAAAAATGGTTCCAATGGTTACAGGACACTTGCTATTAGCTATGTGGTCTCATACATACCCAGTGAAGCACCAGTGACAGGCCCCACTGAGAACATGAAAGAATATGGGCACATCCAACGTCTCTTCTGTCAGGCAGCAATGCCAAGATTTCAGAAGTAGGTCGCCACACACACAGATGCATCAAAGGAAAGGCTGCAGGCATGCTAATTGCAAAATCTGGCAATCACACTGTTTTCCTTGATCTAGCCTACAAACACTGTCATTTCACACTAAAACCTGTCTCTGCCAGACATAGCTTTCCCAAAAAAGCTAGCAGGACCCCAGCCTCTTTGCCAAGCAGGGTATGTGCATCTTGTAAATCCTTGGGTTGCTTGGCTTATACACGTTTATCTGCAATAGTCTCAGCCAAAGTCAGCAGTAGAGACAACTGCTTGTATTGTGGCCATATATAAAGTAACTCTTAACAGTTAAATAATGAAAGTGACTTCTCACTGGGGTCAGTTCCAGGAGTAACTCTGGAAGTATGCAATCTGTAACTGCAGGCAAGATGCTGAAAGCAAATTCCATCAGCCTGATAGGAAACTGCCTGGAGAAGGCTCCTAGTATGCCTAGGCAGCTTCAAAAGTGGTTAAATTACTGACAGTGAGTTACCTGTCTACACTCACAGACCCTGCAGAGCTGTCAGGAGCTGTATGTAGAGCCCTGAGGAGCAGAGTAATCTAGGCAACAGACTTTCTTGAGAACACATCAGTACATCTATACACTCAGCAAACTCATAAGGAGCTGCTAGGATTTACAGGAGAAGGAGGTAAGAGCTTTTTAAAAACAGTTCCTAACAACACAAATACTTCTTCACTTGCGCTGCGCCAGCCTGACAGATGTAAGCCAAATTAGCTTCCTTAATACAGCCTCAGGATAGTAAAATGTATGCTTAACTCTTCTTCATTCATTTCTTGGTCCCTGAAGTAGCTCAAGTATGCAAGGTGATATGCAGAAACGGAGCTGCTGAATGTAGATGAATTGTTCTCTCCTAAAAAGGAGCTGTTTCAGAGCTGTAGAAGCAGTTTCAAGAAGAAATGAAGAGAAAGAGATAGAAAGACTCTGTTAATTCAACTTACGTGAAGAAGTTTTTGTCACTTCTGTTGATGCTGGTATCTTGCTGGTACTCTCTGGAAAACACAAGAGGCAAGAAGAAGTTATAATATGGTGTCAGATGATCCTCTAACAGCATTCAGCTCCAGAATGGACAAGGTAAAGAAGAAAAAGTTGTTCAAAGAAGCAAGCTTAAATTTTGCTTCAGTGGGCAGAGGCTTCAATCAGACATCAACTTGGAAAAGTTTCCTTTCAGGAAAAAAACAAAAAAATGATGGTGCCTACTAGCAAAACTGAAGAAAAAAGCCTGTTCCTTCTGAAAGAAGCCAGTTGTTCAATCTCTCGTTTTCCTCTGGGAATAACTGATCAGTGGCAACAGGAGAAATCATGCAGATGGCTCTGTTTCTGGAAGACGTCAGTGTGAGTATTCACTCCTTATGCTTCTAGGCAGTTAAATTTTGCAAAGATGTGTCCCTGTTCATATCACTTGAGTTGCTGGTAAGTACATCCAATAGTGTCACTTGCCACTTCAGGGATATCTTCTGAGTCACACATGCAAACCCCATCCCTCATGGACTGCTGGGGGCTCTGTGATAGAAACCAGACAGTTGCTTTGCTGAAGAGATGAGAAAAGTTGCGCTTCCATACTGGTCCTATGTATATCTCCACACACCATTGCTAGTTACATTCTGGCAAGGACTGCTTGCACTCACTTGTTGAGCCAGCTGATGGCTAAGGGGGATGATGCTGCCATGTTTAGCTCCTTGCTAATGCAAAATGCACAGATGGGAGAAAGCAGAAGGTAGAAAGCCTTTGTTTAGGCTTCGCAGACTTGCACAGAGACCTTGTTCCAATGACAGCAATGATTTGTGAGTGCTCCGCTGTCCCTGCAAGCCACAACTGTGTGCAATTTCTTAGGTGTGAACAAATCGCTCTTCAGTTGTATTCATCAACAACCTTGGACTTCCCCAACTTCTCAAAACACATTTCAGGCATTAAGTGGCGCAGTTCAGTGCAGCTGCACAAGTTTCAACTCTACAGCTGGAGAAAGGCCCTGAATGCGGAAAAAAAGAGTCTTGCCCTGAAACCTCAAGGCACACCAAGAATCCCCTAGTAGGTCAAACAAACAGAATTTAGAAAAATCCTCACAAGAGATTTAGGAAAAGGAAACTCAGGAATGTTTTTATTCTGTTTTGTGAATCTGGACTCCAGTGGTTCTCTTCTCATGGTCTCCAGAGTTCACAGAAACTTGACCAGAGACAAAACTAGTTCAGCCATCTTCCCTTCAACACCCCTCTTGTTAAACTTTAATATCAACTCTGTATTTTAACTTCTTACTTGCTTGCTTTTCTTTTGTATTTTTTTTCCATTTTGGTCCAGCTTTCTTTGGCAAATATACTATTTGCCTAGTTTGTACATCCCACTAATGGGAGAGAACGTGTTATGCAGCATTTCCTTAGCAGCCAGTGATGTGTGGCATAAAAATGATATCATAAGTTAAATTTTTAAAGTTAAAACCTTTGCATTAGGTCTTGGAACACAGTGGCCTGTAGCCAGGCAGTTTTCAGGACCATTTTTTGGGTATAACGGCAGTGCAGCTGGGTTGTCTGAGCAATTAACCTTTCTTAGTCACATCAGGAGATTCAACAGGTCTGACAGCTGCATAGCTCAGCATCTGGCACAACTGGAGCAAATTTTTCTTTCACCATTAAAGAAACCATGTTCCATTTAGTGCCTGTGCTTAGCTTGATGGAGCATTTCTTACTGGCACCTCCCCAGCCCAGCTGTGTTAGTACAAACGCCGACAGGAAGCTTCCCTGCCAGTGGAAAATACAGCCAGAGCCTCCTACACCTGAAACGTGCTGAGAAATACATTTGGAAAACATGGGGCAAAGTCACACTTTATCAAGCCCCAATAGTAACACTCGTGTTAGCAACACTAATAGTGGATGCTAACATTTGTAAGACACAAAGTTTGTGTGTGTTGCTTACAGCACACAGCACACCACAACAATAAGAAAGGCATTTTACACTACCTGAGAAGGCTAGCACAGATCCACACGACAAGCTATCTCAACAAAATAAGCAAACAAAAAAGAGGCTTCTCATAGCTGGCTGTCAGGGCTTGCCTGAGGTGAAAGAGCTGGAACCATTTTTCAATCATGATACTTTTGCTGTTGCAGTCCTAGGGTATGGTAATGGCAGCCTGCAGCCCTGTCTTCATCATCACCATGTTTAAGTCCCTGTGAGGAGCAGCTACCTCAGAGGCTACAACCAGTTCTGTCTCCTGGCACTTCTAGGAATACTACCTTGGTGAAGTGCTGTTTCCTGAAACCGGGTATGTTTGTGCTGGGGCTTACACATGTAAAAATATTGAAGGATCCATGAGGGATCCTTGTTTGGGGATGTTTCAAAGAGCAGGTCCCTGCAGCTTCTCAGTCCTATTTCCTTAGTACTCTGGCCAGCAGTATCTTCTGCTGTTTAGTCTGACCTAAAAGGGAAGAGCACCTTTAATTCACACAGGACTCCCAGCAAACCCACCACCTTGCTGGCCTTGATATGGTGATCCATCCTTCCAGACAGGGAGCTTTGTTTGGGATGCTGAGAGGAGACAACTCGGTGCGTGGGCAACAAGCTCTGCTGTGAGGCTGTGACAGAGGCAGGAGCTCCCTTTCTTCCTCAGCCAAAACCTTTTCTCCATGATAACCAAATATTTAAGACCCCTACAGCTGCTGTTGTGAACAACCTTGTGCGTGCCCTCACAGCCTTTTCCCCCTTTTCCCTTCGTTTTAATTTGTCAAAGGCCTAACACAAAAAAAGCCTGCTTGAGCAAGCTGAAGGGATTTGTTTGATCTCATAGGTTTTAGTTCAGGCCTTGCAGGTGGTGGCTCTGAGAACCCTGACAGGGATAACAGCCCGGGCTCTGAGGAGGATTCAGGCACCATGACACCACAGGTAGTTAGAGCTGCAAACATCCTGTGGTGTACTTTCTGGCAGTGATGAAAGTTTTAAGCCTTTTGCATTGTTTGTGCTATTAGGGTGATATCATCTGAATTATACAAACAGTGACACAATACACCTTGATGAAAGGGGAGCACCTTCTTCACGTGTGTCACTTGGTCTGTAGATGGCAGGGCAAGGAGTAGTTCTGTAGAAGGTTGGTAAGGCCACAGTCTGAGGCCTCAGAGACATGGAAGCATATGTGCTGAAAGACATGGCGTGATCCAGTGGCTAAAAAAACCTTCCAGTTTATTAAAAATACCATACTTTTCCCCTTTTTCCTCTAAGAAACTACTGACTTGAATTAGATTAAAAGAACATTGCCCTCAATTCAAGTATGTCAAATTGCAAGGAAAGGTTGAAGAGTACTTTTAGGGGAGTTGCAATACCAAACTGAGTGATGGCCACATTTTTTTCTGAGACCACATCAGTGACATTGGTTCAGGCATGCTGATTTGCTCCAACTGAGAATCTGACTCACTATGCCAGCCAGTTCAAAACAAACCATGTCCCAGGTAACCTGTAATTATGCTAGAGAGAAGAGATACCCTGATCTCCTACTTTAATCAAATCTTGGACAGAAGAAGGGACTTGTTTTGTACTTGAAGTATCTCGTAGTTGGTTACATGCTCTCTAGATATAAGATGTTTTTATTTACTTATTTCTCAGTCATTTTCTTGAAGCTAAGCTACTGTCTGTCTTCAGAGGAGGAAGAGCAAATTAAAATTTAATGAATGATGAATATCAGATCCTTATTGATTACCCTACAACTTGGAGCTGTTACTACTACAGCAAATCCTATGGATACAAAACGACTGCACAGGCCATTGGGTAGCTAATGAATTTACCAAGGCTCACCTCTGCCTACAATTGACATACATTTACAGATCACCTGAGTACTCCTTGTACCCATCAATTCAGGCAAAATTATCCCTGTCACCCACACAGATGAGTCAAACTACATCAACTCACTTTCCACAGACATCAAGGAACAGAGGTCACACAACACCCTGCACATAACCCAGCAGAACCAGCACCGTAGACTTCTGGCTTTTGACCTATCTCTGCATGAATCCACCCTTCTGCACCCTGAAACATGATGGGCATAGCAAACATCCTCAGAGAGGCAAAAGAATCAGGCCAACAGGTTTTAAAAGACTGACACCACATGCAGATAGAGCATGCTTGACTCTATTATAAAAAAATATCACTTAGCTAGTTGTCTAAATAAGGGGTTTTGTGAGCAAGTTGAAAGCTTCGGCTGTGGTGTGAAGTATTCTGTCGGGGTTATTTATTAAGCATAGTAAGGTCCTATGCTGATGAGAAAATCCATGAAAAATTCACCACAAGAATTTTGCCTGGGTAAAGTAACAAATGAGGATGCACAAAAAAAGCAGTTACTATTGCATTAGCAATCTTGTGCACTATTTATACATCACCAGGAGAACCTCATGCCTCTATTCTGACCTCAATTACAATCTTTCTTAGGGGAGCATACATGAGTATGAGTGAATGACAATAAGAAGGCAGCTCATATCCTGTGGGCAGGTTATACTCATTATAAATTTAAAAGAGAACAGAATAGCTCCTATCACTTGCTATTAAGGCTGGTAAAAATTGTGTTTGTCTAGCTATTTTTATATTTGTTACATTTTAAACCCACACACATGGCTCAATAGACAAGGATTTATATTTCTTTCAGTAAAACTGGGAAAATTTAAAAGTCTGTGTAGATTAATACAGTTTGTGTGTGGTGTGTGTTCATGTTTATGTGTAGCAAAAACTTGCACAAGAGCAGACTTGGCTGTTTGAAGTAACAACAATGTTTATAGTAACAGTAACAGTAAGAAGGACAGGAGTTACTATTGCATTGAATATTACTGTTTTAGACAGAAATGTTTACCTCTTCGGGGAATGAGATCAGGAAAGATTAAGGTCTCTGCTCACTGAAAACAACAAAAGAAGTTTTAAAACCATTTTATTGAGAAATACTAATTTTTCTATGCTTGGAGCAGGGAATTGAAATCAGCAACTTTGCTACATTGGACTTTGGTGGTAAATGTGTGCCTCTTTGTATTCTTGGGGAAAAACCCCAACGTATTTGCCTTGTTCTTCATATGTTTTTCATATTGTCCATTGTTAGTTGATGTTAGAGACAAGGCACCATGATAAACAGATCTTTGGTCTGGCCCTGGAGCTCTCTTTTGTGGCATACACCAGTTAGGAAAATTTCAACTAAAATAGTTCTAGTTTGACAAAATTCTAGGGAATTTAAACCAGGATTTTTTTCAGATACTGAAAAGCACTAATCTTACAGTGGAAATAAATAACCCCATTCCCAGAAAGGCAATTACTTCATCTACCCTCACTCTTAAAGAACCCAGCAAAAAGGGAAAGGAAGATCTAGTTTGCAGCTAGCAGGGCACACATAATAAATATGTGAGGTCACTTAATTAAAGGTCATAATTTAAGTTATGGTTCACATGGCAGAGCAGACCAGTAGGACCATAAGAAAGTCAGGCCCTCGGGTGCATTTTTCTTTACCTCACTGTTACCCTATCTGCTGGAGGTGGAAGAAAGCAACTTCTCTCCCCACTTTGAAAGATTCAGCCTTCTCAGATACACATGCTTTCGTTTCCTACAGGGACTCCGGGGCTACACTGGACCCCAAGGGCTTCCCCAAAAGCCCATTAACAGGTAATAACAAGTAAGAGTTAAATACGCTGGATTTTTGTTTGTTGTTTTGTTTTTTTCTTTTAATTTTAAACTCCTTCTTTCTTATGAATATTGCAGGACCTCCCAGATATACAGGACCCGAGTAATGACTGCCCTTCAGGGCTCATTACCGAGTTTGGATCCCAAATCTGTCATTAAGCTAGCAAGGGGAAGAGGTCAGGGAATGTGGGGGAAGGAGGGGTGAGGAGGTCACTCCTGCAGGGGGTCTATCCCTGTTTGCAAGGCAGATGTTGCCCTTTGAGGCCATAAGGATCTATTGCTCTTAAGTCACCAGATGTTGCCCATGCTGTTTCTCAAATCCAGGTGGAAAATTCCACCATTAGCAGGAAAATTATGAGCAATTTTATTGGTAATTTATAAGCAACAGTAAGCAGAGGGGGCTCAGATGTATATGTAGCAACCAAATATGCATGATTGATTTATTTGACCAATGAATGCTGCCATGCCTGAGTCTAGATGATCAAATATCACTGACATGTTCCAGTTCAGATATCATTGAGTTTCCAGTTCAGATCTTTACAGACAAGAGCCAGCTGCCAAGTTTAGACAGGATTCAAGTTTGCCCTGCATTCAAGGGAGTTTGCATGAATGGCTCTGTTTTAAACAATTTTAAACTATTTAAAAAATTACATTTCATAACACAATTAGACAGATTTTAACATATCTGTTATAGATGCATGTAACAGGGCTTGCCCACAAATATTTTCAACCAAGACCAAGCTCCTGTCCCCCTGCAGCAGGAGTGTTTTGTAGTCATTCAGCATAGCCCAAAAGGAAGTTGAAAAATCCATGTCACGAAGCACAGGAATGAGGTCCCACATGCACTCCCATGAGACCATTCCTAGTCTGAGAAAGTAATAATAAATGGTCAAGCATTTTTTTGCATTTATCTGTATCATTGCCTAGGCACAGTGCCTACAGTTGAGTTATGGAAAGAGTATAGGAGCTTTCCATGTAAGCGGTTAATGAGCAACCAAAATTTGTATTCATGGAAACCAAGAGAGTCTACAAAACTACACAGAAACACCTACCCATTTTTCCTCTTAGTAACATTCCAGTAAATAACACTTGATCTTTTATATCAGTCTCCTGACATCTGCTCATGATTATAATACCATACAGCTAGAATGAAATCCTAGCACTTGAGATTCTTTAGTTGATGAAATAGAATAGCAAATACACAAAGTGCATACAGTCAAGCAATTGCTGTGTGATTACAAAACAGCAGATAGACAAAGACAAATCCCCCTGGAAAAGGTTTACATTTGGTTTTCTGTTTATGTAAATGCCTATCTCCCATTTAAGAGCACAATGTGGAACAGAAAAGCACGCCTGGTAAATTCACATTGCTGTAACATCTTTAACCCATCTAAGATATGCAGAATACTTCAGTTTTGTTTGCTAATGAGGGCATGTTTGTTTCATATTTCACAACTGGCTGGACACTGGAGTTTGAATTATGGGAGCCGAATTAGTCAAAACCACACTTGAAAAACAAGATTTCAGCTGAACTGCTGCCTCCTCTGCCTTTCCAAAGGAGAAACAGTACTGCAATACATTCGTGTGTAGTGGAAACACAAAGTTTCATCAGAAGCAATTGGAACTCCCTGTAAATACAATAAGCCCTGCAAAAACAGCATTCTGCAACACCTGTAAATCTTTTGAGTAAGTCTGAATGCTATCTGTTTCATGAGAAGCTCTACTCCTCAGGAAACAACCTTAAATCACAATACCTGAATCAAAGTATTTGAATCACACCCAAGCCTTTGAATAATTTGCCTTCAGATACCTTCATGCTTTTGTGTTTATTGTTTTAGAAATCAAAAGAAAAACCTATCAACATATGTGAAAGTAAAAATGGTGGCAATCAGAGTAGTACAAATATTACTTGAATTGACAAGTGCTGGTTTAGCAGTTCAGACTATGACATGTTTTAGGTTAAATACAGCGTCCCCCACTGTGTATAACAGGAATTAGAATAATATTCCCTTCTCTTCATCTTCTTCTGATCTTGCTTGTTTAGGCTGTGTCTTAGACTTAGTGTTACACAGAAAATGCTGATCTGTCCTGAGATATGCAGGAGACATCGCATTTGTCTGTAAGGAAAATCGAGCATCTCAACTACATAATAGACAAGTCAGGCCCAACTACTTTTCTAAGTACACCTAATAGATGTCAGTGCTTCCACTTCCACTTCACTTGCCAAGCTTTGTCCTGCTCCTAAGCCATTTGTCCTGCTGGCAGCTTTAATACATGGTCTTTCTGAATGTGACAGTAAAATAATGAGTCAAGCCTTACCATTGGTGTCTGTGATGATAACACTGGCTTTAGTACTGTCATTTCCTAGCTTGCTGCTCACTCTGCATACATATTCCCCAGCGTCAGCCAACGTGGCTCTGTAAATGTGAAGCTCAGAGTATTTCCTGTGAAATCAGAAGAAAACATATAAACATCCTGTACTGGAATAACAGTCACTGCATCAACTAAAGCACTTTTTCCCCCACCCCTTTCAACAGAGAGTCTTGTTCCATTCTTACTGACAGATCAACACT
This sequence comes from Daphoenositta chrysoptera, assembly GCA_013397915.1. NCBI lineage: Eukaryota > Metazoa > Chordata > Aves > Passeriformes > Daphoenositta > Daphoenositta chrysoptera. Next base: position 315,289 of record VZRO01007140.1, read on the forward strand.
ATACAGGTTTGAAAGAAGGGAGGAGAATAAAAAAAATCTCTTACAGGCTGCTGGAAAACAGGCATATTCATGAACTCAAATGAAGATACTTGGTTATGCTTTTCTGTATGAGAGAAGTCTTTGCTCCTAAAGGAAATCTGAAAAACAACCATCCAACAACCATCCTCTCTCAGCTGAATTGTTGGCTGTCCAGATGCCACGGAGATGGGTGTAGTATTAAAACACAGGTTCATATTACCAGTAGTAGAGTTCTGGGTAAGTACTGTAGTTCCTAACATCTGACTAAATAATCATGAGATTAGAACACACCACACTCTTTAACAGCCTCTGAAACCCCAATAGTAAATCATTCTCCAGTGCTAACAAAAAATCATGGGCAGGAGCACAATTTGCATGAAGCTACATTTTGTTCCTGGCTCAGAGATGTAATTTAATCAGTCTCCAAGGTTTTAAGATTAGATTTTCAAATGCAGAACTCCTGCCTACCCATTAATTTTGTAGGAACATGTTCTGGTGTCATTCACGGGGTCCCCAACTCACAGGATGGCAATAATCCCATTATCTAGACTGCAGAGAATGACTAGCTTGGGGAAAATGCACACATAACTGCTCTTCACAGTTACTGTTTAAAAGCAGTGCTCTGGGGAAGTTTCTGCCTGTCATAAAACCTGATCTACAGAATAGTCACTCAGAGTGCATGGACACTGGCTTCCCTAAGTTGTCCTACCCCGACTTGAAGGGCTGATCCCCACAAGGCAGTGGTTACTCACTCCAAAAGCTAGTAGTCACCATCATGACTGCTGAGCTAAACAATGTCTGGAGAGTTGCTTCGCTTCAGCACTGTCATGTCTCTTAATTCTCCGTGCAGAAATCACAACCAGTCACCCCTTCTGCAAATCACTGAGCAGGGCTTGGTTCGGACCACAAACAGGTCTTTTGTAGCAGTGCGGGCTTTTGAAGCAGCCAAAGTGTTCAGTGTCATTTCTCAACACATCCTTGTGAGCCACCCCTACCTCCATCACAGGACACTATCCCATCTGCTACCAAACATCTGCTTATCAGCAGCTCTGCCTTCCCTGCCTCTGTGTGAAGGTCCTGCTGCTGAGGAGTCAGCCCTGTGGCCCTCATGGTATGAAAGCAGTGTGCTAGGTGGGCCCCTCTCTGCCAGAAACTTGCCTCACAAGAGTTTCCCCTCATGCCCTGAATGAGGACTGCTTTCTTGAGGCCACTGGGCTTGCAGGAGGGAGGAGCAGCCAAGCTAGGACTAGAAATTTACTCAGGTTTACTCAAATGGTACAGAAATGAATAGCAGAGTATTTGGGTTCCCTTCTCTCAAATGGTACAGAAATGAATAGCAGAGTATTTGGGTTCCCTTCTCAGGAAATGTTAGGAGCCCAGTTCCCAGTGCTGAATTAATTAACTGGGCTCCACTTCAGAGGGCATACAAGAACAGACTCTAGCTGGTGGCAACCATGAATATATGAGAAAAAAGTGGTAGAGGCACTGACAGAAATGTCCAAAAGTTGAACGCTACTGGATCTTTGTGTGAAAATTTTACACCTGACTAACAGCTATGCTTATACAACAGTAAAAGTGGCCTGCTTTTTAATTTGCCTGCCAGCCATCTGCTTTCACAACAGCCTGTTGAGTGCCTGACCAGGAACATTGTGCGGTGTTCTACACCACCTAACAGCTTGTGTGGACATGTGATATTTCCTATATTGCAACAGGTTATCTCTCAGCCATACTTGCAGACACTTGTCTGGATGGAGAGCGAGCTATAGCCCTAGGAAGCTTCAAAAGGCAATGTAAACAGGCTTAGTGTTTTTAAGAATTCACTGTAACCCAGTGAAAAGGAAGGAAGCACAGCTGCAGCTACACCAGTTTAATGCAGACACCCAATGTGTATTTGCTGCAGTCCAAATATATTTGGTATAGTATATATATATATATATATATA
>VZRO01007140.1:330692-352380 GCA_013397915.1 Daphoenositta chrysoptera
TTTTAGCCAGAAGGAGAGTGCAAATGAGACAGAAAACCATTTGCCTCATTTCAGGAACCAGAGAACTGGATACACCTGGGCATTGCACAAAAATCATGAGCTCAAACCCAGCTCAGCAAAAAATTTGAACATTGCATCTAACATCATGGACTTGCACAGTATGCAGAGACATCTCATCATGTACCCTTCAATATAATTTACTTCCAACATACTTGAACTCCACATTTATAGTCTGCAGCTATGGTGAAACAGAAATGGAAGCTGCAGTGAGAAGGAAGCATTTATGTCACAACTGTTTGAAAATGTACGTGCTATCTTCAGACAAATGAAAACTTGAACAAAATTCTTACAAATAATCCTAAATACTTGCAATTGGGAACAGCTTGCAAAAATATATAATTGGAAGTATCTCCAATGGCTAAATTATTATACAAGATTAGACATATTTTTAAAGGTCAACCTCCAAAAAATGCATAACCACATGATAAGTAAAGCGTGCAGAAACATGCCATGGTGCAGCAATCACTGGAGGAGGGACAAGGCAAATTTTGCACCTCTTAAATGGTTTTTGGGCTCTAGATGAAAGTTAAAAAATTATGTAGGGAAAATAACATGTCTCATAAAAGTATATTCCAGATCAAAGTGGTGGAGTTGCATACCAGGAAATGTGTGTGATTGGTAAGTAATGATACATACAGGAGTGGAATTGTCACGCAAATACAGAAAAACTGTGACACAGATCTCCAGGCCATCAAGTCCAGCCTGGAGCTTCTGGTTTATGACAATGTACCCCACACTGCCAGGTCAATCTTTTGTCAAGACCTCTCAATGGCCTTAAAATCTCTGAGTATGTGAAAAAGACTAAAACATACATCAAACAGTAATTATTTAACACTCTAACCCTCGTGATTGTGGTCACCAGGAGCTACTGTCAAGGAGGAAGTACAGCTTTATTGTAGAACAGCAACATTCCTTATGTAGAAGCCACAGGAGGACCTTGTGGAGCAGCTCAAATATATGAAGGGTAGTAAGCAATGCCTATTTACTGAGTATTTACTGAGCCTTATTCCCCAACCTAGAGTCTCCATTAGCAGAACAGCATTTATATGATAAATTTTAGCTAAAAAGGAGTTGGAGAATAAATTCCACATAAATTCTGAACCCACTGCCGGCAAAAAGAATAAAGACATGGTAAATCAAGTGAAACTCCCTTCCCCCACCACTTTTTTAAAACTTACAACTGGTTTTTGTGTGTCACAGTTTTGGATAAAATCGCAGCCTGAAAATTGATTATTTCAGTTTTCCAGTATCCTGGGCTTTACTTGCTATATGATAAGAACTGAAGGCCCAGCACAGAACTAAGGTAAAATTCAGGCCCTGTGAAAATAAAATGCTTTGTCATTGATTCGTTACAGCTAAACTTTCACCCCAGAAGATGGAGAAATGTGCTACAGTTTTACTGAAGGGAAAAAATAGAGATTTTATCTATATCCAAATTTGCAAGATCTAATTAAAATATAAAACAATTATATTTAAATCAATGCAAAGTCTCACTCTGAACACTGATTTAAACTGATTTAAAGCTGATTTATGATTAAATTCACATTAAAATCAATTCCTTAATAAATTAAGTTGAATCAATAAACTTCTGGATTAAATTAGTCCTAACAGGTCTTTCTAGAGGCAATGCTCTCTCAGCTTCAACAGAATTAAGAAATCTGGCTTTAATGACAGTGAATTTGTGTGTTAACACTCATACATGCATTCATCATTCAGGGCAGAAAGACATCAATGTGATTATAAACTTCTGCACAAAAGGACTAATCAGACCAATGTCCCACCCCTATTTTAGCCTCCATTTCCTTCTCAGGGAAAAGAGACTTGAGCACAATACAGTCATTTNTCCCTATTTTAGCCTCCATTTCATTTCCTTCTCAGGGAAGAGACTTGAGCACAATACAGTCATTTTTCTACTACTGAGCTGGAGATTTTTGTATCTCATCTTCTGTGATTTATCTGTTCCATGTAATTTCTATTAGAAGTTTCAGTTCGTGGCCATTTGTGCAACAGGAAATTTTTCCTTTGCTTTTACTTCCTACCCAAGCCACCAACTTCAGTCATGGATCACATGGACTGCATACACACAGCATGCAGCATAAAATGTGCTTTTTTGCTGCTGAGAGATTACTGAAGAGCACTAAGAGAACAACTGCAAACCAATCTGCAGCAAAGCTGTTTTCACAGAATTGCACCAGACCTCAAACCAGCTCTGTTACAGGTTCGGACAGCTGAGCTGCAAGGAAGGCAGTAATCTACATAATCCTAAATGTAACAACAGAATAGAAAGCCTCACACAAGAGTACCCTGAGACAACTCCCCAGGAAAAAGTCCAGGTTAGGAAAAGCAAGAAGGTTCCCACCCTGTGGTGTTGGTGTCATGCTGCAGCTACCCAGCAGATTGCTTATCTGTTTCTCGGAGAACCAGAAATAAAATAAATTCTCCAGCCTCATCACGTCTGGCCGCTGTGCCTCTCTGAAGCTATCTGAAGTAAGTAACTTCAAAATCTGTTAGAGGAGGGGCTGCTCCTTATCAGTCACAGGAAGGATGCTTCCCCAGGCTAGATGAGATCAAGAATGAAAACAGATTCAAACCTCCCTTAGGGACTATCTGCATAGTGTTCAAACTAATTCTTACACAGTGCCAGTCTTCTCCTTCTTTAACTAGCCTTAAAAAAAGAAAAAAGAGGAAAAGAGGAAAAATGAAAGAGAAAAGAGAAAAAAGACAAAAGACAAAAAAAGAAAAAAAGAAGAAAAAAGAAAAACCACAACCCCCGAACCAACCAAAAAAACCCCCAGCAACAAGAAAAAAATTCCCCAAAGCCCAGTCTTTCATAAACCAAACAAAACCACATTATCCTAAAAAGATGGTTATCATGTCAAGTTCCAGTCTAGATTTTCGTTGAAAATAGCATGTAACAGGCACAATGCATAACTTTCTCCCCAACTGTGCTGAACTCTAGGGGGTTGCCAGTCATCTCTTTTGTCCAGATTTTCTAGAAGACATGAGAATGAAAGTCATATTACACAAATAAATCAGAGATAAAAGCTTGATCCTAAAAGGGTTTTGAAAAACAGGGGTTTACATGGGAAATTTATGCAATCTCAGCAGTAGAACTGGCAGGTGTATTAAGTTTCCTGTAAAACTCAGTCCTGCAAGGTGACATGACTACAGACAACAGGGCTGCCTCACAAGCAGCCCAGTGGCAGGTAGGATTCACTCCTTGATACTGTGCAAAAGCTGAGTCTGCTGTTTACCTAAAACAATGTATTCACACACTTTGTCTTTTCTACGGGCTTTATGATTTGGTTTTTTTTTTTTTTTTACTTCTGGCTATTCTCTCACAGATTGTTCCACTGCATACGAAGTAACATACATACCTCTGCCTAGAAATGCTCATTTATTCTCTTTTGTCATGAGCTGTATGATGGGCTGAAGTCCATTGAGCAGACCAGGACCCTCTCTTGGGTCTCACACACTCCTGTGTTTGGGTATCACAACAGCCAGAATATTCCCTTATTAATCACAGTCTGAGATCCTGCCTACACACTGGAGGGAAGATGCACCTCTGGGGAAATGCAGCAACACAGGGGCTGAAAACCACTGTGATAAACAGACAAAGAAGAGATACACCAAACTGCTTCCTGATGGACTGGAACCTGGTTCCAGACACGTCCAAAGGTCCATTTCGGTATTTCCTTCTGCAAAATCTGTCCCACACTGGTAAGTACATAATAATGAAAGCTATGACAATGAAAGCCAAAAAGACTGATGGAAGAAGAATCACAATAATACCAGAAAACAATGTTCAGAAAAAAAGGATGAGTTCACTGCATCTGCTGAAATTTAATATCCTGAGTCCCCCTTCTGGCTGCAAAGGGAATTCTGTGTAGGAAGTAACCAAGCAGGACACCATCATTGCTAAGAGAAATGGAAACAATTAATAGAGCAAAATGCTCTGTAGATGATAAGCATTCTGTTTTCAGAGTATTAACTCATTCTGAAGCTGTCTCTGGCTACTGAGAAATGTCATAAAACCCAAAATGGCTGAAAAACATAATAAAAAACCCCAACAGTATAATTACACTGAAAGTCTACCATATTTTTCCATTTTAATCACTGCTTCTGGAAAGAATTTAAGGCACACTTTGAACTTTGCTAGACATTATTTCCAGGTCTGATCTTTTTACATACTGCTTATTCCACGAGCTTCATGAATTTCCAGTATTAAACGAACAGATCAAGGATTAAGGAAAAGCAGTATCAAATTGGTGTTTTCTTGAAGCCTACAGAACAATCAAGCTCTTTGCGATGGAGGAAGAGGAAGTGAGCAGACACTGGGTGTTCAGGGATTCTCATCAACGACTCTGACACAAGTTGAAAGTGAATAGAGGAGGGTCTAAATCCAGCAAATCACCAACAAAGTGATCGTCTCTGCTGGCAGTGCATAGCACCTCCTTCTGTAACCTCTGCAGACATGTCCAGGGCTGACTGAATACACACCAAATGCAGAAAATAGTCATGGAAGCCAAGGTTTCCATACCAAGAAAGGCCAATAGGTCCAGGGCCAGGTACCTTCTTTCTCACAGTATTTTCATCTTAACCTTTCTCAGTAGATTCAAAAAAAAAAAAAAGGAAACAGAAAAAAAAAAAAAAAAAGAGAAGTTTTAATTCAATTCCTTGGTATTTATCAGTGCTCACGAGACAGCATTGTTTTGATAGTACTGAGATGTCTGACAGCTGTTTATCCCCACAGCTTGATTACCCAATCTAAACACAATTTAAGTAATCAGAGGAAGCACTGAACTTAAACAACAGGTTTTAACCATCTTTTTCTTTTCTTATACCCCATTCTTTCTCCAGAAAGAAAAAAAAAAAAAAGGAGAAAAATTGTCAGTGGCTTCTAACTCTTATGACACCCTTATTTACAATAAAGCACAGCCCTTATTTTCAATTTGATAACTCAGTTTTCCAAGGTCTGAAGATATTCTATAAGAACACTATACATTCTTACATTTTCGATTTTAGGCTAGAAAATAATGTGTTATCTGATATTATCTTATTGATTATTCTGCAGAGGGATAGATAAAGATCAAAATACAGAAAAAGACAAGGACTTGGCATTAGCTGAATCTACCAGACTCCTGAGAGAGGAAAAAAGCAGAAATTTTATTAAAACATGTTTTGAATTCACATTCAACAGAATCACTAAACAAGTAAGTACTAGGAGTGACTTCATGAGTCACATTTGAGTAAACGGTCATCACGTCCTGAAAAAAGGAAATCACCTCAGTTTTAGGCATAGATTGAGAGAGAAAAATACTTTTTTCCCCTGTTTTAACTCTTGTTCAGTAATTTCACTATCACTTGGTCATCGCATTGAATTAGGTGAAAAACACCAAAAAAACCTTTTTGCAATCAGCAAAACAAATGAGTCTAGCATTCAAAAAAGATCTCAGGCAGATGACATTTCTACACATTTAACTTCCCATGTGGGGAAGCTAGTTAGTAGGATGGGATGTGAATTTACAGAACTCTGGTCATTTTACACTCAGCCACCTCAGACATTGAATTCATATTGACTGGCGTGGCTTAACTGCATTTTAAACTGGAGTATCATGTTAGGAACCACTGATGTGAATGATCCTTCACTCACAGTACTGAGTCCAAGTGAATCAGAGAAAGGTACAGAGAGTCCTCCACATCCTGCAGGCACTCTGCCTAGCAGAACGCTTGTACTGGATCCCTTCTTATGAGGTGTGATGTGAAATACTGTAAAACTGGATGGCTAGGCAGGGAGTTGTCCATCAGGGCTAAAATTCAAGAAAATCAGTCTAAGGCAGGCACATGGGATGTGGGAGGACAGTAAAGCTCAGGAAGAAAAGAAATCACCCTTAATAGAAGTCACAGTAGACTTGTGATGGAATAGCTGCACAGGGACTGTTTGGAGTAGGAATAGAAAATAAGGGAGAAAAATGCAACAAAACCTCAAAATCAGCATAGTTTTCTCCCCAAGCCCCAAGAATCATTTCTATGCAGACCCAAAACCCATATCAAGACATGAGAAAAGCTGTGTAATGTGAGTACTCAAGTCTCCCACATATCCCAGGTATCCTGGGCAAAAGGGTTCTCAGCACAACACTGGTGCATCTGGGTGAGGACTCAGTTCTGGCCATTTTCCTTGCAAACTGTTACCTGATCTTCAGCAATATTTTTGCACAACCTATCTTAGAGCATTCCTCTTCCACTCCTGACACAAAGGACTAGTCTCAGCACACCCTGTGGTGAGGGCTCCAGACAAGTCCTTTTGTACCCCAAGTGTTCACACGATGCGTGACTGAGGCACAGTGCAGACTGACAGACAGAGAAGCAAGGGAAGGCAGGGAACATGAGTGAGGAATTAATAAGGATTTACTGAAGGTGTGCATTTTTCTTGGGTTAGTTAAATCCAATAAAACATTGAAGTGAAAATGTCTCTTCCAAATTTGTGTGGCTTTGGTGTAATTCACTCAGAACGGTTCATCTCTGCACAGAAGCCTCCACTCCAGGCCTTCCCACAGTTGAACTCACTCACTTTAAATGTTAATATTTTCAATGCCTTGCCTGGACCATCTGTAGGACTGATCACCTGGAGGGTCTGTGCAAAGCAACCATTTGACCACAAATTCACAGTTTAGCTGACTAATTTACTCTGATAGACAAGCCATTGTTTTGGCATAAAAGCCCCATCAACTAAACCCTATCCCTCTCTCAAACGCTCATTCAAGGTTCTGCTGCGGCCCATGACACACCGCAAGGGCTCTGGCTCCCAGCTGTAAAATAATTAGTCTGGGGAAAGGACACAGCGCTCCCCGCGCACCTGCGGCGCTCCCCGCCCGGCGGTGCCTCTCCCGCGGCAGCGCACGCCGGCCGCCAGCGCGGCTCCCAGGGCTGCCCTGCCCTGCCCGCAGCCTCCCAAAACCCGGCGCGGGAACGGCGCTGCTTCTCGTGAAGCCGGACGGAACCACTGGTTTGGCAGAGAAGCTGCTCACGAGGGTCTCTGCTTAGAAGATTTATATTTTAAACAGGCAACAGCTAATATCAAGGGGGAACAGATACATTACCAGCAAGTCATTTCCAAGCAGCTAATAACTGTTTCCCTACCGACCAGATCCTAGGATGCATTTTCAGGTTTAAACATAACATATACATTGTAAATAGCGGAAACATCTGGGGTTTATTATAACACCACTTCGCTAGCCTTGGGCATTGTACAACTCCCGCAGGCCACGGTTCACCCTTGACCTGCCAAAGACGATTACTGTACTCAGGCAACTTCCCCTGCTCCACAGCTGCTTGCCTTCCCCTCCCCTCTGTCAATACTCACTACTGCTATCGTTACAGCTACCATCCTAGAACAGCCAGTCAAAAACTGGGGTTGCCATGGTCACTGCATGGCAACAGCGTGGCTAAGCAGGCGAGGAAAAGATGATGAGGGTGGTCAGTGAAGTCACTTTGCTTGCTAACCCCAGGGGAAGTAGGGCTGCCCAACACCATCTGTATCGACAGCCTTTTTTCCTTCCCCTGCAAGGCCACCTTCCTTCTCTGTTCTAGTCACCCCACCCTTGTTGTGGGTCGGTCACATCTCAGTGTCCCCCCTTTCCCAGTTTCCAGTCTCCCACTGAGCCAAAAATGACCCTGAGCCTCTCTCCTACTCTTCCTTGCAGCCTCATCTCCCAGACATGTCTTGCTCCCCAGGTTCTCTGCTCTCACTCTCCTTCTTCCTTTTTTAGCTTTCCATAAAGGACCTCTCTATTCACTCATTTCCCACTGCTTGATGTCCAGCCCCACAAATCCCAGTACTTTCCCTGCTTTTCCAGGGATTTCTCCCGTCCCCTTGAACATAGTCCCAAGCTGACTTCTCCCTGCCTTTGGGTAACATCTCGTGTAATACCACAGCAGCACTGCAGGCTGGGCCTCTGGTTTCTCCTGGCTGGGGCTAGAAATTTATCCCGGGCTCCTCAGCATGGAGAAGGCATTTTACAGCTGTTGGTGCGAGAACAGACTACAAAACTTTTGCTGAACTAATGCATAGTGTGAATCTAAAGTACTTCAGTTACACTCTGGTGGGGACACACCTTCAGAAGTCAGGTGATCTTAATTCTCTCTGGTTTAGAGCTAAAAATAATAAAAAAACCCAAGTGGTGATCCAACATGACTTAATGCATGCTCACTTGGATGAGCTTTCCAGGTGTCCCTGCACAAGCAGATGACTGACCACAGAGCTTGCCTTCCAAGCATGCATAAGCAGTGCCATTTTCGCCTCCATTTGATTCTCCCTGCAGAATGCCTGAACAAGTGGGTAGGGGAGCAGTGCTCAATAGCTCTGTCCAGAAATACAGCAGAAATAAAATATAACCCGTGTTCCAGCAGCTCTGCCTGCTGAGGAGCAGACCCAGCAGCCTCCCAGCCAAGTCACCATCAGTTGCACCCCTGCTTACAGCTTAGAGGGGTGTAAGGCCCTTTCACAGGAACCTTCTGTAACAAGAAGCCTCGCTGAGAGGTGACAACCATTTCAGCCACAGAACATACATTTGCAGAGTGCTACAAAGCTCCTCTGTCACCCCATCTTGATCAAAGCTACTGACTGATGCTATATCCACCCTGGCCCTGAGAGCTCACATGATGATTACTGGAGTAGTACCCCTCCTCTGCCCCTTCTCTGCAAAGCAGAGCTAAATTTATGAAAACAAATATCTGAAATGTATTGCCTTTTTGAAGTTTTATTACTCAGTAGTCTGGTAAAATCCTGTTTCTTAGGAAAAGTGATACGTAGCATTGTCTTATTATTTTTTTATTCCTTAATTTGTTAAGTTCAATCTACTGATCAATTTAAACATCATCCTAGAATTATGCTATGGTAAAACAAATGCACATTTAGAGAATAAATGGAATTGATTATCTTCTGGAATAAAAGGCCTTACTAAATGACGTATTTAAATATAACCCCCCCCAATCCCTCTCTGAAGAAGCACCTGGTAATTCACTTTTTGGATCAAATTGCAACTCCACAAAAACTTTATGACCTCATGTGGTCTTTCCACCCCCACATTCCTACCTAGAAACATTATATACAGCATGCTCCAGGCAGAAACTGGGAAGTGCGGATGGTGGTTCTGGGGAAAGAGATATAGCAGACACAGGACAGAAGCAGAGCACTGAGAACATGAGAAACAGACAACTGCTTAAGGAAGGTGCCTGAAAAGATGATAGATTAATTCCTGGTCAAGTGCATATCCTCCCCCCTTGTTTGAAAAACCCTCTGCACCCAATAATTTCCTTTGCTAAGCAGGCCAACATGCCCACTCTTCACTTCATCCTCAAGCATATTTTGGCACACATAAAAATGACCGTTCTGATCAGACAAAAAGCTAGACAAGCCTAGTATCCCACAGTCAGCTACAGCTGATTATGGGTGACAGGAAAAGCACAAAAAAAAGGTAACCAGAAAATCATTTGCTGTGATACCCTTGGTCATAAAAGCCCTATAGGTCAGCAAGCTGCAGTGGAAGCAGGTACCACTGGGGAAGGTGAGATGCTTGGGAGCCTTTGTGGTGTGATGCAGATTCAAAAGCTGCCTCTTGCTCCTCTGGTGGGGCTCAGAGGTGGATGGAAACCTTGACAGGCTCCTGGGCAGGACCTGGGTCTGGTGAGGTGGGGCTTTCCACTGGAACAGCCAGGACAACCCTCCAGCAGTCCTACTGGACAGACACGTACCCTGTCGATGGTCAGGAGATGTGCAAACACCGTGAGGGTAACCCTGTCTTACGCTTTTTATCTTATCTACTCCCTGGCTTAGAGCCAGCAGTCACCATGTTTTTCCACATGGAAATAGCCTCACAAACTAAGTTCAGTTCTAAATACCTCAAGTTGCTCCTTATCCCTCAACTTCAAAGTGATTTATAGCTCTTATTTGTGCCTGGAGTCTTTGGCATTGATCTGAAATGAACTGTGTTTTGCCATGAAACTGATAGTGAGAAACATCATAAAATGTGCCGTGAAACAAGACAATTCTGAGGCTGCTTGGTATTTCTTTAATCTGTTAGGGGAGTTGTTAACCAACTGCACCTTGAAAAAAAAAGAAAATCAAAGTGAACTCACTCTTTTGGACAGTTCTACACTTCCCTGCTGAGCCATGGTAAGATTTCTGCTTTTCCATGAAGAGCTTGTTTCCCCATGTTATCAAAAGAAGATGCATTTGTTCCTCTCTATAACAATAGTACAGAATTAAAAGGGTTATTAGGAAAATACACTGCTTTCTCACAGTGGCTTTCAGTTCTATTCTTTAGAGACAGCAGTGTTTTCCAAATTTGTGCCATTCAGCTGTTGGCATATTTCACAGGACCACTCCCCAAGGAGGTCTCTCCAGGAGCTCCATCATTTTTATGGAACCATAAGTTAAAAATGGCTTAGAAAGGAAGCCTTTTCTTTTCTTGACACTTCCCCAGTGGATAAATTCTGCGATGTAATATACCTACAGGAGGTCTTGAACACTCAATATTAACTCCTCTCTTGCTGCAATTGTGATGGGCTGGAGTGCATGTATGTGCACAAGTCCACATACATGTTTACACTGATATTGCTTAGCATGACTCTGGGGGAAAAAAAATGAAGAGTTTGCCTCCTCTTTGTGAAAGCAAAGTAGTTTAGAATAGAATGAGTAAAAGATATCACTTTGCTGTTATAAAGAGGGTAAGATGAAAAAGATGCCAAAACAATTCCAAATGTACAGATACTCGATTTCACACATCAGATGAGTTAAGCACTAACCTCGACAGCAAACATTAGACATTCAATTCAATTATCTTTCTCTGCCTTTTATCTCTAGGCCAGCAGACATGATACAGTGCATTACATAAATTTCTTCCAAAACCAGTTTTTGTAGGACAGAAGTCCTTTTGTTATTCTCAGTTTAAATAATTTGCAGTGTCTTTAACTGCATTTTTACCTGGCCCTTTTAGGACTTGCCAAAGGACGCCTAGGATGGCCTGCTTAGAGTTTAAAATATATGGTTATCTGTGTAGGGTGAAAGAAGGGGAAACCTAGACCTAGGCACACCAGCTAGTTCCATTTACCAGAGTGCTTAGGAAAGTGCTTAAGTCTGCAAATACTCCCAGTGATGTTCAAGGAGTTTCAATGCATTCCTGAAAGGTCAACTTGCATGTAAGAAAGCTGGAAGATAATTTTCCTTTCAGGGCTTAGCTGTGGACACAACAGAGTGATACACAGACACGGTGCCACCAGAACTGCCTGTAATGGCTAAAAGGGGTTGGATAAAACTTGCTGCTGGTGATTTTGACCCAAATGCCCAGAGGAAGAAAACCTTTCATCACTGATTTAAGGGGAAAAAAAGCCATGAGCAAGTCAACAACAGGATACCATCTGTATCAAAATCACCTGTGGATTTGAGAGGGAACATCACCCAGAGCAGTGGACACCATCTCTCCTACCCACTACATGTCCTCCTGCCATTTAACCTCATTTTCATGCTGTTTGCCTCTTGTCAGTGCTACCTGAAGGAGGCACCTTCAGGTAAGCTCACTGTGGTGGCAATCACTCAGCACAACTTGTCACTGGAGACAAGTCTGACCTTTTGGGAATCAAAAGGGAAACAGACACCAAGAACTCAACCTAGAGACCCTGGACTGTTCTGTCCAGGGTCCAGGAGCTATATAGACCTAGCAGCTTACTTCAGCTTTAATGGCACTTGCATTCTAAGTCAACTTGAGGAAAACTCATGGAAGCCTACAGTGAACCATGAGAACCATTTAAAAATCCACCCTGGGACTAAGTAATCCTCCACCATCTTTGGTGTCCTAGGAATCTGTCTTCGCACTTCCCCTCAAAAGTAAGCAATGCCACTGGCAGTGGTTAATTCCATGCCTTTAAAACAAAATGCCTAAATGAAGCTACTTCTCTCTCAACAGGTCTTAGAAATTATATCCCCTCCCTTGCTCTTTGTTTGTGGACAGCAGTGAAGATGACATCCTCTTAACAACAAGCTCTGCCTTCATCCTGCTGTTAGGTACAACTCATACTGCAGCCAAAGAATCAGTTCCCCTCGTGCTATCTGCCTGGAAACTCGATTGCTCCAGGCTTGGAAACTGGCCTGATTATTGTTAGCAGCTTCTAAGAGTCAGGTGGGAGCTGGGGGAGGGATGGGAGAAGATGGCAAATTTGGGGATGGAAGCAAGAACAACGTCTGCTGAGACCAATGGGTTCTGGCATTTATGTAACTAAGATGAGCCTCCAGGGGGACCTTGCAGCTAGGATGAGGGATGATGGTAGGATGGTCCCTGCAAAGAGGCTCCTCACCAAGGTGAGGTGGTCTTCACTGTAAGTGTGAGGACAGAGTGGGATGAGAGACATCCTCACTCACACATGGGAAAAATAACCAAGGCATATCAATGCCAAATAACCTAGGAATGGACCTGAGTTAACAGGACAGTAACCTGTTTTAAATCCCTCTCTCTGACCTTGTTTCAAAATCCTCCCTGCTCTCGCTTCAGATTGTTGTTATTGCTCTGAAATAGTCTTCCAATTTCTGACCTTGCTGGCACTTCACAAAGCCAGGAAAGCCTGTGCTTAACATCAGTTTCAGCCTGGTTGATAATCAGTTTCTTTTTTTCCACAGTTCATCTTATCCACCATTTACACTTAGCCTTTTGTACGTTTGCTGTAGCTTCTCACGTGCCATGAGCAACATGCTTAAGTAAAAGTTGCATTTAAATCAAAATGTACCAAGATAAAAGAGATTAGGCCAGGACTGCTGGAATCCACAACACTAAGTCTGGCAATAACTTACTCAGAATGTCTGCCAGACTAGAAGCTTGTAACAGAAAAAAACCCCTCACCCAGTAATTTCTGCATTTGTACCATAGCTTTTGGTTGAACTATAGCCCATCTTTCAAAAATTATGCCAATCCTCATCTCAGATGCTATGAGGGACACAAATCCTCCACATGCCCAGGCAAGTTCTTCCTCTGCACAACAACTGCCTTGACTTTTAAAATCACTGCCTTTTAACTAACCCCACAAGTGCACTGGCAGCTGCATTCATCCTCTAGAGCCTGACAGAGAACACACTCTTTACAGGGCAGTTTGTACTTTTGCATTTCCAGTCCACTCTTTCCAAGAACAGGGTCAACTAGCAATTACTATGTTTTAAGGTCTGTTTTTGAAAGGCTTACCTAACTTTTCCTATTTTAACTTCTCTTGAGATGATCAGGACGCTGCTCCAAAGCTGGCATGGATCATCGCAGAAGTACAGCAGAGGGCAGAAACAAGAAGGAGGCACTGGCTGCCCTGGGACACCAGTTTTTACAGGTCGTATTGTTCCCATTGGAATGGGGAAGCTCTGCATGGGAGGTTTTTCTTTCATACTTGCAAAGGTACATGCTGTCCCTGGAAGCAGCCTGCTGGAAAACCTTTCTAATAAAATCATTCCTCTGAGGGTCTCTCAAATCCTGCCAGTGGCTCTCCTTGAACCTGCAGGTCTGACACAATGGCAGAACTGACATCTTCTCCGATGCCTCTCATGCCCCTGGCTCATCCTGTGGAAACAGCTCCTGCCACACGGCTGGCTGCATAGCTCCAGCGGGACACCCATGTGCCTGCTACCCAAAAAGACCCTTCCTCTTTCTATTTCCCCTGCAACAGGCATATCAAGAATGTGCCCTCCAGGAAAGTTATTTTCACAAAGGGAAAGGAATCTTTTTGACCAAAAANNAAAAAAAAAAGCAAGTAGGGCAAGTGACAGGTTTGTGATACCTATATGTTATGTTATCGCCATGTGTTAGAAAACAGGGTGGCTTGAAGAGAGAGGTTAGATTGAGAGTCAGGAGACTCTGGTTTCTGTGATCAGACTGTGATCTGCTGTGACCTGGACATGCAAAGACTGTATGATCCTAGGCAATGGGAACTTGTTCCACAGAGGGCGGTTTGAATGACAGAGATTTCAGCTAGAGCTCAAAGACTGTGATGGCACAGACATCACCAGTTTATTTGGTGCAATTCAAGAGGACATGCAAAAATATATTCACAGAATAACAAGGCTACCCATTCCAAATATAGTACAATAACTCAGAGCAGTTTTCCGTGCTGTTTCGTATACAGGTGCAATATGGCATTGATAGAACAGCCCCTTTTTTCTCTTTTTTAAGTCCAGTGGACTTACCCAAAGGAAAACTAAATAGTCTGTAACTGTAGAAGCCAACTAAATAATGACTAAATCCCACTAAAATATCACACCTGGATGTGCTCACACACATACAGACACACACATACACACTAAATCTCCCAGTATTGGATTTAGGATGCAAATTTTCTGGCAGTAATGGCAGTGATAACAACCCCTATCTATCACCTCTGCAACTGGATGTTACTAGGGACTCTGTTTAGTCACCTTAAGTATGCATTCATGCTTCAGTAGCTGTCTTCAAAGGGATTAACCATTAGCCATAGGACATGGCATGTGGTTGACTCAAGGGTGAACTGAAAGCTGTTAATGCAGGAGAAAGGCATTGAGCAAGGCTCAGCCTGAGTCCATGCCTGAATGCCAAGCCCAAACTCCCTGACCTGGATTCCCCCTGCTTATAGAGGTGGAAGGACCATCAGCTCATAAAACTCGAGGAAGAGATGCACAGAGAGACTGAGTAAAGGCTCCCAAGTGAACTGTCACAAGCGGATTAACATCTCCCTCTTCCTCCCTGACCTGTGAAGCCTGTGGACTTGGTTGTCAGAGCTAGGATTCAAATGGCCCATAGTGAACAAACTACATAACACGGTCAATTTCTCCCCAAATCTAATGGTCCCACAGAAAATTACACAACCAGAAACACAAAACCAGACACAAGCAGTATTCTGTGCATAAATGAAAAACTAGCAGTTACTCCAGACAGGAGGTTATGTTAAAGATCTCTATCAGTCCCTTATGAAATATCTTGTTTTACCTTCCTTTTATTGTTTTTTTTCCTTCATTAACAGAAATAGAGCAGATGGTATGGACAGGAAGAAGGGGGGAAAGGGAAGGAAAAAGGATGGAGGGATAACCGAGAAGAAAGAAAGATGGAGAAAAGAAAGGAGGGCGAAAGAAAAGGATGGAAGAAGGACAAAAAGGGATGCAATAAAGGACAGCAGGACAGATGGATGGAAAGGAGGATGGGAAGAAAGAAGGCAAGGAGAGAAAGGACAAAGGTAGGGAAGAAGAGAGGGATAGAGGAAGTGTGGTAGAAAAGAAAGAAGTGAGAGAATGAACGAAAAGAGAAGAACAGCATCCCTGTGACCTCACACTGGACGATTTCATACTCCTACTGCATGAGATCAAGCAGAGTGCTTTTCAGGGCCAAAGTCTCCCTCACAGCTTTTCTACCTGTTTACCACACATGCACTGACCTTCAGCACAACACAACAGCCTTAACAAGCCCCGCTTGAACCATCCTCTGATACTGGTGAAGCACCCACATGGCCAAAGGGCTGCAGGACACCCTGACGGCGGATCCCTGCCCCAGGCTCAGCACAAGGGCCGCGGGGGGAAGGTGCGGAGGCCGCGGTCCGTCCCGCTGCGGGGCTCCGCGGGCAGCGGCGCTCCCGCCGCACCCCCTCGCGGCCGCCGCGGGCACCGGCAGCACATCCCGCACCCTCCTCCAGCCCCGCTCCCCTTCCCGCGGGGTCTTTCCCCCTGTCGCTCTCAGTTGGGTTGTTTTCTTTATTTTTAAAGCAGCACTTTCACAGCCGCCTCCGCACGCGAGCACCGCAATCCGTCTCTTCTCTCGGCTGTGCTGCCCCTGCTGCGCCGCCGCATCCCCGGCACCGGGACCGTAACTCTCCCGGTAACAGCCTGCCGCTGTAGATTTTCTAGACCGGCAACAAAACCACCTCCCGCGCCTAACCCGGGGCTCCGCGTACTTGAGGGAGCAACTGAGGGTTAACTCGAACACCTCAAGCACATTCGAGCAGCTCTTTGCACAACCAGAATGACTCATGCAAAATACTGACACTTGGTTTGTTTTCTTGTATCATAACGGAACACGATAAACTATCAGTACTGTTAAAGGCACATTCACTCTTGTTACTTTTGGAATGTTAGCAAAACACTGATTTGGTAAGAATTCATAGCATTTCCAGATCCTGACACCCTGAGACACAATTGTTCTTCACTGTTTTGCTTTTGGTTATAACCACCTGCCTCAAAGGGCTATCAGATGGTTACACATAGATTGAAAGGGGGGAAGCAGGGGAGGGGAGATGCTTGGAAGGAAGTTTTCCACGGCTCTGCATTTAACTTGCCTTACTTTAAGAATAACATATTGCCACTTAGGAGCCTAAAGTAGAATGTGTTGTCAAAGATGCTCAGTAGCTTCTCTTGCGATTTTTGTGGCTAGACATTCACGGACCAAGCCCCCAAAAAGTTTTTGTGAAAACTCAGTGGCTTTGATTCAGTAGAGGAGATGAAAAATGAGCTGCCCCAAATAGTGAGTGCTGAAGTGTTCTGAAATATCAGCTGCATAGGATCTTTTTTTCTTTTTTACTTATGAGTACTGTTTCAAACTGTTTCATTCAACCTTTTTTCTCCCCTCCTTTTGCAGTACTGCCTTTCCAGAAATTTGAGAAGCCCACAATTGCAAATAGACAAACTCAGATTTAAGAGTTAGCTCACAAGCTTTGCCAGAGATTAAAGTCTTAAAATCTGTGCACAGCTTAGCAGGCTTTGGCATATCTACAGGAAAGATAAAAATTTTGTTCAGCCGTCCCCAGCCATCAATATTTGCACAAAGTTCAAAACAGTTTCTGGATTTATTTCACAGGGGGAATGTCTTTCTATACACATGCAGTATTTACTGGACAACTGTACTGGTATGTTCTCACCATTCTGTTTGCATTCCCATGGCTGCAGTCAAGTAGTACTTGTAGTGTTAATTCAAAAAAGTTTGAATGGTGACTAATCTCATTTATTCAAAAAGACATGAATGCACTCGCATGCTTTTTAAAAGATTCACTCTCAAAATTGCTCTGAAGATTGTGTGGAATGTTTGGAGAATTCAGGCATTGCACACAGGTAGAGAGGCTTTCCTCACAGAAAAATGTACAAGCATACCAGCAGCACATAAATATTTTGAACTGCAAACACCAAAAGAAGTTGTCACTCCTTCTAAGCAATAGTTTACCTCTAGGAGTGGACAGGTTTTGTCAGAAATCACATTTAATTTCATCTCCCAAACTCATCTTCACTTAATGTTAAAATAGTGATCCGTCTTCTGATATCTCTTTATGAATACTGAATATCAATTTAAACTTAGCAAGCCTCAGACTGCACACTAATCCTCCCACCCACGCTCTCACCTGCAGCTTGGTCTTTAATATGATCAAAACCATTTCCTCCTCTGGCAACCAAGCCTGCTACCAGGATACAGTCAAAGGTTCTGCTCAGCCACACTAATCTCATCTGAACTTTGTGCTGTTTATTCTATCAAGCAGTCTCCAAACTCTGGCATTTTATCTAATTCTAAATTAAACCCACCAGGAGATACTTATTTTCTGTGTCAATGACCACAGCCTCTCTACTCTGGGCTCTGTCAGTGCAGATGTGCTCAGAACAATGCTGCTGTCTGCAGCGAGGTCACTACACTGAAATGAGGACTGGGACCTATTGGATGCCCTTCCCTGTTCCTTCTCGGTGTTTCGGCACCAGATGCTTGTGAAGCCTTGCTCTTCCTACCACTAGAGAGTGGCTGACAAAGTCCAAGGCCAGACTTGGCAGCACTGTCAAGTTTTCACACACATCAAGGTGTTTTACTTAGAAATACTCCACATCTTCTCACACTTTCTCCTTCTAAGCCCAGCAACCTCGCTCTAGTCTTCTCTGCTAAGCAGAACCACCTGAAAACTCACATTCCCCGAAACACTGGAAACACTTGACAAAGGGGCTGGGCAGCTCATGTGCTGGTACCCCAGGTTACTGACAGAAACACAGCTTCCACAGAGGGATTTTTCCAGGGCTGGCTCCTTTCTCTCACTGCACTAGCCCCATGTTATGCAGTCCAGCACTAAGGCTGGGCAGGCAGAAGGTTGGGCTGACACAGCTTCAAGGGCCTAAGCCTCTGTGAGGGGCATGTCTGGAGACCTTGATTCCCCACCTCAGCTTTCCTGCATGAGCTTTCTCTGCCCAGGCTGGATGTATTTTCAGTGTGCTGGCAATGCCCTAGGAAGCCCTGCTGGCAGATTTGTTGAGCCTGTCTGCACACTCAGTTGGCATAGCAGTTCAGTGATACAACTCGGAGAAAAGCTGTAAGCTTCTGTCCATTTATAATTCTCTCTCTTCAGTTTTCCACCCCTTGTATTTATCATGGTCCAGAGTGCCCTGCTAAAGGAAGATATAATCCCTCTGGGCTTGACACAAGCCAGACAGTATCAGTTTATTCAAGACCACTTGTAGCGAGGGCAAGTAAATGTTCTAGATAATTTTAGTGACAAAGAAACCATAGCAACATGGACCTCCCCAAACTTTTTTAACAGAGTCCACCTGGGCAATGGAAAACATGAAGATTTTTTTCTGTGCAGGTGAGCAGAGAAGGCCAAACCTCCTTCATCTTTTTTTCCCAATAAGTAACTTTCTTCTCCAGTAGCAGTTCTGGAGTTTCTGGGTTAGTTATGACAGAATATGAAACATTTTCTCATACCCTTTCTTCCCAATTAACGAAGCTGATTCTCAACCCATTGAAAAGTTTACCAATGCTTCCAGACCCTGGATTGAAGTGCATATGATATACTCTGACAGCCAAAAGCAAACTAAGTTGCAAGAAGCTGGTCAGAAAAAACTGCACTAAGCAAAAAGCTGAACACCTCCTAAGGACTTCTGTGCTAGTGTCAGATCTTAAAACTGAGGACAGTCTGCAAGCCACTCTTTTTTGCAAGGAAGACTGTAAGTGGATGAAAGCTCCTCACAGATAAGAACACAACAGAGAAGATTACAATCCTTGACATAATTCAACTAAAGAAAGCAGGCAACTAAAAGCAAAACTGTTTCATAACCTCTCACACTGCACAACCCTAAACGCACCGAATGACAACAGGTATGGCTGCAAAACTGTATTAGCAAAAAGGTAAACTGATAAGGAAAGTTTCCCTTTCCCATCAAAGTCAGAAGGCCTTCATATAGTCCTCAGTAAGTACTGTTAACCAACACCACTAGACTAGTAATTAATTCAAGCTCTAATATGCTTGAACAGAGAGAATAAAAGCTCATGGCTTGAAATGCAAAATTGCTCTCTTGCTACATTTTACATTAACCAGTCTTTCTGCTCTTTCTCTTCTAAGTATCAGTTCTAGTTCTAAATTCTCCTCAAACCAGATAATACCCTTAAGTAACAGATTAGATAAAATCTATGTTACATTGCCAGTGTGACATTATCCGATTCTGAGTCAAATTTACAGCAATGCGTTTTGCTGTATTTCATTTTCCCATTAGACAGACTACATGGATTAGCTACATATGTGAACTATCCTGCCACATACACTCATCTTGGAAGGAATGGGATTTTTATTACATAAGATAGAAGAATGTTCAGTTCTTGCCCACACAGGAAACTTTTGACTAGTAATGTCAGGTATGGATGAAGGTGGTACTCTTTCATACCTATAAAAACATAGTGGTGCTTTGGAGACCTGAGGTAAGCACTTGCCAGAAAAGTGGATTATTTCTGGTTTAAACACTGACATATTTTGGCTTAGTAGAGTCTTAGCCTTCTGGAGTTTTAGCAAAGCCTTAGGAGCTGGCATGATCTGAATTCTGCCTTGATGAACCTCAATCTACATTTGCTACCCTGCAGATTTTCACGCGAAACACACACCATGGCAAACATGATCAGACCACCAGAAGTGAGAATCAACCACACTTAGATACCTAAACTTTAGGTGCTATTTACCTGCATGGATTTTTCTGTTATTCTGGCTCCCCTCTGCAGAGAAAGAAGACCATCTTCCTGAAAATCTCTGCCTAGTTTAGAAGCTGACTTGGTTGGATTACTCAAAAAATATGCCCTCTGGTTCTCAGCTCCTTTCACTCCCTCAGCACCCTGCTCCACTGGAAAAGGAAAACTGCACAACAGGACAAAGAAAGCTCTCCCACATGAATGGGATGGGATGCTACAGAACTCTGAGGTGCACAGTGAGAAAATGTGTGTCTCCTTGACAGATCTTTCCTATCACAAATTGTCCCACTTGTCACTGTCTTCCTGTTTTCTGTCAGCCACAAAAAGAAACAAAAAGTCCCCCAAACACTTCAGACAGCCCAGCTGTCACAGATAAGTTTGCCAGAGGTTTTAATGTTTTAATGCCAGAGATGGTTAGTTTTAGCAGGAGATGCTTACAATGCTTGCGTAGTATGCAATTATAAAAATCCAGTGAAAGAGAAAAAGAAGGTCAAAAGAAGCGTTTGTCTCTATCTTAGCATAACAAGGGAGACCTCCCCCTGCTGTACCTGAAACTTGTTTACAGCTACTGCTGAGCAGGAGCTGGGTGAGCTGTGTCTCCTAACAACCTAGAGGAGAGGGTGCATTGGGCAGTGCAAGTTTGTAGATTAGTAGCCCAAAGGGGTATCTGCTGCTGCTGAATCATACATATCCTCCCTGAGGGCTGATGATTGAAGTCTAGAGCAGCTCTGTGTTAGCCATGATGCACTGGGCAAAACGAATGTAGGTATATTTAGAAAGTTTTACCCTACTGGGCTTTATGTTAATTAGGCTGTTTGAACAGCAAAACAACACAAAGAGGGGAAAAAAACCCCATCCAAACAAAAATTCCAAAACCAAACCACATGCAATTGACTGCTTTTCCCATGTCTCTTTTAAAACAATTTCTCACAAGACCCCAAAGAATTCGAAGAAATTGGTGTACAGTAACTGCAGCTATACATTGCTGTTGCAAAAAGCTAAGGGTATCCATAGATACTGCTAGGCTTTCTGAATAAACTAGGTGGCATAACACAAGGTCTCTAGGAAAAGCATCATGCACTCATATGTGTTTGGACTGCACTAGGAGCCTTGATCCTGACCGGGGCATTTGGCTGACGGGGATAAGTAACTATGGCAAGTGGGGCAGCAAGCTCAGCTGTGACCCTTCCTTTGGGTCCTGCTTCTGGACACCTATGGAGGACAAGGGTATCACTGGCATGAATTCTTGTGCTTAATACTGAGGAGGCATAAGAGCAACAACACGTGCTGCTAAGTGAGCGAAATGTCCTCTCTGATCATCCCTGAGTAAATAGCTGCAAGTTTAGACAAAATACCCCATATGAGTGTTGGCCATCTGTTCAACTATGCTAAGTGATTTCTGGGGAAAGGAAGGGACAGAAAATGTGTTCAGTAATAGGAGAGATAGCCTCACGCGCTCCAAAAATTGGAGGGGGAGAAAAAACATGAAGAAAGCAACAGCTGACCGAAAGCCTCTCAGGATTTCGGGGCCACCGGGAGGGAAACAGGGCAGCGGACGGAACCGTGGTCGCACAGCCGAGGAGCTCCCGGCAGCACGGCCGCCTCCGCCGCTCCGGGAGCTCGGCGAGCAGCCGCCGCGGGGCGCGGGCGATTCGCCGGGCCGG
>VZRO01007140.1:352810-417705 GCA_013397915.1 Daphoenositta chrysoptera
GCCCCGGGCACCACTCTCTCGCTCTCGGGAGGAGCCTGCACGGCCCCGGGGTGCGGGGCGGCCCGAGTCCCCAGCCCCCAGCCCCGGGGAGGGCGCAGGCACGGCGGCCCCGGCGGGGCGGGGCGGGCAGGGGCCGGGCAGGGCAGGACGNGCGGTACTCATCAGGGTGCTGACACGCTGCCACTCAGGCACCTGCTTAAGCTGAGGCTTCCGCTTAACCTGCAAAATTACCGGCAGTGCCGCCTCCCCCGCGGCGGCGGGGGATGCTCAGGGGACGGAGGGTTTGCAAGACCAGCGTGCGCTCCCGCACCTGGTTATTTGCAAGGGGGTCCTGTCCCACACTGAGAACAGCGTGGGTCCGTTTCTGCTTTGGTATCTCCTCATGGGGCTGGTCCCAGGACCACCAGTTCTCACAACCATCTGCAGTCCACAGACGAAACCCAATACAGCCGTATCCAAGACAGCTGTGAAGTAACTGGTAGCAGTGTAAATGCACCAAACTGAACTCCACCATCAGCTGGAAAACTTCAGGAATCTGTATATAATTGCTCAGCTAACCTGAGACATAGTCCCTGCTGGTAGGGATAACTGTTACCTGTAGGTCTTGCACTTACACCATTGGGTGGAAAACACAATACTCAGAAGTTATAGAAAAGATCTATACAAACTACACGAAGTCTCGCAATGGAAGGTTTTTCCTGGAAAAGTTATGCAATGTGGAAAAGCAGATGGAATCAGAATCTAAATCTAGGTTTGCTACTTCAGTTCTTAGTCGTTTCTCCTTCTCTTGAGGAGACTTGTGCATGTCCTTTAGACATCAAAAAATAACCATCATGAACAAAAGATGCTTTAAAATTGTTTTTTGGTATTCTTGGACTGAAGACATTCAAAAAATATTCCCAAATCAGGCCTAAAAAAGACAAACAGTGAAAACCCAATATATACTGAGTTCCTCATCTTCTTGGCTGAAATGTTTGGGCTCATTTCTTTCAGCATACTCTCCTGGAGCAAAAAGCTTTTGAAGAAGCAGTGGCTAACCAGTATTTTGGTTTTTCAGCACTTGGACTTTGAAACAAACAGAAAAAAAGCCATCGTTAGTTTAAGTCCTGTCTGTATGGTAAAAGAAGAGCAGCGAACAACATCAACTGCAAAACATCAAGGCAAAAAATATATACTTCCTAAGTGGCCTGGTGATACAACTTTAGTGAAAAGTCAGATCAAGATGGGTAGGGGAGTAGGGCGAGAAGACATGGATACAATTCTTGACACAAAGAGTTACAGATGCATTTGAGCCACATTTTGCGTTTCTTGACAGACAGCCTTACGACATCCTTTCTCAAATGTGCTGAGCCGAAGTTGAGGGGATAAGCCCCAGGCAGGGCGGGGAGAAAAAGCAAGCCTCACGGAAGAACAGCTGGAGATGGGGAGATAGTACTGGCGGCAGTAGCTCGGTTTTTCCTTAAGGGGTCACTACTTAGCAAGGAGGGAGCCTACTTCAGCAAAACGGAAGGGACTCTGCTGGCTAACAAAGTGTACTTTTAAATAATCTCGATATAACCTGGTCTTCTGTACTCTGCACAATCCAAATACTCAAACATTATCTTCAGGCTGTGTTCATCAGTATTAAACCATCATTCCAGGGAGTTATCAGCACTGAGACATCATGAGCAAGACACAGGATGGACCCCCACCACAGACCCTGTTTTTGAGCTTGAGATACTGTTGAAAGACCCCAGCAGCCCAAAAACGCATTCAAAATGACAGCCTAAAAATTAAACTCCAGATGAATTCCTGCACCTTGTCTGTTAGAAGTGGGAAATTTCTCAGAAAAACATACCAGAAATCTGTTCCGGAAATAAGCCTATTATTCCGAGAAGAAAGATTATAATTCATTTTATACAATGTGTCATAGATCCACAGCTGAAGGGTGTGATTTACTCCTGTATACACCAATGCCAAAGAAGGTGGTATTACTTATGGCACGTAAGTCTGCCTCTCCTTCTCTTCTGCTGCCATCTGTGAGATACTTCAGCAGAGTGGGTAGCAGCTGATTTAACACCGTGTTAACCCACCCGTTTTACCCCCATAGTTGCAGAATGGTGGTAAAGAGCTGGCTTGTCAGAGACTGGTCAGAAAACGCCCAGTGTACAACAATCTTCTGAGCTGGTACAGCACAGTCCAATCTACTGATCTTGACACACTTTATGTGTTCCTACAGCCAAGGGCCACTTTGGACTTCTTGGACTAGAGATGGGGCCATTTACATAATTTCAGTGGAGTGGGAACTGTAGCTCAGACATGTTGCACAATCGCATAAAAATTGCAGCGTTACTTGCAGAACAGCAGTCAAACTTTCACGTACATCAGTTCATCACAGGACAGGCAAAAAGGAGTGCTGCCTACTTGTCACCAATACACAGGTAGAGACTGTATATGGAGCTTTTACTCGGTCACCTCTTTGCTATTTCCATGTCAACTTCTTCAGTTCAAAAACTAAGCTCTGCCTATGCCCAGACTCATCGTCGGTAGTCTGGCTCTTCTGGACCTCTGCACTTTGTGAACTTACTTACATCATATGAAGTGAGTGCAGAACGCTGCTAACTCTAATTTTTCCATCATATTTTTCACTCTAATTTTTCACTCAAGCCAGCTCTTTGCCATCTCTGCAAAATGTAATGCAAGCTAGAAGAGACAGATGAGTAAACAAAAATAAACAAAGAGTACTCCAAAGTAACAAACAGTTGAAAATAATTTCAACAATCTGGTTTTCTTTTGCTTCTAAGTTCATTTTTCATTTAATACACTGGCCATACAAAAGGGGCCTAATTACAAATACTTTGAAATTCCAATGCCTTACCAAGAGAGCAAAAAATAGTTTAAGACTATTTTTTTTTCTGTACAGAAAATGTACTCATTTAACAAAATCAGTTCCTGAATAAATAATTAAGTTAATGGTTTAACCCTGTTCTCTTTCTTCCCTTAAACTGGGGACTGCCATTTTCTTTTTCTTCATTTTGTGCTTCTTAAAATCCATGAAGACAAGTGGAAGACAATGAACATAAACTTCAAAACTGCCTATTGCCCTCCACCGGTAGCAAGAAAAGAGTAGGAAACATCATCCTAAACAGAATGAAACGGGAACTACGTATTATAAACATAACTGTGAATGAAACACAGACTTATCTTAAGTCTGACTTGAAATTTTGTCAGTAGCTAAGCACCAGGTCTTTGACATCAACTCAGCTGAGTCAGGACAACAGTACCTTTTGTTCTACTGACATTTTGAAGATGCAAATCTTGATTACACAGAAGTACCCTAACAGTGGTTTAAAGGTCAAGGCAACATCTTTGGCAACAGCCGCAATTGTGACAGGTGATGACGTCCCATTAACGTCTCTTTTCAGGAAATGGCACATTTCGGAGTTGTTTGTACATGTATCTGTATATATGTTGCTATAAAACAAGACCTGATAGCCTCCAATTTGCCAACAATTTTTACAGACTCAATTTGTGAAACTTCAGGAAACTTTCACAACAAGATAAATGGGTACTTTAACATTTAATGTTTTAGAACTTTTTAGGTCATTCAGTCACAACTATAAATATATATAAATATATACATATATACATACACACACACACATGTAATGCTAGACCCATTAATGTGCTAGACATTGATGCTGTTTGGTGTGGGCTGAACATCTCTACAGACTACTACACTCCTGAAAAACATCATTAGTTATAACCCAGGGTATGGCCTCTGAAAATAACTGAGCAAAAAGGCATGGAAGGTGAAAATCTATTAATAGGAATAATTTGGCTGCCCCTGTTTGAATCCAAACTACTCCAGCACTGGCAGTGAAGACTGCTCTGAAGATTGACAGCTCTCTCACTTCATCAATGTGACTCCACTGACTCATGTTCAGGCCAGATATTTTGCTCTCATGGAAGTAAATCCAAATTAATCTTTTAAATGTATATTAAAACTTCATTCAATTTCTGTGTGGATATTCTAATTCAAGACTTAAAAAAAAATGAAATTAGGTTCAGATCAATTCACTTGGCAAGGTAAGGAGGTCTAATCACATTAAAAGCACCTTTGATTAAAAATGCTGAAACAGAGCTTTAATGTGGTTTAACAAATTCACATTAAATGCATAGCTGTTTTGAACCCAGACTGATTTTCATCTCTGTGGGCAAGAGTTTAGTGGCCAAGCATGATAATCCCCATTGTCCTGGTGCACTCATGAGGGACCAACAGATCTTCCAAATTAGACTGGCACACTCTATGCATAGATCCATGGTTAATTTGTACCCCATCACAATCAGCACCCTTGTCTCTGCGGTGACACATCTCAGAATGGATGTTGGTCCCAGCCCCTTCCCAGCTTGCACTCTCATGACCAGCAATCTCAAACTGTGCTCTGCCCAGTGGGTTTGGTAATGCTGCTTCTGTCTCTGGGCCATCGTGTCACACAGGTGTGCCTTGTGTGGTTTTAACTCCATGAGGGAGTAGAGTTCTGGCTTCTGTCATTCCCTGCAAGCCCTGTCTGCTGCAACCACTGGCCTGTCCTGCAGTGAGCTGAGTGAGTGAGCACTGGCACCAGCCTGCATCCCTGCCATACTGAGGGAGCAAAATTTATGCTCCTGGCAGGGTGCAATTTACCGAGGTGTGTTATCATCCCAGTGTCCCTGATGAAATCAGCTGGCTAGTTTGAGGGGTCTCCAAGAGCTCCACTTTGTGCTGCCTTTGTTCCACAGGCTCTGTGAAGAAAAAAAAATCTTCCTTTTGGAATCAATCAGTGCAGCACAAGCACTCTGGAGTGTGTTCTGCCCACACTGCCATCCAAGGTGTTTACAGCCTTCTCCATGAGATTATCCCAGTGGTATGCAATCTCCAGGATACATCATCTTCAAAACACCCCTGTGGCTGTGTGGCAAAGCCGCTAGCTTCTTTCCTTACAGAAGGGGAACAGGACTTAGAGGGTATTTAGATCAAGCAGCTCTCAGGTTTGGAGCTCCAAACTCATCGTAATCTGGTCATCAACACAATATCCTGAGTCAGGCACACAGGCTTCACGTTCATCACCTGAGGAGTGTTCAGTGTCTCTAAGTGGGAATCACAACTGCCATGTCTGCCAAGCAAGAAACTAAGAAAGTGTTAACAATAAAACAGGATTTCTCACTGAAGCTTTGGAGGCTTTCAACTCCATATTGCAAGCAGGTGCCTTCACAGCCCCAAAGTGAAACAAAAACACCAGAGAAAGAGAAGATACTATTTGAAAAGGATTGTAACAAGGGACTGACTGCCTCCCTCCTGCCTGTGCTTACTGTCCAGTGAAGGAAAATGTCCTCTCCCCAAGAAGAAGAAACCTGAGATCAATTTCTTCATGTGCCTGAAGGGATGCAGGTGAACATCTCTCATCTCTCAGGAGACAGTCAGACTCTTAGGCAGCTTTGCCAGAAATTTTAGTCTGGTGAAATACTTCAGAGAGCAGGAACTGGAATTGAAACCACTCTTTCTTTCACATAAGCTGTCAGACCACTGCCATGCTTTCTTTCTTTGTCTCTGTCCCAATACAAGGTGGGACAACTGTGACTAAACTGACTGAGGATATTCTCTTGTTTAAACATACCAACAAATCTAGCACCATAGACCACACATGCAGATATACATTTTTGTATGGATTTCACTGAGAGCTGAGCTAAAAGTCCTGCAGTTAAATGCAGAAATTGTTTGGATCCATTCTGTCATTAATATACAAAATGAAGGATGAGACTTCCCCTATGTACATACCTACTCACACATACATGTTCACAGCTACTCCAGAACTGCCCTGATTCAACTGGAGCTTTTGCTCCTCAAGAAAATCAGTTACATGAGCAGCTGTAAACAAAAATATATTGCTTGTGGGGAGAGGGCTCTCTGAGTGGGCTTTGTTTTCCCCATAACTCTTCTTACTTAAATCCCAAGCAAAAATGAATAAATAGAGTGTTAGGGAGGATTTACAGTCACTGCAGCTTTGTTTTAAGGTTTTCCATCCAGAAAGAAAATTAGGATGTGTCTAATCAAAGCCTGAACCAGTGGTAAGATTCCCTGCTGTGTCGTATCTATGTAAGAAATATACATCGATAGCTAGCAAGTCTTGACTGTCTAGCTCAGGCTGCAAAAATTTGTGTGATTAATTGCAGTGTCCCTGGTTAAATACGTGGTTTAGCAGGCATTACATCAAGCACAGGAGTATTTCTATAACAACTCCTTTGCTTAAAGCCAGACACACACTTAGGTACTGTTCACAAATGGGGTTTGGGAAAAATTGTTCTTTCAGAAAGTTTTCATGCCTTTTCCTTTCAAAATAAGTAGAACTTTGGGTAAAGTGTGTCTGATATGCCATTCTTCCTATCAAAGTTTCTCAGCTGCAACCTTTACTGAGAATTTTCTATGAGCAATATGTTGTTTGCACTGAGTTGTTTCAGAAAGTTGCATGCATTTCCCATCACATCCAAGCAAAAGATAATTTTGGTAGGCTTGCCTCAAAAAGAGAAATATGGTGCGCAGGGGTATCATTTCATGCTGTGAAATAAGGATTGAAGTGAAAGGTTAAATAGGAAACTAGTCAAGTGGTAAATTAAAGCCCAGGGAAATCCAGTTATTTCAAGCCTCAAAAAATAATGTTTTGAAATTGTGTTTAACACAGTGCTCTGGTGGGTAGGGTGGAGGTGGGGTTTACCTGCAGACAGACCAGAGCAAAAATTGTGTATTTGTCTGTTTTGAACCCTGCCAACCATAGCAGGCAGGGAAGACGAGGGGGAGGGGAGTGGGTGGAGGGAGGAAAGTACCCCAAATACATCTAGGGGCTCAGTAGTTATCCTAAGAACATAGTACCTGGCTGAAATACAGGGCCTGGGGGCACAAATCCAGAAAATTGCTCTCTACATGCCTAGTTCTTGTAATCTTCTTTAGGATCCTGCTCCTGGCCAGTATTAGAAAATGGATATTAAGCTGGATGGGACTTAGTTTGACCTGATATGACCAGTTCAGTATTCTTTAACTTTGCATTCAATTAAACAAATGTCTAAGTTCAGTATTCTTTAACTTTGCATTCAATTAAACAAGTGTCTAAGGTTTCAGGTCACTATGAACCTTCATTATATTTTTAAAGGCAAGTAGTGACTTTAGTGATCTGTGAGTGCTGGTTTAGAGTTCATTTAGGAACTTGTTCGTTCTTTCCAGACTAATTACTTTCCAGTTCTTCCACAAATGCAGAGACATAGTGTGAAGTCCTGTTGCCTTACCCTTCTGTCACAGTTAGGGTGACTAAACCCTCATTGTTACTGTCTCCTAGTTCCTAATTTTGGGGCATCAGAAATCACCAAGCTATACACCTCTTACAATTTTGCCAAGGGGGAGTTAAAACTACATTTTTAAAAGTTTTGGGGTTTTGTTTTTTTTTTTTTTAATGGCTTTGCAAAATCATGATTGAAGGTAGTATGAGTTGAATAGTGGTGGTGGGAAAATTGAATTCAGCATAAAATATCAGACAAAAGGCTAACTATAAATTTGTTTGGCAAAAGATGTGGTAAGGAAGGTAGTGAATATAATGTGAAAGTTGAAGAAAAATCCAGAGGTCAGACCCCTGGGGTTTCAAAATTTGTATGGGTCCTTTGAAGTCCATTGAAATAGTGATTTTCATGCCTGAAAATTTGTCCCTAATACATCATGGCTGCTCCCAGTTGATCCCTAGTTTAAAATATATAGATAACAAATAGTTTTTTGTTTTCTGACTAATTCCTCCCCTCCTAAAGGAAGTTTGAATATGGAGTCAGGCAGGAGAGCCTCAGCAGTTTAAGTGTTCTGATGTAATCGGACTGGTGTGATTTCCTCTGTGGATAAAACTTTTCTGAAATTTTCTTTAGACAGAACTGTTTCCAGATCCTCAGGTCATACACACCCACACACAAACAAAATAAAACTCAGAAGGTGCTGTGGGGCCACACAGATCCCAGTAAACACAATATTTTATCATGAAGACCTAAATACGTATATATTTAGGGTTCTTTTGGATCACTGAAGAATTCCTACACACTGTACTGCCAAGTTTCATTGCTTAAAAACACAAATAACTGGAATCTGGGTACTTCCTTTTGGGGCAAAGTTTTTTAAAAACCTTCATTAATCCTACCCCTATGAAAACAATGCAGAACGTAGTTGTCAGGGAATAAAATGTGTGGTGCCTCTGTCACTAAATTCTTTCAAGTGGTTTTAATTGACTCATAAAACATTCAAAACGGAGCCAAGACAGGAATCCTATTAGCCTTAATGTACTGGTTCTATACAGCTTGCTAGTAAAGCACTGAAAATTGTGGGAGCACCTCACCAAGCAGAGAAAGAAAGCATTTTAATGTCAATTCCTCCTGCAAGTTTACTCATGAGTTACAATTGACAATGAGTGTGCTATTCCACAAGCTCAGACCTTTGCCTGTTCATGATTAACCTACAGAAAGACTGCAAATATGTTGGTAATAGGGGAGCATATGAAAGTGGTATTTGTTAATTTGATTGCTATGTGTAGCCCTATGTGGGCTCATTATGCAAACCCATTTAATCCTGTAGTTTGCTCCTGAACTATTCACCACAGCTGCTGGAGAGAATTTGGTAATCTAGAGTCACCACCTCAGCTATGGTACTAGTAACCAAATTCTCAAAGTTTATATCTGGAGATGGGAAGGTAACATTTCTAACCAAAACCAAGGTCTGAACCTAGTAATAGGACAGAAAACAGCCACTGTTTCCACTCCATACTGACCTCTATTCTCTGTCAAGGGGTATTAACTATCCTGTCTTCTCTAAGGTTTCATTCTGCAGGTAAATGGTGGTCAGCCTCCTATTAGCATTCATTAAGTTTACCACTTTAATCGTGTGGTATCTCCAGAGAAAAAGACTCTGTGGCAAAAGCAAAGAGAATACAATTGACCAAATCCTGATAGTTTGATAAGAATCTGTCAGTGGAAGGTATGGCCATGAAATATTCTGGGTTGTGCCAGTAACTGATGTGTTCCCACCCAGCAGCTGTAGGACAGCACTAGTGATAGCAATATACTAACCAAAGAAAACTAAGAGAAGACATTTTGGTCAAATGTCTTCACAAGGGATCAGTTGCCCAGGGACACTGACCAAAACAACCAACTCCAAAGGAGTTGAGAGACTCAGCAAGTAAGTCATCCAAGAAAATTATCCCTGGGGAATGCACACTTCCAGTGCAGTAGATCAAGATTTACCAAAACAATGCTGGCAGTTTTCTTCTCTCAAGCTACAAAAAGTAACAGAAGACTTCTGTTTCAATATTGTCAATATACTGCTATTCTCCCACTGCCAATATTGTCAATATGCTGTTATCAGGCAGCAAAGTAACATGTATCTAAAAATGAAATTATTGTCACATCACAGAGACTGAACACAGGGTAAAGAAATTAAAGACAATTGACTTGCAAACACCAAACTCAGCTGTGTAGTTCTCAGTGTTGCAGGATCATGGTAAGCAACAAAACAAATTGGAGTCATTCTACTCTCAGCCCGTTCTGCAAGGAAATTGGAAAAGGAAATATTGTGTATTGCAAATTCAAGTATTTGGGAGCTTGATGGAAAGCTGGGTATCTATCTAAATTGCCTGAGAAACCTCCAAAACAACTTCTCAGTAGGCTGACTTGTGAGGGACAAAGAGAAGGAGAAAAAAAAAAAAAAAAGGCAACCAAAAATTCATGCAAATATCAGCAGAGCTTTTTTGTGCCATTCCAGAAATATGAACAAAAAACAAAACATGAGACAAAGGCATGGAAGAAAAAAGAAAATTGGCAGGAAAGGAATAAAGCACTTCTGCACTCTGTGCAAGAGTCCTGAAAATCTAGGCTGTCTAGTGCCACCGTGCTCCCTTTCCTTGGCTGCAGGATGAGCAGCACTCAGCATGCCACGCTGCCTTGCAGGATTCTCCATGTGCAGCTTTCAACTTCTGGAGGCACAACTGGAGTCCTCTCAAGTTAATGGCAGGAAAAAATCAGGTTTAGCCTGTGTTTTTCAAGCACCTTCTGAAAAACCTTACTAGAGCCTCACTGTACAGACGGTTACCATGTAACAAAGTGCAAAGTAATGGATAAAGAAATCTCTTGTGTGCGTGGGTTGAATTGCAGTCTGCAACGGCAGATGGTCCAGCAGGTGCATGACTTGTCTACAGCAACAGGATGCAAAAGATATTAAAGAATCTGATTAAGTGTCTGATGGTCAGGGACACCTCAAGAAAATAAGTCACGTTGATACAGATCCCAGTGTTCTGGCAAAAATGAGTAAGTAATGAAAGAACTATCCTGAGTAAAGTGCTGAGAGGGAGAGGATAAGCTGAACTAGTTTGGAGGGAATAATTAACTAGCAAGAGTTGCTGTAATAAAATCAAAATAGTTAAGGATCAGCAAAGCAATCAAATGCAAGTGCTGTTCCCTGTGAACAACTGGAGAAGGCAGGCCGAGTTTTGAAAAGTCACTTTTCTGAACTTACTGTAGTTTCTCAGGTAAGCTAATGGCTTTGGCAGGCTGTAATGTGATGAAGAGAAAGAAACTGTGTTGTGACTTCCCTTGGAGCAGAAGAGTGCCCTAGCACCCAGGCTGACCTCACACTCTGCAGCCTAAGTTGCCTGAGGATCTGGATGGGGTGGATGCAATGCACAGTCTGACAAAAGATAGAAGTATCAACATTCAGCAGCTTTTGGTGTCTGAAATGTCTGGGGAGTAGTGTTCAATCTCCTGTGGTTCCGGTGTAGCTCCATACAATTGCAAAATTTGCTCAAGAGGGGAGGAGCTTTCTCACTCCCATGTGTTTATTGTCTTTCATTCATGTGTTTAGGAGGATATTTTCAAAATCTTTAATTATCTGCATTTTGGGCTGGAGACCACAATAAAAAACCTCTTTTGCCTCGTTTCTCCTGTGTTCTTTGAGAGCCTAAATATTCTTCCAGCAAAATTCCCCCTTGCATCTCCATTTCTTCCAGTTTGTCAGTACACACCTTTGGCCTTAAGACAGCTGTTTTGCTCTTCTTCATTCTGTAAAAACCCTCGAGTTTTTTTTCTTTTTCAGGGAGGAAACGCTCATGGCTTAGAAACTGCTGATCCAACCTCTCAGCCTCAGCTGAAGCTGCACCCACTCACCCAAAAGAAAATCCAACCCATGCTTCAGACATTGCATGTAATGTTTACAGGTTGTGGTTACATTTAAAGCAGTTTATCTTTGTTCTTACCAAGCAAAAATGTGAAGAATTTACAGCAAGTTTAAACAAAAAGGTGGATATGAGTCAGCTTCTTCAGTCATCTCTGGTTTTACATGGTCAATTAATTACTATTTACTCTAACATCCATAGATGCCTTCTGGTAATCAGCAAGGAAATGACAGTGTTCACCTCCAAGAAACAGAAACTCTACAGAGAAGGACTGGGGGTCCTGGTGGACAACAAGCTGTCCATGAGCCAGGAATATGCCCTCTGAAGGCCAATGGTATCCTGGGGTACCTTAGGAAGAGCATTGCCTGCAGGTTGAGGGAGGTGATCCTGACCGTCTAGTGTGCCCTGGTGAGGCACATCTGGAGTGCCGTGTCCAGTTCTGGGCTCTTCAGTAGAAGAGACACATGGAGCTCCTGGATCGGGTCCAGTGGAAGCAATGAAGATGATGGGGTGAGAGGAGTACCTCACTTGTGAGGAAAGGCTGAGGGAGCTGGGCCTGTTCAGTTTAGAGATGGGACAACTAAGAGGGGACCTCATCAATGTCTGTGAGTATCTGAAGGAAGGGGGTCAGAAGATGGATCCAGGCTCTTCTCAATGGTGCCCAGCAACAGGACCCAGGGCAAAGGGCAGAAACTGATGCACAGGAAGTTCCACTTAAACACGAGCAAGAACTTCTTTACTGTGTGCGTGACCATGCACTGGAACAGGTTGTCCAGAGAGGTTGTGGAGTCTCCCTCACTGGAGATATTCAAGAACCATCTGGGTGAGATCCTGTGCCAAGTGTTCCAGGGAGACTCTGCTTTAGCAGGGAGGTTGGACCAGGTGACTGTGGTCCTTTCCAACCTGTCCCATTCTGTGATTCTGTGAAAGTGAGGTGCAAGGACCTGCACCTGGACCAGGACAATCCCAGACACACCTACAGGCTGGGTGGAAAACTGACTGACAGCAGCCCTGAGGAGAACTTGGGGGTGATGGTGGATGAAAAACTCATGACCCAGCCAGGTGCACTCACAGCCCAGAAAGGCAATGGGATCCTGGGCTGCATCCAGAGCAGCGTGGGCAGCAGGGGAGGGAGGGGATTCTGCCCCTCTGCTCTGCTCTGCTGAGACCCCACCTGGAACACTGCATCCAGCTCTGGGGATCTCAGCATAAGGACATGGAACTGTTGGAGCAAGTCCACTGACAGGTCAGGAAGTTGATAAGAGGACTGTAGCCCCTTCCCTACGAACACAGACTGAGGAAGTGGGGACTGTTCATCCTGGAGAAGAGAAGGCTGTGTGAAGACCTCATAGCAGCCTTCCAGTATCTGAAGGGTCCTACAGGAAACCTGGTGAGGAACTCCTTGTCAGGAACTGTAGTGATAGGGCAAGGAGTAATGGGTACAAATCAAAAGAGGAGAAATTTAGGTTAGGTACTGGGAAGAAATTCTTTCCTGTGAGGGTGGTGAGACACTGGAACAAGTTGCCCAGGGAGGCTGTGGATGCCCCAACCCTGGCACTGTTCAAAGCCAGGTTGGATAAGGCCTTGAGCAGCCGGGTCTAGTGAGAGGTGCCCATGGCAGCGAGGGTTGGGACTAAATGATCTTTAAGGTCCATTCCAACCCCTTAACATTCTAAGATTCTATGATTCTGTGAAATGTTATCTGTTCTTGTCAGCAGCGCCATTCCCTTGATTTAACTGAAATAATTCTCAGCTCTCAGGGGGTCCTTATAATGACTCCCTATTTAACAGAGGTGGAAACTCAAGCATGATACAATGGATCAATTTTTTCAGGAAAGCACATGAAGTCTGGCAGAACCATAAAGATGCCGGATCTTCAACGTATTGTTCCATTGATGTACTGAGCTGTTTTATCTGAAGTCTTTACTCAGAACACAGGATGTTTTTGTTCTTTTTGTTCTTTCAGGTCGTGGTGCTGGTGAAATCAGGTGGTCCCAGTCTGAGATAGGGTGCAGGACACATGAACCTGCTCTGGCCTTTTTGCCAGCCTGTACAGACAGGCTGTGCCAACAAGTGGCTTCACCTACAACACACCACAGGCCACAACCTTTTTGAGGAAGGCTGGCAACATCAATTTACAGTAAAAGGTCATATCTATTGTTCACAGAGAGAACAGTGAGAGACTATTATTACAGCATTGCACCAGCCACAGAAAAAGTCATTGATAAGAAGAAAAATATAAGCCAGAGTGAGGCCTTTATACTTTGCTGAAATAACTATATGTCAGCTTTCAGAAATGTTGCTGCTCTCTGGAACAGAAGAAACAGTGAAAACAGGTTTTGTTCCCTTTTCAAGGACAATGATTCAAGACAGCAGTGATTTGACCCCAGCAGTACTAAACTCCCAGTAGCACCCAGAGGGCCAGATTCTGCCCTGGGGTGGCAGCAGGTGACTCCCAGCATAACAGTAATGCCAATGTGTGGACTCACAGCTCATGCTGGAGCCATTTTACTGTCTCTGAAACAGTGTCCATGGAGGCTGGTCACCACCGTAATGAAGGCTATAGGTGAATGTGTGCCCAGAGGGGAGGTCTCACTCTCTCTTTCTGTTCTTCATGTGCTCTCTCTCTCTCCACAGTTCTTCAACGCCTCTCAGCTTTCTTAGGAATGGACATGCTGAGGTAAGTTACTCCAAAGGATGAAGTTTGGGTATTTGGGTTAAATGTGAGGCCTAAAACAGTCAGCAGGGTTGCAGAAAGAAGAGAATTCAAAGATGCCATAAAACTCTCAGTTCACTAGGAAAAAAAAAATGGGGCATAGTCCTTGATGAACTATCACCATGTTGTTGACAAAGACAACATCGTTGTTTTTACTGTGATTCAGCTTGTCTCTTTTTTTTTTTTTTTTTTTCAGTGTGTAAGTCCTAACAGGGCAGATGGATTGTACAGGAAACAGGGATAGTCCCCTTAGCTCAGGGCCCCTCAGACTTCAGCCAAGCATTAAGTTCTGTTTTGGGCCCCACAAAGGTGAAACAATGACAAAACAGAGGGGGTCCAGGAGGCCTCTGTCTGGGTGGGACTGGAGGAGGGGCTGGTTTCCCCTGGAGCAGTGATGGTTTGGGGCACATGATGGTATCCTGGCAGTGGTTGGTGGAAAGGGGTGACAATGTGCATAAGCTGAAGCTAGAGAGGTTCAAGCTGGAGATAAAGACATGCTTTTTTCCCACATGGATAACCAGGCAGGGCAAAAGGATTCTCAGGGAGGCTAAGCCTTCTCTAATCCTTGGAGGTTTCCAAGACCCAATTTAAAAAGTCCTTATAAAATCTGGTTAAGGTTCCTTAGACTCTGTTTCCACTGAGCCCTTTGGGCCCAAAGATAATGTAAATGCTAATGAAATGCCATCAGTTCGGTGTGTAATTTCTCTTAGCCTCTGAAATGTATGTATTCAGGCATTGGCATTTATACTCATGCGAAAACAGATATTAACCTCAGCTTCCTCCTTAACAATAATTACCATTAGACCACTCCATCCCTGTCCTAAGTTAACTGTGGCAAAAGCAGAGAGCAGGTTTTCAGCTGGTGTGGGTCAGTGCCGTGTCACTGGAACCGAGAGGCTGGGTGAGCTGCACCATCTCAAAGTCTGCCCTTACACCCTTCCTGTGCCCACCCCTCATCCTCCCCGTGCTTGTCCGAGTGTGGGTGGCTGGTCAGGGAGGCCACAGGGGCGCAGCACTCCCGAGGGTGCAGCGACAGATAATGCAGGGCGGGGAAGTGGCTTTGCTGGCCCCCGAGGCTGAGCTGTGGTCCCACCGTGAGGAAGATGCTGTCACGCCAGCAGACAGACTAGCCAGGAATCTCAGGCCGGCACTCAGCAGGGGGAGAAGGGGGAGGTGGGAGAGGAGCCTCGCTGAGCTGAGAAGGGCCCCTTTTCCTTTGGAGTGTGCTGCTGGAGGGGCAGCGGGATGCAGGCACGGCTCTACGGCAGCTGTGCTGCGGGATCCTGAGCAGCACACTGCGGAGCTGCCCTCAGACCGACAGCGGGGTGCTGGTGTGGCTGCACAGCTTCCCTTCCCCAGGGCACCTTCTTCCCACAGAAACGTGCTCTTTAAAGAGGAATCCCTTGCCCGGGATTTGCTAACTCCAAACATCCATCCTGCTCTGTATTGGAATGACCAAGACTGATGGGCTAGATTATTGCCTCCATTGCCACAGGTGCAGTATAATGCCAAAATTATCTGTTCTATAGAAATAGAGAAAGTCCTACCAGCAAGCTAGGTGTTAAACTAGCTTTGGTGTCCTCCATGGGCCTAAAATTTCTTGTGCATACTTCAAACCTTATCAGTGTCCCTCTGCTTGCTATCCATATCCAAAACAAAGCATCACCAGGCACCTGTTTTGCTTGTCTCTTTTCCGAAAAAAAAGTGAGGACACAGACGATACAGTGATGGAGCATTTAATCTGTGTTCTCTAGTTGGTGCAGAAAAGAGTCAACATCCTGGCTGGCAGCAACAGCTGTGCTTAGAGGAGGAGGTGGAGCCTGCCCTCTATCAGCATGGTTTTAATGATGAACAGGCTTTGAGTTTTCAAGCTAAATTCCTCCCAGAAGGAAGCTCCCAGCTGCAACACATCACTGCCACCCAGCAAATCAGTGTCTGGAGCGTGATTTCTGAGGGACCCTGTTTCTCTGTCCAGCTTCATGCTGCTGTTTCTGCCGCTTGCCTTTCCAAAATCCCATTAAAAAATGCAGATATTGGCTGGTAGGCACTGCAAGGTAGTGGGAGACTTTTTTTTCTCATTCCCAGCAGAGACTGAAGCCAGGCAGGATGTGTTTCCACAAAGGGACCTGTGGACACATGCACTGGCTGCTCATGGCACACACTCAGCAGAGAAGAATTTCCGTACACTTTTTGGTGTTCCACCTGTGTCCAACCTCTTAACTGCAACGCACAATGATTGAGTCATCTCATTTATGTTAGTGGGACTACTCACTATAGCGCTACTCATTAGGAAAAGAGGTACTCCAGGTAGGCCACAAATATCTGATCATGCTTAAATTTGTGTATGTCTGCTTTAGGCATAATTTAAACACCTTCACATGATGCCTTGTAACAGCCACAAGCTTCTGAAAAGTCAGAGGAATCCAGGACTGACTTGGTGTTGCAAGGAAAAAGCATAGGCCAGACAAACAAAGAAAACATTGCAAAGAAGGACAAAAACCAAGAGAAAAAAGCAGGAAAGTAAAAAAATGTGCAATACCTGGATGGTATTGTGAGCTCGTCTATTAGTACCAGTGAGAACATTTCACTTTTTTTACATAATGGACTGCTTCAAAAAGCACAGAAAATTATGTTCATGAGGTACATGTCCTATGCACCTCATCTGCCATATGTGTAAAATAGTTACTGAGTGGGAAAGGTACCACTATTTTATTAAATTGGAGAACAGGAAACCAGGGAGAAGAGGTGTTTTTAGTCCCCTGTTTTTTTTGAAAAACAAAGTTCTCAGAACAAGGCTGCATGTCACCAATACTGTTCTTTTGAATCGTCTGGATTACTGCTTTTATGAAATGATTTGTGAAAAAGCTTGTAAGGTATTATATTCAATTTTATTTTCTTCTTTATCTTTGTAATGTATTATATGTCCAGATTATTTCTGTTTTGCAGTTCTGCTTGGTATCTTCCTAGTGGATAGTGACAGCAGTATACGGTCACAGTTCAAGCATGATAGACACATGCAAATCATACAAAGGTGTTTCAGGTTTCAGCAGGGTTGACTTAGCCCCCGCTGACAAAGAGGAGAGAGCCTCTTCACTTTGGCTCAGTCAGATGGGTTGCTGTTTTTCCAGCCCTGGCATTCACTCCACAGGCAACATATGTCCTGAGGGATTTCTTGGAAGTGCCAGCATTTCCTTGTGGAACTCCTTTCACCTCACAGAAGCTCACGCCCTTCCTGTACAGCACACTGCAGGACACGTGCTGGGGCCAGTTTGTGCCTTGCAGCAATGTCTCAGCAGGAACAGGAGTTACCTGGATCATACCACTTTCCAAGAGACTCCTGAGCCAGACAGGTTTCAAAACTGTGTTTTGAAGAGCCAAGAGCATCTCCCCTGCGTTGTGAGGAGCTTTTCCTCTCGCCTCCATCCAAGCTGCTTTGCGATGTGTGCGCACGCCATGAGTACTCTCCTGGCTGGAGCAGCTGGATGACAAAATTGAAAAGCAGGGACCAGGCACAAAAATGTTGGGTCCCAAGTGCCAGGTGAGGAATGCTTCTCAGTCTAGAGTCTAGAACCAAAGTCTTCCCTTGATATCATGGAGGAAGAATTTTACACAGGGCCCTGGGACAGCTGAGGGGATTTGCCGAAGACCCCACTAATTTTTCAGCTGCCCTTGAAATGTGTCCTTTCAACAGTGCAGGATCCTGCTGCTGTCTGCCAGCTCTGCTGAGGAAGCCTTTAGAGTGCTTAGTAGCACCACTTGAAGAAACCTGAACAGAAAACATCAGACTAAGTGAATCATGGAAAACATTTTCCTGATGCATGGTTACGATGGAGAATATTTTTTCCTGGACAGATGTGTATTTTGAAGAGAAAAATAAACATTTTGGCTACTTCTCTATGATCCAGGCTCTTCCTCCACAGACTTACTTCAACTTGTGCCATGTGTCTGGGCCCTGATCTTCTCTCTTTGCAGAAACTAAGCTGATCAGGCTTGAGTCTAGCATAAACCACACACCTTTCTTCCCCTTTACCACCCTTCTTCATAAACCTTCTTTCTGATTTTTTTTTTTTTAATCATGGGGGGGATGACCAAGGATTCAAAACTGCAGACTCTTTGGAAAAAACTGCTAATGCTGCTGCTAAGATTCTGTTCCAGATCTGTTAATTGTACTTTTCATATCTGCTTTTTCTCCCTGACTGTGCAAAAGAGTCTGCCTGGCTGCTTGTCGTAGCCAAAAAAAAAAAAAAAAATCAGCAAAGCTAAACTCAAGCCCAGCTAAAGCCTTACAAGAAACAGCCTTACAAGTAACAGCCTCACAAAGGGTGCTGGAACTCAAATGCACTGGCCCAGGTTCTCTTCATGATAGCATCCACCTTGATTTAACAGGCAGAGAGTTAGAAAAGTGAGGTTTTTTGTTTGTTTGAGCTTGGGAAACAGAAGAGAGGTGTGAAAACCCTTCATATAGTCATTTTCAGAACAAAGTTGAAACATTTGATGATCACTTCTTGTTATGATTGCCTAATTAGACACAACTTTATTTTTAATTTACAGAGAGGGATCTTTCTTTTTCTTTACTTTTTTGTGCCACCCAGCTTGTTCAGAGTGGAAAATCACTGTTTAGACCTACTTTG
The DNA here is from genome assembly GCA_013397915.1 of Daphoenositta chrysoptera. Taxonomy (NCBI): domain Eukaryota; kingdom Metazoa; phylum Chordata; class Aves; order Passeriformes; genus Daphoenositta; species Daphoenositta chrysoptera. The sequence continues at coordinate 371,359 of VZRO01007140.1, forward strand.
AAGGCACATAAATGCTCACATTAAGAGAATACCCTCTTAGTTAGCTGTGCATGCCCTAGGGATCAGGCTTTTTTTCTGTGCCGTTCACTCTGTAATTGAAGTCCAGTAGGAATCAGCCACTCATAGTGGGGGCATTACCTTGTTTGTTTTGGCAGCCAGGAAACAGATAGAAGGGACAGGCTTCCCATTCCCTGCCCCAGCAGAGCCATGCCTGGATGCTAGCTGAGACCCCACCATGGGCAGGGGAAATTGCAGCGAGTCAAAGGCACAAACTGGCACAGCCTCCCTGCCCACAAACCCCAGCCCTGGAGGTGAGAAAAAGAACTTTCTCTTTTAACATACATTTGGTGTTGTTTTGAAAAGTCTCTGCTTAAGCCAAACTAGTCACTTCTAAATTACCTGACAAACCTGTATGTATTAATTCATATCACCCCCTGCCCATTTTGTGTGATTATTGACAGGCATAGCTGAAATTCCAGTGATGTGAGAAAATGATGGCACCTGGAACTGCACTGAAGATGTCATTTTGGATTCTTACTTCTGCAGCTAGTCAATGGCAGAAGTATTCTTAATACCTTTGAAGTTAATTAATTTATAACCAGTGAAACCACCCCTTCTGTGCCATGGGATAAAATACTGTCTCCATAGCCTCAGAAGCCTTTGAGCCTTGAGGAAAACAACACATTGCTTGAAATGTGACTGACTAAAATCCATACTAAAACTGAGATGAATATTTTTAATAAAGAAGTAGGGTGCGAATTAAAAGGAAGGCCATGCCACATCCAATTTGTAAATTTCTGGGCACAGTGTACAGAACATAATCCATTAAATTGCCTTTTACACAGTGTTCTGTACTTTCCATTACATCGTCTCCAACTCAATACTGGCTAACCCTTTATGTGAAGAATTGATACTTCGTTTACTTCAAAGTACGGAAAACTTGCCTAGTGCTTTAAGCAATATCCACAAGCTAAGCAAATTTGTGGTACTCAAAGTCTCTTACAAGCAAGGTTTAATTTCCTCTCACCAGCAATCAGGATCAGATTTTTGAAGAGATCCTAGGACTCTTGCATTAAGATTAAGCTCTGGTATTCTTTCTGTCAGGAAAGCATCAGCAAATTCTTGAGCCGTTTCTCTAAAGGTAAATACTGGATCCAACCTAAGAAGCCTAAAAGTGAAGAGTTGTACTGGATGAAGAAGTCACACGGGAAAAAATTGGGATTTCTGTACGGTGAAGGCCACTCTCTAGGAAGTTGCACAGACAGGTTATGTTTGTAGAAATACTTCCTAGTTTTTGACTTTATAACCTTAAAGTTCCTTCAATGAAACTTTTAAATGCAAGCTGATAAAATAATAATATTAATGCTAGTTTGTGTCAGAAAAAAGAGGCTGTAGATCATGTCAGAAAATACTTCTGAGCACTGGATGCACAAATTGGTAGAACTGTGTTGTAACTGTCATGATTTAGGGGTAGAAGTGGGTCAGCGCTCGAAGGGAGAGTTTCTGTCTCTTACTGAAACAACTGATGCAGTTGGAAAAAACTGGTGAGCTAGAGAAAAAAATAGTCTGCAAAGGCTTACTGGATTTTTTCATATATGAGCTATACTGATAGAAGATTTGACTTCTCCATACAAACCACATGTCAATTAAAGAGACTAAGGAACTGGTTTCTAGACTGATTTTAAAATTTTTCTTGGATCACCCTGCTAAACCATGGGACCTGTTATCCTGTTATCTAGGCTCTTTGTGTCATGACTGCACTTCCTAACTGTAAGTTATTCATTCATAAAGGTCACAGCAATGCCTTTAAACCAGACCAGTTTTGTTATCTGAGTAAGACCTGTTGGAAGAGAAAACAGCTCTAGCAGTCACATTTTCCCTTGATCTGAATGATTGCTACATTTATTCATGCAACAGATGGCCAAGATAGGACTTGAAGAACTGAGTTAAAATAACAAATACAGCTTTATCATTAATTGAAAACTAATGGAAATCAGAAGCCCATGTCGGTCACAGTGACATCTCTGTTTGGTGGCTTTTCAGGGGCAGCATCACTTTTATTTCTCTTTGCAACACAAAAAGCCCAACATCGGCAACACCCACACCAAGCATGTGATGGAGCTGCACAGCTGAATGATGATATTGAAAGGAGCTTTCCTTTTCCTGTGGGCAGGTTCTCACCTGGGTAATAACATGTGCAAAGCTTAATCTGTCCACAGAATTTTCAATGACAGAGGCATGTCCTCTGCCCTGTCCCCACTCAGATACTGAGTGAAAATGCAACCGTGGGGACTGCATACCAATACTTGTGAACTTGGCGCTTCTCAGCTGCAATGGGTCAAAAGGTTGGGTGAAACAAGAACGACTGTGTTCACTCAGTTTTGTCACTGCTGACCAAGAAAACTGTGGATTTTCTGCATATTTCAGTCACACCAATCTTGTAAATATCATTCAGCCTGTTGTCCATGACTACAGCTTATAGACCTTTCCTGTGAACTCTTTCCTTAGACCCCCAGTTAACTGAACTGCTTGTCTGAAATGGTGACCCTCAATATGCTGGAAAATCTGCCAGTGTCAAATAACAGCCATTTCTGGATTCAACTGTTGTAAATAATTTTGGGAATAAAAATAATTTAGAAGGTTGCGAGGATAATCAGTGTTAAGTGATAGCACAGCTAAGTATTTTAACCAAAATTTTAAGATAGGTAGGCAGTCAAAATATTTAATGAACACAAAGCCAAATATTTAATTTCAATAAACACATGTAACAACTCATTTTCTACTATTTTGCTTAGGCTTTTGTAAATTATATTAGGTAAAAATAATAGAAGTAAAAAAAAAATTTTTTTCTTTTTTTGTTAAACATTCGAGGAATTTCAGGGGTTTTTTGTGTCACAATTCAGGATTAAATTAATTTTGCCTGGGGAGATTTCAGGCAATTCTGTATAATGCCACATGAGCCTTTGTCTCTTCTCTCCTCAATACCATGCACCTCATCACCTGACTGAAGGGTTTTGTAGGACCTTCTCTCTGTTTGTCACAACTGGATGTCTTGGTCCTTCCCTGGTCGCTGATGTCTGAGTGGGCTGGGGGCAAGGTGAGGTGGAGGGAGATCAGGGTAGAACCAAAGCTTGCTGGTCCTCCTTTCTGCAGAGATCTCTCACTAGGAGGGGAAATGGAGAAGGGAAGGAGCTGTGTCCCGTGTCCCTCACACCCCTCCTCATCTTCCAGTGACCTGCAAGGTCAGCTCTGGGCAGGTCTTCGCACGTAAGAGAAGGAGATCCCCTTTTCAGGTAGTATATGCAGCTCAAGCAGATATGTCTACCTTTTCCCTAAAGAAAGATTACCTCAGTGAGACCATCTTCTACAACTACATGTCAGGAGACCTAGGTTACTGTCTGATTGTCTCTACCTAAAGGCAGTCTCACAGCAAAGTTTATGTGTTTAGGCACTGATCATTTTGATGGGTCAAAAGTACAAATGATGCATTTGAGCTAAGTGGATATATTAAAAGACACACATGCAAACCCCCAAAATCCTGTCAAGTGCATGACAAGCAGTGGGTATATAAAGAAATCTTCTCTGACTTAGAAGTGAAGTTTGGGAAAAAACCTGAAAGGGAGAGGTACCCGTTTCTTTTATCTAGATTTATGTTAGTATGAGACATCTGGTAACATTTCTGAGACCCTGTCCCAATATTAGTTCCACCAGAAAGAACTGCTTCAGAGACAGTTGAGGAGTCCTTTTACTACTGATGTCCTGGCTGATCTGGTTGTGGTTGAAAGTGATAACCACACAATCCAGAAAGGCACATTTCCTTGTCCCTATGAGGATTTCTTTTTAAGATGGTAATTGTTGATGGATAGACGTTCTTATTTTAACAAATGAAACCTCAGAAGAACAGATTGAGAAAGTCCTTAACTGCTGAAAGTGCACCAGGGACAGCTTTTCCGTGTTGGTACTTCCATTTACAAAAACTTACCAAAGCTGTCACAAAGCTTAAATAAGGAGTGCATAGGGGCCAGGCCATTCTAAAGCTCACTTTATTAGTGTTGCCTCGTTCCTCTCATCATGTGACTGTTGAAATCCATCTGCTATGCCTTGTCTCCCAGGCTACAGGTTTTTGCTGGAGAGTTTTGTCCCTCACAAGCTGCAACATTAGGATCATTGGTACATCTTAAAGTCAATGAAGCTGAGGGAGGCATTTCTGCAACATTCTCCTGTACACATTATAAATCCTAGATCATAACAGCACAGGTTTTGATAGGCTTTGAGAACTGTCATACTGCAGATGTGTAAGTAATACAGCTGAAATAACCATGTTGAGGAAGTTGCATTGGAAAAGTTAAGATGTTTGAAAACAGTTAGCCGGCCTAACCAATCTAGCATTATAGTGGAAGCCTCCAACATGTATTATAACTCTTAAATGTACCGTATTTTAACATTCACTGTGCTTTACCATGCACAAGCATAAAGAGCAGCTAAAGGAGTGAGACAGTTCCATACTCCCCCCACCAATTCTTTTTAGAGCAAAGAATGCTTTTGCTGCTCCTGGATTTATTTTCCCCTAAGGCAAAGATTATGTTGACTGCAAGCTGCAGTGCTGGAGGTTATGGAAACACATGGGCATAGTGTTTGCTTTCTCTTCCACGTGCCTTGCTCTGCTAAGTCTGTCTCTCACAAAGATAACACCTTTGTTACAGGAACTTGAGAATGGAACTCAAAAGTGACTTCACTCATGCTCAAGCAAGTGGGGGAGGGAGTCATAGATGTCATTGTGCCCAAAGCTAAAGAATATTCTCCCAGAACTGAAAATCAGCATGTTCAGACAAGCAGTGCAATGGTGATACTTCACTCCAGCAAGGATCTCTCCGTATCAGCAGATGCAAGTGAGGTAGTTTCAGCATGTGGGCGTCAAATGAAACCTAAAGTATACGATGGACTTAGTGACTCTCCATTTGTTAGCTTTACAGACCTGAGTTTGCAAACAGTTTGGATAATTCTGTGACCCAAAAGAGAAGCCAGCTGTTTCCAGGCTTCACTTTCAATCACTTCTTCCTACTCTCTAAAAACAGGAAGAGGAAAAGAGTACATAAAAAAAAATATATAAAGAAATTTAAAATCCTGCTTCCTGTCATAAGAGGCTCCAATTGACACTGTTTTTCTTGAAAAGAGCAGTGTCCTTGTTCCTTGGGGATCAGCAGGCAAATGGCTACTGCCCAGCAGAGAGAACTGTGTGCTACAGAAGAGACTTATGATGTGATATCCCAAAGATTCAAAGGGTTTCCCTTTCTCAACTCTTCTCTGGAGTCTGCCCCACAAGGAATATGAGGTAAAGCCCCTACTGATCTATCTGAGTGGGGGAACTGTCATCAGCTGTAATGGGGAATAAGGCTGCAGCAATCCAACATCCAAACATGTACAAGTGTTTATAAAGAAAACACTCTGCAAGTAGCAGTGTTTTTGTTTTCCTAGTCTGAATCTCAAAGCTCTTTGCAGGCTGTCCTCACCGTGTATCTGTGAGAAAGGTAAAACCATGTCCACCATGGCATAACTCCTGAGCTGAACTTTAGGCCAAATAATTTAAGAGCACTGAACATAAAATGTAGAGCTGTCAGTGGGCCTGATACCACCATAGGGCATATCAAAATGAAAGTAGAGAAAAGAGCCAGCAGGCAGAATTTTGAAACAATATCTAAAAGGGTACCTTTAATTTGAACACACTTTCTCTTTCATGTTCACCTCCCCAGCAAAGCTGCACCTCAGTGGGTAGACCTCACCCCTTCTTTTTGCACTAGGAAGGAAGCTTCTTGATGTATTAATCTGAACTAAGAAACCATAGAACTAGGAATGTGTTTGAGCCATTCAGTGAGGATTTCCTGCTTGGAAATGCACAGAACGGAAATAAGGTCTGTTATGGGACTGGGGCTGTGCTACCTGGATTTCCACCGAACCTGTTTCTGAATGCTAAATCACCTTCAGCCAAAAAAGAATTGCATCTCAGGATGATTTAGAATACTTTGACTGTATTGCTACTGTAAGGACAATAATGAACTCTGAAGGCAACCATTTATTCTGCTAAGATACCTTTTCACATCACCCTGATAGCATATTGTAGCTTTATATTAGGTGCGCATTATATTTACACCCTCTACACACTCCTGAAATAACGCAAAGAGAACTTGCAGAAATTAGAACCTTTATGTTCTTCATACTGAGGGAATGTAATATCGGTTAGGAACTTCTCCTCCGGCTCAATGGTGACCACACAGAAAGCTGGTTTGCTTCTGGATACACTTTCTAGCATTGTCCAAGGGACCCAGTGACTTTGGCCACATTTTTAAAAGTGATTGTGATATAAAGGAGAATATGATTGCACTGTTTTTAAAAGGTGACTGTATCTTTCCACCATTCAGCAGCTTGTCATAGGTATGTCTTGTTCTTCTGCAGGTGCCAAATGCCATGGTACCACTGTACTTAGCCACTGGCTGTGTTCAGGCACAGAGGACCACCCGAATTTGAAGGCCAGTCTTTGGTTGCCCCTTAGGCCTCAGTTTTCAAACTGATGTCTGTATGGACAATTAGGCTTGGGATCAGCATCCCCCAAAATATCTGAGATGTATGCAGGAAACTCTGACGATGAATATGCTGTTTCAAGGCTTTTTCACTTTGCAGCAAAGCTGGTCACTGATTTTCCAAGCGTCACAGAAGATAGGTGACGGTGCTGTCCTCTCCAATGTTATGTGCACAGGAAGGTGGCAGGGTCACCATCCCTGGAGGTGTTCAAGAGGTGTCTAAATCTGGTGCTGGGTGATGTGGTTTGGGGGTTTAGGGGTTACAGTGGTAGTGGTGGGTTGGCAGTTGGATTTGATGATCTTGAGGGTCTCTTCCGACCTCGATGATTCTGTTGATTCTATGATTCTAAGCTGCAGGAACAGAAAGGCCTGTGGATGCTCTACCTGTCTGCCAAAATGGGAGTTCAATTTGACTCAAGTCATCTATCCTCCAGACTTTATTCAGCTTCTCACCTTATGAACTCTTTGTCTTCCATTTGCTTTGACCTGCACACATTGACTGCAAAAGACTTGGTTTTCCTGCCTCAAAGGTGAAATTACCTAACTAAAAGGCTATATTAGGCCTTAGAGCTCCCACAGCGACAAGAGATACTTGTTTGCTTCACTTCACCAGGAAAGAAAGGGAAAATCATCAATAAGACTGGACACTGGATTGGTCAATTGACAGCTAAGTCATCTGTCCAATAGATTATCCACTTGAAGTAGTCAACCACTTTTGTAGACAGAGGAATGCATGCTATTCCTTGTGATATCAAGCTGGTAGATAGTTACAAAAGCTTCAAGAGACTCTGAGGAAAACAAAACAAACTATTCAAATGCACCTTGAAATAATAGCAAATCTATGGAGAATTGATTTTAAGTTTTTGATCAAAAAGTGAAGAAATACACTAGAGATTTGACAACTTTTGAAGAAAATATATCCGATTCAATTGTGTCTTGTAACTTTGAAATACTCAAAGCAGTGGTTAGTTTTCCTGTGGATACTTCAAAGCACCTCATGCAAGGTCGGTACAAATTCTCTACACATCTGGAGCAGTTTCAGTCACTGTGTGACTGGATTTCTTTTGAATCTATAAAACTGAGGTTATTTCTAAATGGACCAGGAATCTCCTTTGCACTGAGACGGGTAGTACTGTACTTCCCCACTCCTCTTCTTACTAAATATCTGCCCTTCCCATATTGTCCTTGCTTCCCTGTCCCTAGCCCTGACCTTTCCCTCAGGTTGTCTCTCCCTATTGGTCTCCTGGTACCCCAACTCCTCCCATGTACCGCCCCAGTGCCCTGAAACAATTAGTTTCTCTCCACCCCGTTCATCCCCAGATAAAAGGCGAGGCTCCATGCCATGTGGCGCTCTCTGCCTTTGGAAACCATGGGAGTAAGGCTCCTCTGAGGTCCCCAAGCAGGGAGCCTTCTCGCCTCCTTTGTCACCACCATGGTGGGGAGCTGACAGCTAGCCGGAGCAGAGCGGGCCGCCCAGAAGGGCTGCGGGGAGCGGGAAAGCCGTTCTCTCCAGGATAGCCCCGCGGAGCTCCCCGGGAAGGCTGCAGCAGGCCACACCAACGCAGGAAACCCCAGATCCCGACAGAGACACGGTAGCACTGCTCCTGTAATTGTACGAAAACTTGAAGGCCATTTGACGCTGCCTGTGTGGTGCAGCTGGGATGTGTGGACTTCGAGCCATGAGCTCCGAGGGTTTCATTTGCTGTAGGTTAAGGTGTAACCACGCTCTGCCTTCCACCCACCCCGATCAGAGGAATACACTGGGCTGTGGCGAAGGCACATGTCCATCTCTCACTCCACCATGGGAGTGGCATCTTCCGGCACAGAAGGAGTGCAGACAGCTGGGAGCAGTTACAGTAGGCACTGCTGCAAATAAAGATGTCAGAGCTCACAGCTTGGAGTGCTGACTGTGACTTAGAATCAGGCCTATAATGATTCACCTTCAGGTTTTGTGCCTAATTCTTTTATGCCATGTTATTTGAGGGCCTAGAGCCCTACAGAGCAACTGGATTAAAAAAAAAAGGCAAAAGGCTCTTTACAGATATGCTAATCAGGTATAGTGTGATTATAAGAAAATCTGGAAGGTGCCATGGAGTCAGTTGTATTTCACTGTGTTTTAGCTCAGTACCTGCTCTAACTATCACTTTTACATTGCTGGTCCATTATAGCAGCAAATATTAGCAGAAGGGCAAAGAAAAAAAATCAATATTGTATTTTCAAGAAATCAAATCAGTCTTCAAGGTTAGAGAAGTTATTTTCTTAAATAAAAGGACACCAAATAGAATTTGGGCAGAAGTTAGAGCAGACCACTGATGAGTCACACTGCCTAAAGATGGTTGTGTGCTGAAGCTGAACAGATAGCAATGTATCAGGCTTTTAGCTTCCCATAGGGTGGGAACAATGGGTCCTCAACCCAGGGACTCAGCAGCCCTCCTCAGTCTGAGGGATGCCTGTTGGGACTCCTGGGAACTGGGAACTCCTGAAACACTCCTGGGAGTGTTTCACTGCACATGTGGTGTGGGCAGATCATATGTCCACCTGCAGGAGGTGGATGGCAGAGGTGGCTGATTCGCTGGTGTATGGGGCTATCAGGGAATAAGAGGATCTTTCAATCCTTGTGGAACCTGGCTGCCTTTGCCACCAAGGCTGGAATACACAGGGACTTGGATTAATAGAGAAGGCAATGGAGAGCTAGCTGTGGGGAAACATCAGCTTCTTTTACACCACCTATACAGAAAACATTTGTCCTATTTGGTTCCTGTTGACAATGGAGAGACACTATTTTCCATGACGTTTTGAGTCCTGAGGCCATGGAGGTGGCTGTATATGGATACCTAGTAAAAAGCTATTGACATAAAAGACAAAAGCTAGTTTGAGGCTATAATTTAGTAAATTTTAGGGGGTGGATGATTGCTGGTAGCTAAGTTGTTTCTGGATTTTCCACTCCTTTGTTTTCTGGCTGTATTTTGCTTTTGTGTTATATTAGTCTAAATTATACTGTAGGTAATACTGCCTGGCTTCCACTGAAATGGGTGTTTTGCCTGGTGGCAGTGAAAACTTTGCATTTATTGTCTTCCAGAGTTTTGAATTTCCCAGTCCTGACCTCTGAGAATTACACCAAAAAATGCACACTTCTTTTTCAAATTTAGTATTAACTAGTCATTAAAAATCACCAAGAAATCAAGTACAAATGTTTAAGGTGGGTAGAGGTGAGGATCAAAATCACCACCATTTCAGTCCAGGAGATGGCCAAAAACTGCAGGTACAGCTCTGTGCAGGCTGTTTGAGAGTGGGTCCTGATGCACACTAATTCTTTTTCTAACTAGCCCTCCTGCAGACCCATCCACATACCCTCTACAGGATTCTGTGCTCTGCCAGATACACTGTGAATTCCAGCCATGCTCACTCCATGTCTTGTAGTCTCTGTCTGTCAAATCTTTTGAGGAAAACTTCTCCTCATGTTATGAACAGTTACTAGTGTTACGAGGAAGGGAGCCTGCCTGAGTCTGGAATGGGGAAAGCTCTTATTGCAAATCTCCTGGGGCACCTAGCTGCCCTGTGAGAAGAAAAGCATACCACAGTCCCCAAAACATTTGTTTCAAAACATTTTAAAAGGACCCATAAGGTCAGAATAAACGAAGTTGAAATAATAGAAGGCTCTCCCTTGTTTCAGCAGAGTTTTAATTTAATTTATGCTTTCTTGGCTGTCATATTATAGATTACATTCTTCTTGGTTCTCTTTCAACATTTTGAAGGTGCCAATTCTGCTTGCACATTTTTCCAGTCTGGATCTTGAAGGCCAGGTGCAGGCGAGTCATTGAGGCCAGTGTGATGGTGCTGGTGCCATGCCTTACAGCTACACACAGATTCTGGCACTGTCTTGAGCTAAACCAGATGATGACGTTATCATCCCCAAGGTGCTGAACACCACCTCAAGGAAAATCACCCAGATTGGTTTACACATGTAAACTACATGCCCTGGGTTTGCATTACGCCGGCTGGTTTTGCCTACAGCACATCAGGGAACCTCTCCGCCAGCAGAATTGAGGGAGTAGCAGCTTCCAGTGGGGTGATGCTGACACCTTCACCTGAACAGCTGACTCAAAAGAGTGCCTGAACAAAGCAACTGAGGGCGTTTCTGATCCAAAGCGTAACGTGTGGGTTCACTATTCAGGCACTTAATTTACAAAGACAAATATCGCTGAGGATCTAAGCCTAAAACCGCATGTAGGGCAAGGCACTATTTAATTCCATTCTTAAACTGAAAAAAATACTTCTCATATACATTCACACATGGATAGTCAAAAGCACTTCAAACCGAGAAATACATTTCTTTGAGGATAACCATCTCAAGGTCTTGCCCTGTGCCTAGATTCTGTTCCCATCTTCATACTGCATAGGTAGCAGTTCCCATGTCTTTATACTCTACAGTATTGTGTATCTAAAAACTTAGCATTTAGGCTCATCTTCATGCTATGAAAGATGTGACTGATTTGCCTGCCTTTTGTTCCAGTTACTTCCCAGGGATGTCTTTTGTTTCCTTTTGAATCCCTTTAGGTTGTGTAGATGTTTCAGAGAAACTGTGCAGAAAGAAGGCAAAGGAAGGGTCTAGTTTTGACAAGATTTATCCTACCAAGACAGGTCACCAACTGACATAAATTGATTTCTTAAGGCTTGGCCCCACCAAGGGAGCAGTATCCCCAGAGATGCAGTATCTCCAGAGTATCTCCAGGGGTGGAAGCCAATCAAGCTGTGTCAGGTGACTCCTGCAGGGCCAAGTGGGACTGCCACACACCTGCACTAAGGCCATTCTGTACCATTTACCATGCCTTCTGTTGGTTCTTACAGGTAATATGTTTTTGTCTCTCTTTTTTAATGTCCCTTTATCATTCTGTTACCATCATTCCTCAGAAACAATGGAACCTTCTAACAATTGCATATGTGGACCCAGCCAGGATATAAAAGGAATCCATTACCACCCAGCTTTAGGAAGAAATACTTTTACATTTATAAGGCTTAAATTAACCAGTATTTTTACAGTCTTAATCACATAATAAACTTCTCTCTACTCTTGATTTTCTCTGTCACTCCAGACCTTTGCCTGAGAAGTCTTTTGAATATATTCTGCCCTTTGATGTGGCGTTGACACAGCTCCCAGTTTTCCTAATTTAACCCTGGTTTAGAGTCATTTCAGTCTTTTGTTGGTGATTTTCAGCATCTAATAAAACCTTTTCAAAATATTCAGCTTCAAATCTGGATGACATAGAAAATAGTGCCTCACTAATAGCCATTTACCATAATCCCTCCAATTTTCAGTTTACATCTCTTTTATTTAGAAGAACAGTCCTAGAGTTGTGGTGAAAACTTGTTTATTACAAGTGAGTGAATAATTTACCGTGAGTAAATTATTGTATGAATTTTAGTAATTCTGAACAGAATGGCCACTGGCATATAATAATTCTCACAAATGCAATTTATATTTTAAATATGTTTGATTATTCATGGCTGTTTGACCAATGGGTAATTTTATATTTCTGATGAACTCCATAAAGATGATTAACCTGGACAGGGACTGAGGTGTGATGGGAACATAAGCTGTTTTTAATGGATTCAGCAAAGTACTTGGAGTCACACATTCTTACTTCCAAGAACTTGCATTAGTTTCTTAGAAATCAAGAAGAGTTAGGAAGTATTAAACATCTTCCTGAATCAAGACCCAGCTGCCCAAGTATGAACTTGTATTCTGAAGTGGGGTTTGCTAGGTTTTAGTGCTTGTCCATGGTGCATGCTAAAGGCTGAGAAACTGAAGTCCGTATTATGAGGAATCCCACACGCAATATACGCTTGGAGAAAAACTGTGCTGAATCATTCCTTATTATTGAGGCAAGACTGCAGAGTGATTACATTACAGAAATCCACCAGAATCACAGAATCACGGAATGCCTGGGGTTGTAAGGGATCTCTGTAGATGTCTAGTCTAATCCCCCTGCTAGAGCCAATTTATCTAAAGCAGATTGCCCAGGGTCATATCCAGGTGGATTTTGAACATCTTCAGAGGAAGACACTCCTCAAACTCTCCAAGCAGTCTGTTCCAGTGCTCTGTCACTCTCAAAATAAAGAATCTTTTCCTCATCTTCATATAGAACTTCTTGTATTTCAGTTTATGCCCACTGGCCCTTGCCCTGTTGCTGAGCACCACTGAAATGAGCCTGGCTCCATCCTCTGACACCTTCCCTTCAGATACCTGCGTGCGTTGATAAGGTCCCATCTCAGGCATCTCTTCTTGAGGCTGAACAGGCCCAGCTCCCTCAGCTGTTCTTCATAAGAGAGATGCTCCAGTCTGAGTCACATTCACAGTCCTCTTCTGGACTCACTCTGGGTTCCTGTCTCTCTTATCCTGAGGAGCCCAGAACTGGACACAGCACTCCAGATGTGCCTCACCAGGGCTGAGTGGAGGGGCAGGATCACCCCCCTTGTCCTGCTGGCAGTGCTCTTCCTAATGTACCCCAGGATCCCATTGGCCTTCTTGGCCACAGGACACTGCAGGCTCATGGACAGCTTGTTGTCCATCAGGACACCCCAGGTCCTTCCCTGCAGAGCTGCTTTCCAGCAGGTCACCCCAGCCTGTGCTGGTGCCTGGGGTTATTCCTCCCTGGGTCCAGGGATCTGCACTTGTCTCTCTTGACTTTCATTGGGTTCTTACCACTCTGCTTTCTCCATAAGCTCAAACTGACCAACCTCATACATGCTCCATGGGCTTGTGCCTCAATGTCTGACTCTATTCTGAAATATTTTACACTATCATTTTTAAAGAAATCTTCCAGGTATTCTGCTTTCTTGCTGTGACCCATAGTCTAAAACACACTCAGATCCTTTTTACTCTTCCCTGCCCTTGGCATGGGCTCACCTGCGGCTTCAGTGAAATGCTGTTGATAATCTTTTGTTTTTACAGGCTTTATTGGCAAGAGAATGGAGGGATCTCACAGGCAAATTCTCCTCAAGAAGAGCTTGAGACCACTGTCATAGCTCATTCCCAAAACAGTCCATTGTCCCACTAACTTACCACTGTACTCTGATAAAGAGAGCACTGTTGAAAGATGACTGTCAGTATGGAAATTCATCATGTGTTTTCTCTCAGAGCATGGCTGCTATGAATATCAGGGTGGTAGTGTGGATGCACGTGTGTGTGTGTGCATGTGTGTGTGTGTGAGCGTGTAAGAAAACACCTATATATATATATATTAGTCTTTGTAATTTTATATGTACATACACAGATACATTTGTATATATATGTAAATCCATAGATAAATTCATACATGTCTGTTTAAAAGTACAAATATATAAACCAGAATATGTTTTTCTTCAAGAGAACTTAATATATAAATGCCTGGACAAGTAGACTTTTTTATTATTGTTAACTTTGAGAGAAAGAAAGGGAAATAATAGCAGGTTTAAAGATTCCATGTTACCTCAACAGAGAATTTGAATTAGCAAACAATAAACTCCCTTCAGGAAGGATCAAAGGCCATTAGACACATACAACTTTTCTGTATACCAGAGATAATTAAGTTGGTCTTTTGCTATATAAAGAGGCATACTGTAATCCTGCTAACTGAGCCTCTCAGTCTGTAATTAATTGTCTTTTTCTTGCAAACATGTTGCTATGGGCCTGGCTATGATCTCAGCAGTGTCTCCAGCTCAGCACGAGCAGTCTGTGTTCTAGGTAGATGTTAGCTGTATGTTTATGACTGATTGTTTATAACTGCTCTGACAGTTCTTCCTCATCAGCTCATCACCTAAAGTAAGCCTGGCAACTCAAATATCCCCCACATTTACAGCAGCTAGAAAACACTCTATTACTACTAAGGCTCCTTATCTGGGCTGGAGACAGAGTTGAAAAGTAAAATCTGACTGCTCAATCTAAATACTAGCCCATGTAGCATGGTCTTGAAGGGCTACTCCTACACTAAAATAATTCAGAAAGATTAGAAAAGCATCCATAGGATAGAGACTAAACTGTATTTTCTATCCAAGATAGTTCCCAGCAATCTCCAGAAGACCCTCGTTGACAGGGTCTTTAAATAAGAGGAATTCCTTCACAAACTTGGCAGGGGTCATATCTACTCCAAATCCTTTGTATTAAAGGCATCTTCCTTCTCCAGTTCATCAACATTTTCCTCATTTCATGGGAGCTGCTCCATCACATGGACTGTATTTTCCTACATACTGCTTCAGTAACAGAGCACTTGCAGTACTGAGGAGGTTTAATGGGTTGGGTGCTGGTCAAAAGCTTGGGAAATATCTCTCTAAAACGTGCACGAGGCACAGGGACAAAGGAAGAACAAACCCAGTGAAGGCTGCAGACTCTTCAGTAGCGTGATCCAGAAAGACATTTGCTGACAACAAAACACCAGCTGGTAAGGGCTGACTCCAGGGCTGCATGAAAGAGGCTACACCCACCTGCACATCAAAGTCACACAAAATTACATGGTCTCTTTTGAATGGCACATGCAGAAAAAGACAGGCATCAGATCCAGCTGTGGAGAAGACAAGGTTAAAGACCAAAACCAGTGACATTGGGTAAGGATGCTTGCCTTCTCCTTCATATTTGGTCTTTTCTATTTAAATTAAAGATTTTTCAAACAGGCATATAATTTTTTTTTTTTTTTGGCAGTTCAGTGCTCTACAGAGTTTACCATGGTCAGACAGCTTTCTTGGTACAATCCTAACAAAAAAAAGCAATCAGATCAGGATGTTAATAAGTGAGAGAGAGCTCTCAGGTGAAGATGGCTATGTTATTTCATCTATCATTGTGTTCCTCTTGCTAATGAGCACTGATGTCAGCCTGACATGCACTCTTGGAACACTCAGTTTCATAAAGTAACAAAAAATGTTTTTATTACTTTTAACTTAAGGCTGTGATAGTCACAAGTTAGGTATTTTTCCTTTTCCCCTGTATGGTCCCAAGATGAAAACTCCTCCTCAGGTAACACCAGGCTGCTCTGAACTGCTGCTGAGTGGAGGTTGACCTGAGCTGTGAAGATCCCTTTCACCAAGGTGAGGGACTTTGTCTTTCTAACGTCCTTCCCCACCTGTTTTGGCAGCAAAGCTTCGTTTCTTACTTGCCAACATCACATGTTTACAAATCCTAAGTCAGGGCGCCAAACCTCACAGGATGTTTAAAAATACCTTGGAACACTGACTGGAACCAAGGTCTTTGCTGTCCCATACCAGCACTGTATAATCTGGTTAGAGAGCTATACTTAATTCCTAGTTTTGTCTGCAGGGTTAAACAGGATAGAAAATAACTTCAGAACACATTGCTAGTCTCTTGGGGAACCTCTTGGTGGTGGTAAAGGCTGTTTTGACCCCTGTCATATAGAGGAAGAATTTGAGCTACAGAGTCCCAGGTCTCTAACATGGAATGCAACTGCCAGACCAGGTCTCTTGGCAGATGTGTGGAGGTGGCATGTCCAGTTCACAGCCTCGAGGAGAGCAGCAACCAGCTCCACCTCGCTGTTAGCCAGTGGCTTCTCTAATGGAAAACCCCAGTCAGTGTTTTACCACTCACCATGAAAACCGACACCTTCACCTTCTGCTGTGCATCCTGGATACAGGCCTGGATTGAAAGACATTTAAATGCACATCTTAACGTCTCTAATAAAATTCGGGGGGTGGGGAGGGTGGGGTGAATAGGGTGGAGGGATGCTGGTGGGATTGTGCTGTTATTTTACAGGGAAAACTCTGAATTAGCTGTTTGAGGACACAGTGATAAGGAAGAATCCAGATGTTGCCTTCCAGCTTCTAATACACCTCATTTATGGAGTTACCATAAATGTTTTAGGCTGGTGTCACAACACAATGTCAACAGCAATGTTTTAAATGACAAACCACGCCTGCAAAATGACCACGTTTCTCTGAATTTTAAGGCAAACACTTTATCTCAGTTAAACCCTTAGCAGCCCTGTGGTTTTGCCCATCTCCTCAGGAATATTTAAAGCACTCTTCTTCTTATAAACAGTTTAAAAACGTAATGGTAAACATACAGGCCTAAAGCTAAACTTCCATTCCTTACACTTGTGTTGGTTATTTGCAACAATACCAGAAATGTTTACCAATCCACCAGCACAGTTTACACTGAAATCCCCCACTCATTTACCTCTTGTGCCATGATTAATTGTTGGGCTAAACCAAGGAAGAGAGAGACAAGGATATGGCTTGTACACTGAGATCTTCTGCTGACTAAACTGCGGTTTTAAAATGTGATTCAAAAAGTCAATTCTAGACTCAGTGTTGTAGATTTCTTCTGGCTTTTTCAGTACTTCGCAGAGCTTTTACTAAGTGTCTCTAGAGCTTCCAGAGCTCAGAAAAGACAGAAAAGACTGTGTGTGATAGCTCTTACTGGACAGGTAAAGCAGGTGAGATACTGTACAGCAGCTTTCGAAAACAGCACTGTGTTACTTTCTAGAGGCTTCTCCCTGCTGCTGTTTACTGTGCTCTTCTGGGACTAAGTTGCAGTCCATTATGCATCAGAATAGCTCATGTCAAGATGCATGCCAAAGGACATAACGGGATGTGAGCCCTGGAGATCACAGAAAGATGCTACACCAACCGAAGAGCACTGTCTATGCAAGACGGTGCTTTCCTCTCAAAGAGGATTTCAGGTCTGTAACTTTACAAATCACGCTTTCCAGCACTAAGTAGCAAATACAGGTGGAGTATAAAGTAAGATTCAGTTTAGGATATAATTGATTTTCACCTAATAGCAAGGGCAACAGATAACCACATCACTGTTTGAGACAAAATTGCCACCGTTATCAACAGCAGGGCAGTCCTGCAATAAACACAATAGGAAATCAATGAGAGCTGGGGAAAAAAAATAGCCACAACTGCAGAGAAGGAGCATACAAATTTCTAATTTTAATTTAAACCCTCTGTCTAGTTTTTCAGCAGCCTTAGGAAAAAAGAATGTGTCTTGCTGTAGACCCTAGTGACCAAGAGTATGAAGGTATTTCACAGCAAGTTCAGAGCCTTCTAGGTTTTTCTTTGATTCATTGAAACAAAACATGAAACAAGGAAATTATTCCTGCAGCTGATTCAGATAAAGAACTATCTCTGAAGGCCTACCGTATAACACCATTTTCACAGAGTTGCTACTTTCAGATGATGAGTATAAACTGGAACAAGAAATATGGATTTCAGAGGGCATCTGGCCAGGTGCATAGTCGCATAGAAATCTGGTTGTACTTCCATAAGAAAAGCGCTATAATCTCAGTTTAAATGACATGAAGCATTGCATACTTATCATCAACAGAAAGAGTTGTCTACCATGGGTCTACTGGGAGCTGGTAATGGACTCTAGAGCCATCTTTTGGCAATTTCCCCATCATTTATACTATTTTAGTTACTACAGTTCAAAGTTGCAACTTAAACTGATATCTTTGTTAGATACACGAGTATTTCCTAAGCTTCTATTTGATGGATGTGTAAAAATGGAAATAGCAGTATGGACCCATACATGAAAAAAGGCCACTTCCTAATGACTGATAAACAGTACTTTGGAATATTTTGGGTTTACCTTCCAGTGATTTTCTTTATTTTAGGTTTGAAGGCTGTGATTGTGAACAGTGCACACAACAGACACAGAAATCAAGACATGTTTCCTTATGCTTTGAACAGAAGCCAGATTACAAAAACTCCTATTTGAAAATAAAGACAAAAAAAAGAAAAAGTCTTTCCATTTTCCAAGTGTCTACAATTAGCCTAGCTGCTCGTATTTTCCGGGACCTTTTGATTTTTTTTTTTGGTTTTCAAATATATCTTTTTTTCCAGAACCCACACACACAGGAGTTCCACAATCTCATCGTTGCCATTTTAAGGCCATTATCACCTCTTTCCAAAATGCCTCTGTCCTAGAGCACTCCCAAAGCACATCCTGGAGAGTTCCTTTCCTCACGTGTCACACATATATTTTTGTCCTTGTGAAAATGGATTTTGAGCTCTAAACTAGATTTCTGACAAAAAACCAGGTAACCTTCATTCTATTTCCTCCTATTTTATAGTCTCTTTGCTTACCTGAAAAAGCCTAGCTCATTCTTACTCCAATTTACTTTATTGCTTCTGTATTACTTTATATGTATTTATTATACACTTACTACGTGTTTCATAAAGTCCCCTTGGAAGATTAGACATGTAAGAGTGCTGGAGAAATCTTGCCTTGCCTTTAGCAGGGCTCCCATCCTTGGAAGTAGAGCTGCTGATGATACAGAGCTAATAATGGGGATCTAAGGAGAGGGTAGGGTTAAGCACAGGCATCTCCTGGTGGAAAATCATGGTAGGATTAATTGGTTCCTCTGCCCAGGCTCCACTTCTTTGGGGGAAGCATTCTAGAGGCAAGCTGGCCTTTGTGAAATGGACACAGATGCATCCAGTGATTCACACAAAAATAGTTGTTAGCTACATAAGTAAGAGAAAATGTAACATTTAAGAGGCCTAGCAAATATTTCAGATAAAACATTAATTATTAAATTATGTAGTGTATGGTCAGTATGGAAACAACCACAACCTATACTCCTGCCATGTGAATAAGGAAGAGTCAAGAAAGACTAAAGAACTTTTGTAACATGTAACAAGCTCTTTGGATGAAAAAACACACCCATCTGAGACAGGGAAGGTAGAAGAAGAAGAAAGAGACCTTAACTGTGTTTCCAGAGGCATATAGTTTAAAGTACTGCACTACCTGAATACAGCGCATATTTTGTGGTTGTCCTGGCTGCTATATGAAATAGGTGCCCATTGCTTATGGTGGATTATAATCAAGAATGGAATATATTTTACAGTACCAACATCCTTATAAGTCATCTCACCTGGTCCATGTGAAACCTAGTCACATGCACATGCACACATGTCAAAGCAAAACAAAACAAAACAAAACAAAACAAAACAAAACAAAACAAAACAGATAAAACAAACCAAAATTATTTAATCTAAACTTGCATTTCATTTGCACATTACTATTTTTTAAAACACATTGTCAGTTGTCCAAGCCCATGCAGACAGTTATGGGCCATTGGGAATTACATAAATTAAAAAAAAGACAGGATGCTTCTTGTTTTAATGTTGACATTAAAACAACTCAGGTAGTCTTCACATTGAGAACTATTTATGCTCCTAGAGACAGAACAGTTAGCTGCAGTAAGATCTTAAAGAAGACAATAGTTTTGTCAGTAAAATTCCTTTTTAGTCAGGTTTCTGCTCATAAAATTCTGAGTGATTAGGATAGGGTTCTGAAAGCATGTACATCAGCAGTGTCATGGAAGGAGTAAACCAGCATCTAGCTTGGATTTTACCCACAGCAGATGAGCATCAGGCAGTATGAGCAGGGACCCAACCCAGACTAATCTGTCTGAGGTACTTGCACGGGGCTGAGTCTCATTGTGGTCCTCACTTTTCCTCAAGTTAGCAGCATATTCCTGCTTTTGCAGAAAGGGGAAGATGGTGCATCCATTTTCCAGGAGAAACTTCTCAACTATGGAGCAATTCCAAAGTCACCTCTTTTCCCATTTCTGTGCTCTTCATTTCTTCATGAGAGGATCTGTGTAGTATCCCAGTGAATGCTGACTTCTAAAGCTTTTTTCAAGTACCTTATTTGTTGTATTCATCATGCATGCCGTTTATTTGTATAAAGCAACAAAGAAAGTTATCCCTACTGCATGAAAATATACAAATCTATGTCCTGATATAGGTTCACCTATGTATAGCTCATAGATATTTTGATATAAACCTGGAATATTCATATTCCCAGTCAGCTGATCTTTAAAGAAGAATTACCCTAGTCTGACTCCTGCACTTGGGTCTGCATTCCTTTGTAAAGTCTGTATAATAGCGACACAAACATTCTATTTCAGCTTTCTTATAATATTGTCTGGGGAATGCTGCTGGTCCATCAAAACCTTTTCAGTCTTTCTTTCCCATGCCTACAACCTTCTGCTGACAAATTTCTTAGAGGACACCTAAAAGAGGTTGGGGACTTCTTAAACGTCACAAATCTCTAGAAGAAGGTCACAGTTTTGCCAGGGAGAAACCAGGGAGATTTGCCTGGCAAATCTCTCCTCAAACTAAAACAGAACAAGCAGCCTCCACCCCAGCATAATCTTCCCAGGCAAGAGACGCTACAGGTCTTCCAGAAAACTCCATGGCCCAGGCCAATCCCACTATGTTGCAGAGTATCATGTTCTCTGAGACATCCTGAGAAGAAAAGAAACCCCACAGAGACTCAAGTGGTACCCCCAATCTGCGTCTTAATTTACACTCTCATTAGGAGTAACCTGATAATTGAGTTTTGATGGAAATTTTCGATGTAAATCTTTATGACACTTAGACAGAAACAGAAACAACATCCTGATGCCCAGTTTGGTGTTTGATGCCCAGTAAGTTATTCATGTGGTGGAAGTGATGAATTCTCAGTGCACAGAATGTGTCTGAAGAAGCTGGTGCTACAAAGGGGAGGTGGTGGGAACTGGGAAGAATAGTTATGAGAAGGTCACTTCATATGAGGTTGCAGTAAGTTCACATGCAATTTGCTCTTTTACCTAAACTCAAGAGGGGACAAAAACACTTGATAACTCCTTAGTTGTATTTATCTGTATGAAATAACATCTTCTGTTTCTGCAGTGCTGTAGCATTTGCAAGAACTAGCAAACTTTGCTAAGCACTGCACAGATACTTTGCAGAAATACAATGCCTGCCTAGAGGGGCTTCTAACCACAGTGGATTTCTGTTTACTTTGTGACTGAACCTGTTTACCTCAACGTTTTTTTCACCTTATTACATGGAAGAACATATTTTCGGTGAACCACCAAGGGACTTAGAATTTTGGGATCTAGTTAATTAATATTTCTCATTACGGTTCTCCTGTATTTTATGGTATATAAGAGTAACAAGAGAGACATCTTGCTGCAGGAAGCAGTACAGTGATCTAACAGGTAATGATATCCCAGGGTTAGAAAGTAAAGAATTTCACCTTTTCCAGAGGTTTCAAGGAAGGTGCAAACTTGATTTTGAACTGAGAGATGAATTAAAGTCCTTATCAAAAACTAAACTCTACCTTTGCTCCAATTACAAAATTTAAACATTTGAAGCAAATTGTACCAAGAGTGTGTTGTTAGCTGGGGATTTGCATGAATGTGTGTTTTCTTAGTGCAGCACTACCCATACCTCACGGATGGCTGTGGGGAAAGGTATCACGAAGAACAGAAATGAAACTGGGCTCTTATGGCAAAGTTGCTGCAGTGACTTCCTTGAAATAATTAAGAGTTAGGAGGAGGCTGCCTGCTGTTCCACATGTGAAACAACAACAGATGGGCAGCGTTATATTTCTCTGATAATAAAATGACCTAATGCTCTATTTAGAAAACTAGAAATACTTCTCCCTGACTGTTTACGGATTTTAGAAATATCATGATAAGCAAACCCAGAGTTCAAAGCAGTGATATAAAGGACAAGTGGATAAATAATGACCCAAGTTTGTTACGAAACATAGTGGAACTGTTGTATAGTTAACATAAACACAGATGACCTTTATTTTTACTCATTTTTCTTCCCTGAAACAGGAAACAGAAGATAATCTTTGTCAGCCAGTAGAATCTTCCACTTTGCTTCTACTTTGGAACTGTGGGGCGGATTACCATGTTGTGTTTAGGAGTATGACAATGCTACTTTCTTTTCCAAGCACAGGCTGAAAAAATGATATGAGTTTGAGGAGAGAATGGGCTTTGGGTAGATATGGCTTTGGGTAATCCATGGACTGCACTCACTACAGCAAAAAACACACACTTCTATTGCTCAAAAGGGGGACCTAACGCTATAACCATTGGGGCCAATTCACACTTACGGGGTTTGTATATAAAATACTCAAGGAAAACAAATGGATTTTATGTAGCAGGAATTATTTATGTTCCTTGGCATGAAGGAATTTGAAGTTATTCTCTTTATGAAGGTTAAGACTGAAAATCAGCAATCTGTTTCTAAAGAGGTTGTATTGCCCTTCTGCTTTTGTATCTTCCTTGTGTTGACAACAAGGGGCAAGCAAAATGATGTGAGAGAACCAGCCCTGAAAAATTATTTTGGGAGACTGTAAGTTCTAACTTTTAAGGCAGATCAGCTCCCTGATCTGTCTGGTCATATGTGCATAGGCACTAGAGTTGGTATAAGATGCCAACAAACAGCTGGGGACAGGGAGGTAAGGATGAGGAGCACAGGACCATCTCCTTATTTTCTGCACAGACCTTTACTGTCTTAAAGAAATTCTGAAATTGAGATAAATGACTAATTTTTTTGCACTATTACAAAGGTGAGGCCTCAGCCAAAAATTAGGTTTAAATAATGCTGGGAGCTGCTTAAACCCAAAGCATGCCTCAATCTGTATTCTGAAATTCTGGCAAAAACCTACTAGAAGGTACACATGATAAGCTCCATTTTCAGATGGAAGACAGTAGGGGAGCTCTGTATTGCTTCATAAATTTCTTTTGAAATTCTTAATTATAGGTACCAAAGTAAACTAGTAGAGACCCAGGACATAATCCAATTTTCCACCACATGAGTCCACTGCTTTAATATTAATTTTACTCAGCAAGGTATAAAGGAGAAATATTGTTACCTGGTAGGACTTTTTCTCAAGCTTTCATTGAACCAGTGCAGCTCCTCCCCCAGGTTTGAAGCCCTCCAACATAAGGGCGTAATAAGGCATTTTACTTCCTAAATTGGCAGGACTATGCATTAGGCAGGGAAATCCCCTTTTGGGTGCCCTTCAGAAATCCTAAAGCACGATGGAACAGAGACAATGGACTTGCTGTACCACTCTCATACAGACCTCCCACCACTTCCTCTCTCCCACCAGGCAGGCCAGAAAGGGTGAAACAATCCTGCCCTTTCTAGAGATGCCAGATATTTTGGAGAGACTTAGGATGTCTGAGAAAAAGTGGACAAGAAGGCAATATACAGTCAGTGGGTGGTAGGCAGATCTGTGTGTGGGACTGGAAATCACAGTCCAAGGAAAGACACTTTTCTGTACACCCAGAATCAGCAGCTGTCATCTGTGATGTCTTCCTTGGGTGTCAGTGCAGTCAAGCAGATATCTATATAATTTGTGGAAGTCTAGTGAATGTGGCCTTCAGGGTTATATTACCTGCACCTAATTTGAAATGGCCTATTCTGCTGGGGCCAGATGCAAAGCAAGGGATGGGCACTGTGTGCCCATCTCAGCTCTGACCAGGAATGAAAGCAATGCTTCCCCTGGGCGGGGTGATAGCCTTTCCCATAAGTACGAGGAAGTAGATCCAGAAAGTGAAGTCATTGTCTTTGTCCAGATATGAGCAGCTTTGTGTTGGTATCTCCTACTGGTGCTGCACCAAGGCCTCTTTTGCACCCCTGCCTAAATAGAGCTGTTTTCATGTTTGTCTGTGTGTATAATAGAGCTTCTTTGGCAAGTTAATTCAACTTTTTTGGAAAATCCTACTGACTTGTGAGAAAGTTAATACTGCCTCACTCCTGTCACCATTAAAATAATTTAAACTATCTGCATGGGATACCAGTGAATCCCTGTTGGAACAGGGCAGAGTGCTGACTTAAGAAGGATAGGTCCAACAGAACAGGAATCTGCTAAGACATGAAGAGGATGCTGCTTTAAAGTGGAGGAAGCACTTTAAAATGAGAATTCTTTGAATAACAGCATGTACCAGTTTCCTGGGTTATACGTTAGCAAATTTCCAGAAAAATAAACACTAACAGCTCAGAGATAAATAAGTTCTTGATGCAATGGAAAACAAATCCCCATCATTTGACTGTGTTTGCCACAGTGACGTGTGGCCTTAGAGTCATACCAAATAACCACAATTGCTTCCAGGACAGCAAAAACTCCCAAATGAGTAATTCTGCCAGTAAAGATTTGGCCTTTTACAGGCTGAAAGTGTCTTTCTCTTAACATTTTCAGTTTCACTAGGTAATGGGAGAAGCACAGAAATTATAACAAAAATCTCAACTGAATTTATGTGAAAATATAATATTTTATATATCCCAAAATGTCCAGTTCCCATCTGTTTCGTTAAAACATAGTGTTCAGATTCATTCTCTATATCTAGCAAAACAAGTAGAAAGCACCGTTTTTCTATGTTTTCAAAGAACATGCCTCAGGGTGGTGATGAAGCAGTTTCAAAAACGTGGGTGTTTTATTTTGATGGTGGAAAGGGGATAAAAATCCTTAGAAAGCATACTGTTAGTGAGAGTTCAAAAATCAAAAACTGAGTCAGCTACTGCCTTGCCCTTCATCCCCTTCTGTTTTGAAATTAGCTTGAAAAATCACAAACCCACAAAATACTGTTCAGGCTTTGTAGTGGCGTTCAGTTTTTTACCAGATTGTATTTTAAATATCTTCTCCCAAATCACAGGTGCGAGCTAATTCATTCTTTGCATTGACCTTCACCTTGTTGGAGGGCAAGGGGACCTGGAGTTACAAGAGGCGTAAATGCTTTGGCTGCTGTGTTGTGATGCAGCTCTGGGTCATTTTGTAACAGTTTGTGTCCTGTGAGAGCTACAATAAAAACCCAAGGTGGTGGGAAGAGTGCTGTTCTTTGCCCTGGATGGAAATTTCCTACAAGTTTGTGCAACATCCTTTGCGCTGTTAACAAAGATAAATGACTATCATTTTTACAGCGTGTACTCAACTCCTACTGGCTCTGCAAAGTTTCCTTGTTTTTGAGCCTTTACTGATTCTAGCCAGTGACCTTCCCACTTTCAGAGAAAAAGTGGGAAACCAACCATATTTCAGGGAAAGACATGGGTGCAGTGCAAGCCACAGCTGCACATCTAAAGTTTTGTGTTTGCAAAACTTTGGCTTGACGTTGGATTTTGCAGTGAATGACTATCTAATGCTATATCAGCTTAGTCAAGGCCAGCACAGACATTTCACAGTGCTCTGGGGCAGCTGCTCGCTGAGGTATTGAAGCTGCATCTTCACTCCCATTGAACAAGACAGTATAGAATTATCACTTTTTATAGACTATCACTTTGTATAACCTGAGATCAGCGAAGAAACTGCATGCCTCCTTCAACCATAAAGTACCAGCTAAGAACTTAACCTGAAGCAGAAGCCTGAGCATTTTGCTACCTCAGGAAAAGACATTTGGACAGCCCTAAGACTTTGGAACAAGTGCCTTGGCAAAAGTCTTGCAAATCTAAAGTTAATACTAGGGAGGCTTAGACCAAGACAGAGGTCAACCCTCAAAGCCATTCCAGTGGAGTCCGTATGTGAGGTTAAACAACTGCATGCTGTGTTTATATGAGGAGCTTTTGTTTGCTCTTTTGTGATTTTTGCAATTGAGTTTGAGCATAGATGGTAATGAGAAATTAACTGTGCTTGAACAGCTTGTAGTCAAGGCTGCAGGAACCTGAACAGGGTATTTTATTTTTGTCTTTATTTGAGAAAAAGATATTCACTTGATTGTGATGTGTATTCTTAGAATAACAGAATAATTCAGGCTGGGAGGGAGGATAGTCCAACCTCCAGTTCAGAACAACCACCTATTAGTTCAGAACAGGTAGCTCAGAGCTTTGTCAAGTCAGGTCTTGAAAAACACCTCCAAGAGAGATCTCACAGCCACTCTGGACCCCAATCTGCTGTCTAACAATTCTTGCACTGTTTTTCTTTATCTTGTATATACAGTTACAAACTCTCCTGTTTCAAATCATGACCACTGTCTCTCCATCTCCTGCAAGCATTGCTGACCCCCCCCCCCCCACAGGCACTGGGCTGCTAATACATGCTCAAATTTGCAACTGCTCCCAGCTGAGCCAGAAACATCCCAAAGCCTGTTTTTGCAGGAGGAATGCTCCAGCCCCCTCTCAATTGCCTCCATTGGATCTCTTCTAGCCAAGCCTTTCTTGAACATACTTCTATATTTTTCAGCCTCAATTTCTCCATTACTTAGAAGAAAAAAGAAGAAAAGGGAAGGGAAGAAAAGAAAAGAAAAGGGAAGGTTTGGGAAGGTAAGGTTTGCGAAGGTTTGGGAAGGGAAGGTTTGGGAAGGGAAGGTTTGGGAAGGGTTGGGAAGGTTTGGGAAGGGAAAAAGAAGCAAATTAATAAGCTCAAATTTAAGTTAAAACCTAGGAAGGAAATGGTTCTTGGCTTGAAAAAAAATGGGGAAAATACAGGCAGAATACAATTTAATCTACTTTGGATTAATTTATCAAATTGAAATAGAGGATTCACTGAAGGGCCACATTGCCTCATTTCTTCTACTTAGTAACATTGATCACTCAAGGAGCACCAGCCTAATTTCATTGCACATTTCCTTTCACGTGTTGTTTCAGAGAAATAAGACTGATAATTTCACAACAGGCTGAACTGAAGGATGGATGTAGCCTGTATCCCATTATTTCATTGTGTGACAGAGTGAGAGATTACCCGATGAATTAGCTCAGTGCTGTGTAGGAAAACTGGGTAGCTTTCACTTTGAAATTAAATTCCTAGTGGTTTATATGTAAACTACAACTGAATTACCAAAGAAGAGGGGCAGTTTTCAGTGGAGACCTTAAAATTAATTGAAAAATTGTGTTTCAAAAATCTGTTCCTCAGGCCCTGCCATCAGACTCAGAGCAGATAAACGACTGTTCCTGAAACCCAGCAAAGGATCAAGTCCTTATCATTGTAGCACTGTGTGGGACTTCTGATTTATACCTATAATGCACAGCCCATGGCAGATCTTTGGGTGTTGACTGCTTATCACAGGAAGGTGTAGGTGGCACAGAGGAAGGACAGCTCCTCTTTCCATTGCACTGTCCATCAATTAGGAGGCACTTATGTGACTTATATCCCCTCCTTGCCATCTTTATGGTAACTCACTCCCCTAAAAAAAGACAGAAATTTCAGCTTCTACAGCTTTGACCTTTGCAGCAGATGTGGAGGAACTTCAGCACAGGACATCTGAGTTCTCAGGAACTACAGGAACAGATGTTGCTCTCAGGAATACTATGACTAAAATCTGTCTATGTTTGGTATGGAAATTGTCGACTTCTTACTTAAATATAAGCACCGTTCCTTAAATGAACGGATATATCGTAAGTTTCATGAGAAAGGCACAAGAATCACAAGGATGCAGCTTTCTGTTTGTGCTGAAGTTTCAGTAATTTGCTGGTTTAGAAGAAATCAGCCTGGGATGAGAGAAAGAGCCCTTGCAAAATACATTTGTATCCAGATCCAAAACAGTAAGAGACCTAGGTAAAGAGTTCTTTCTGTTAGTACCTTTTTGCTTTTAACAAAATAAAGAGAAAAATAAAGAAGTTCTTTTTACCTAGTTGAGAAATGGAGAAATTTTCAGGTGTGCAGACCCTGAAACCTGGCTGTAGGATAAAAGTGCTCTGAATTCTGGAGATTGTTAATTTCATTTTTCCACTCATTTTTCTTTGCATTGAAGCCCTTTATCTGCCTTTGTAAGAACTGCCACAGTTGGTTGTCAAAGTGTGTGCTCTACACATCCCACAGTGCATCATTTACCAATGATCACCTGTTGCTAAACTGTGAATGCAAAGCAGCACTTGGTCTGTGACACAGGTTTCTCCTCTGTTCCAGTGCAAACCCGGTGCCCCTACTGCCAAAACAGAGAGCTGCTGTTGCAGTTTGTCTGTGAAGAAGTGCTAGCATCATTTCTCTCATCTCCTCACTGACTGCCAGGCTGCTGCTACAGGTGAGCAGCTTTGCCTGTGTTAATGGGCAAGGTGTCAAAAGATCTCTTTTTCAGCTCAACAGTTTTCAAGCCCATTCACTGCACTGAGAACACAAAGGTCAGCTTCTACAATTGTCCAAAGACTGCCTGTTTGGAAAGAAAGTGCTCTTGACCCTGGTCACAGATCTGCTGTGAAGATGCTTTGCACAGTTTGTCACTTGGGCTAGCAAGAGAGCACAGTGCAAATAGAAGACCTGAGTGGCTTGGTGGAGCTCTGCATTTTCATGGAAGCAGCAGGCTTAAAATAAAACTTGTCAAGGAGCTAACCTGTAAGTCTCATTCTCACATCAAATGGAGTCCACCAGGGAGTTCACAATGGGACAACATGAGCAGATGGAGATGCTACTGGCCAGTCTCTAAAGCAGACAGCAGTGGGAAAAATGAAAGAAGCAGTGTAGAGTGACAGATAATTTCCCATCACCTTTTTTTGAGGGAGAGCTTTTATTGATTGAGAAGTGAGTGTAATTGTCTGACACACTGTTTTCAGATGTCATTTTCCAGCATATCTCCCATGAAACCATACCAGGGCGTTGGTTAACAGAATGGTCTCAATTGTCAAACAGCAAAATTTGTTAATGGGAAGCAAACCAAAAGAGATGTTAAAGAGGAAGGAAGAGAATGTTTCACATTTTCCC
This sequence comes from Daphoenositta chrysoptera, assembly GCA_013397915.1. NCBI lineage: Eukaryota > Metazoa > Chordata > Aves > Passeriformes > Daphoenositta > Daphoenositta chrysoptera. The sequence goes on from VZRO01007140.1 coordinate 400,345, forward strand.
CTTTCTTTATGTGGTAGTTGATAAAAATACCCCCAAACTGTCACACATGACACTTTATCCTGATGGGCTGGACAGACCATGAGTTAACACAGAAATGCCATGAAAGTTTATTCTTCATACGTCACAAGCACCATCTGCTTTGGCCTTAGGAGGTCTCTAAGAGGACTCAAACACTCATCTGCTACATTTTGCAGCCTCTTATGGTAAAGTCTTCTAGTAATTTTTGCAGAGCTAGCTGAAGTCTGCCTTTGATGCATCCAGTGCAGGGTGACATACCGGAGGTGAAAGGTATTTGAGTCCAGGCTTATGGCCTGCCAGCATCCCAATGTCCTGTGCTCTGGTGCATTAGGAGACACTTACTCCTAATACCATTTTGATGATTTGCAGACAGCAGTCTGTAGACACTTAGGAACCAGTGTCTCACTGACTGGCAAAAAGTTTTAGTCTCATAAGCCTGTCATTTTTCCAAATGTTGGCAATAACTTTTAAATCACTGAGATGGTTTAAAAATATTCCTTTGACTTTCTTGTTTTGTGTGGTCCATATCGTAGCTCTTTCCTAGTGCTTGTTTTTTCAGCACAGACAGTGAATTTTCAAGTTCCTCTGACAGATCTTTAATTAAAAAAAATTCCACACAAGTTTGGGCTCTGTACTACAAAATGCTTTTGGAAGATTTCACCATTTTGCTTTTCTCCTTTACCTTGACTAATGCTAAGACATTGCTTGTTCCTAATCGTTTGTGTTCCTCACCTAGGTGTAGCTCAGTAAAACATCATGCTCAGATCACTTTTGAAGAAACCACATTACAGTCTAGAAGAGCCAATCTTCTTGTCTGACATTAAGGACTGTGTTTGCCAGATGAAGACAAACAGCACAGGTCATTCCTTTTAATGACACTAAAGGAATCAGAAACAACTCAATGGGTCACACAGGCCCTCATCTGTTAATTTCAAGCTAACCCTGAACACGTGTCAAGAGCTTGCATTACCTCATTAATAAACAGCAATGCTGCCTTGTTTGTCAGCCTCAACAAAATACAGCTCACATCAAACTGGAAAAAAACCAAGAAGATGAAAAACACATGTCTCAGGGAATGCATTCACTTTTGTGTTGGCTTTCCCTTCCCAGCTTATGGGATGCTGAGTGGAGAGGGAGACTGGGGAAGGAAGGTGGGACTCTGGGTGGTGTGGTCTAGAGCCTCTGGGATGCCACAAGAAACATCCATTGCTAGGTCACAAGTGTGTTGTACTGTACAGATATCTGGTCTTTGTTCTACCTCATTAATGTGACTCCTTTGGAGCACAGTTTGTTGTGGTTGGGTGGATACATTGTCAACTGTCCGATACCCAGAGCAAATGATGGGTAGTCCAGATATGGGAAGTGGGTTGTGGAGGAAAGGACTCTACAAACAGTTTACACTGTGTGTAAATTAGGCTAGCAATAGCACAACATGCTATCTTAAAAAAAAAAAAAAAAAAAAAAAAAATTATTCAGAAATGTAGAGAAAGAAAAAAAAAATTTGAGTTTATTTTATTTTTAGCATGGTTTAGTTAAATTGCAAAGTGTGTAATCCAGTCATGGATAATGAAGATTTGTTTGTAAAGAACAGACATGAAAAATTGATCTAGATAACATTTTGAAACACACTTATTGCTTCCTATTGTCCTGAAGTATTTTTTCACAGAACTATTCTGATCTGTAACAGTTTTTCTATTTTTGGAGTGAATATGATCTTATAAATTGTCACATTCCTATTACACATCCAATAGGCTGAAATGTGCAAAAACCAGTGTTCATTTATAGGAAGAAGTGACATCAACAAATTTTAAAAAAATTTGTTACTGCAGGTATCATGTGAAAAGGAGGGGTCAAGGAGGTATATTCAGCTGGATTGAGTTACACTGAAATACCTCATCCAAACGTTTCTTTGTGGCATCTTGAGAGGGTTGTCTGCTCATTGCTTTACTTAAGGCCAGTGAATCATTTCCTCTTCAACAGCACTTTACTTTCTTCATAGATTTGGAGATCAAATGCAGTGTGATCTGGTTACTTAAAATTACACAGCAAAGTTATCCTCTGTATATTTATCCAACATGAAACTTGGGACCAACAACCAAATACTGCAAACTTTCAGCATTCAGTCATTTGGAGAGGGATCAGAGCAGATTATCAGGTGGAATACAATCACTTGTAAGTGGGCACCGGGTCAGAACCTTCTGAATGATGTGCTTTTTCTTTCTTCTGTCACCATATCAGCTCTGCATTAATCAAGGCCAAGAAACTTGAGTGCTTGTGCAGTACTACTTCTCTGGATGTTAGAAGAAATACCTGTGCAGCCCAGAGCTGAAGAAGATTCTGTACTTAAACACTAGCATAGAACCAAATTGCATAAGTTTCTTCCTATATTAAGGTTCCATTTATAAATAGTTTATAAAGCATTAATACATTATTAATAGACATTAACCAACAGTGATAAAGTTTGACAAGTTGTTTATAAACATTGGCTTAGAATTAGCTACATTACCTTCCCCTGCTTTGTTTATAGCCATTTACAGCATAGACTGATCATGCCTATAACAAGCTCAAAGCCTTCATTAATCACATACTGCTCTTGCAAGAATGTAACCTTAAAATAAAGCCTGGGCAGCTCTTCCCCTTTTCAATTCTTCAAACGAAGAAGCCCTCAGAAGTCAGAAGCTGGTTCTTGCAGAACTCAGTGCTTCACTATAGGCAGCGCCTGGATTGAAAGGGCTTCAAACTTGTTTTCAAAACTACCAGTACTGATCACAAGCCGTACATTTCTCTGAGCCAGCTTTGTTTCCAGAACGCGGCAGCATGGCCAGTTTTGCAGATGACATAGGGATATAGACAAACAATCATGTGAAATCACGAAACACTTTCTGCAGACCAAAGATTACACAAGAGTGAACAGTCCAAAAAACCTTTTCTTGGAATAACGGAAGTTCAGTAGATTTTATGGACGAAAGCAAAACAAGAGTAACATTTGAGAGCTTCTCTGAAGTGAGGCTTTTTCCAGCATCCCCAGACTGCAGTAATTCCAGCAAGTGCTCGTACACCCCACAGCAGACATTCTAAACTATGAGGGTCTATGAAGTATTGCTGAGGCATGGGCAGAGGTAACTAACTCAGAAAGCCAGGCCCATGAGTATGGTAGAACAATGCAAGCCTGTGACATTTAGGGAGGGTCTTCTCAGAGACTGGGACGACACTGAGTTTTGGCTGAAGGTGAGCAACAGGTGCTGCACCATGGCAATGCTGCTTCTGCTGTGGGAAGCAAAGTAACTGCTGAAATTGCAAGACTGGTCTGGAGACTGCAGTTCCCACCAGTACGGGCAGAGATGGCTTCTTCTGGGAGTTTCTGTATGCCTATTCCATCCATCTGAATCCATCCTGCCCCCAGCAGCACTAGCCAGTGTCACCTGGCATCAAAGGTGTTGGCACAAGGCAGCAGGGTCGAAAATCATGATGAATGCACACTTCAGCCATAACTGAGCTCTATACCTCTCAGGAAAACAAGCCCCAGGATGCACACAGTGGCTAAGAGTTGTGAGATGTGACTTTAGAAGCCCATGTCTCTCTGAAAGTATGAGTGAGAACTGTGAGTCACTGAGTGATAGTCCAGGAGCCAGTTCTGAACCAGCACTAGCTCATGGGCCTGCCTGGCAGGAGAGCGACTTACTCCAAGTTCAAGTCACCTGCAGAGCTCTGGCACTGCACTTGTTCATCTGCATCTGCTGCCACCCACAGTGGTGCTGCAGCACAGCATCACACCCTGCTGAACAGACACAACCCCTTGCTTTCCAGGCCATGTAGAAGTCACTGAAATGCAGCAAAGAACCTCAGCTTTAGACACGACCACTTTGTGAAAGCTACAAAGGAAACAAAATTGCATTTATTTATGCAAGAGATACCATCTAATAATTTAGAGCTAAATCCAGTGCAACTATTTTTCCTTTGCTAAATTAGTGTTGTTGCTACTTGCTGAGCAGCAAGTGCAAGAGTTAGTGAAAACCTCCTTATTTATTTAACCAGGGAAAGAACCCTTGAGATGTATACATAGCAGATTAGTCAAACTGAGCAGAACAGTCTGAAAATTACTGTCTTGAGATGTATGCCTTGATTTCTTACTGATGAACTCTATGGAGGAGTTATCAATGCAAAGAGAAGGAAATCTTTTAAAAGTCACAGCTGCTTGTAAAAATTCTGCAATAAGCTCCACTAATTTAAAAGGGTTTAGGAGAAGAATGTAATTCTAGTTTCTAGGCACCACCTCAAGACAGATTTATAATGACTCATAAAGTATTCATTTGATTATATATTGCTGTGTTGTTTTCAGCACCCCTATCATGGAAGAGTCTGCTGTCTTCATTAATGCCCACTGCAAGCTTTCAAATGCTTTTGGACATGACAGCTTATTTGTTTTGGTTTTTTTTAAATGAGCTGTTCCATTCTAGAAGTAAAACAGCACTTCACTAGTAGTAGATGGAAGTTAAGAGCCAATTGCTACTTCCGTTCCAAAATGTTTTTCTAGAGTTAAAAGCACATCAAGATGGAATTTGATATACAGGCCGAAAAAGATTTTTAACTTTCTGTACTCCATTAACTTATTCCTAGAGATGCTATCCATGAAAGTACCAAATGACATTTTTTAGACTTCCTGCAGAATAAAAGACTTGTATTATTCTGAAGAATAATAGTCACTTAATCCTTTGTGTGGATGGCTGCTCTCAGCAATTAGTAGGCAAATGCAAACAGCTGAATTATTTAACTTAGCAAAGTGGCTGATGTTAAGCTTAATGGCTGAACTGTGCAAGCGCATGTCTGCTGAAATTCAGGGCAGCAACAAATGTCAAGTAAACAGCAATTATCCCACAAATACTTGGCATTTTAGGTATTTCTCATGTGAACGTGACAGTAATTTTAGGAGGTTTGCAGATTTCAAGTAGGATGAGTTTTAAAAAATGCACAATAGTAAGGGCTTTGGTTTAGATACAGGCTTAAGTTTCCAATTTAAAACCACATTTCTTTTTTTAAAGATTTCTTCATTGAAGTTTAGAAGAAATCAAGTTTAATTTTTTTTTTTTTTTTTTTTTACATGGAATTGAAATAATTGGTAACTTCTCTTCCCTTTTCTTCCACTGATAGCTTCCCACTCAAACTGTGTATAGTTTGGATGCTGGTGCAGTAAACGTATATGGCCGGAAAAAACGTGACTTTTCTGCTACAGCAGTGGTGCTCGTTTGCAAAGTCCTCTTTATGTCTCAATGACAGTTCTGAAGGATCTCTGTCCTTGCCCCCTGAAGTGCTCTAGGCAGGGCTTGTTCGTGCAGAGCAGGTAGTGCAGGGGAGGCAGTTTCCTTTGCATACTCTCATGTGCCTGCTGCTCTGCATAGCACAAACCCCTCTGTGACAAGCTCCCTTGAAAAACCCCAGGTATGCAGAAGGTGAAGGATTTGCACTTTTGTATCTACTGTCTTCACTCAGGTATATGGAGACAGCTCTTCCACCAGTGACACAAACTCCAGAGACAGCAAAAGTAAGATCACCCAATTTTAAAGACTGGACCTATGAAAAATTATTATCCATGCTGTGTGGCATGGTTAAGTAGTCCTTACTGTAACTTCCCTGTTCAGAGGAAGGATCTACAGGTTTCTTCTTAATTTTTTTTCCCTCCATTGCCTGCTTAGGAAATGGATGGAGAAGACTGCTTTCCACCACCTGCATTCAACCATCATGGTGCATGGGAGGATCTGCTTCTGGGAATGTTCTGATTAATAAGTGTGACAAGGAAACCTTATGGTAAGAGGTTTCTGAACATCCATGAGACATCTGAATCACAATGTTATTCATAATGTGACCTAAAACCTGATAACTAAATACGGGGTTAAAGTCAACTTTCTACAAAGCTTTGATGGGTGCTGTCCCATAAGGCTGGTAGATTGTTTAGTAGTCAGCTACCAATGAATAACCATTCTTAGTCACTATCCAATGACTCATCCTGTAAAATCCCAAAAGGCTGTCATGTCTTCCATGTATACTAGTGAATAAACCTTGACATCTGGCTGCCAGAACATCTTGTAGGCAAAGATGCTGTTTATGAAGCAGTCTTTGGACACAGTGAAACAGTCCCTAATAGGTACAGTGTGAGGTCATGGCAATCTAGGGTATCCCTTATCTTAGAGTTGTGAGCTGTGCTAGGCACACATTTGGAAAAAGGACAAGGAGAGATCAAAAAAACCCAGAAGCCCAATTTGGATCCTGCCTTCCTCCCAGTCTGTTGCTAACTAAGAAGGGGACATTTCACTCTAAGAGGGTTGCCCACTTTCTTGACCTCCTGCATGAAACTGTAACATAAAAGGAAAACAAGCCCTGCAGACAGCTCTGTCAGGGATGCTTAGATATGCTGGGTCTCCAAGTAGCTCTTGAGACAGCTGAGGGAGCTGCATAGTGCTGAACAGGACCAGCTGTGCTCTTTCCCCACAGTTCCAGGCAGGGGTATAAAGGAGGAGAGTCCCTACTGACAGAAAGCTGCAGGTCACCCCACTAAAGACATAATTAGATTGGAAAAACTAAAATATAGACATCCTAGTCTGTGCCAAATGTAGCAATGGAAAAAGGCAGTATTTCTCATACTCTGATGCCAGTAAAATACTTCTGGTGTAGCTATAATGTGTCCTAAGCACTCTGGAACAGGAAGAGTGGTTCTTCCTATGTCCTTGTAGTGCCTGTACAATTGTAAACTATATTTAAGACAATAACCAAAGACATAAGTTTCTAAAGCTCTTCAAATTTTTTTCTTCCAACCAGGCCCAAATACCACAAAAGCTACTAGTCATAATAATGGATAATTTTGTTCTTCTAACAGAGGACATAAAATATCTAAATTGGTTCCTGAAGAGTGTGGAAGGTAACTTCCTGACACAGCTGGTAAGGGAGCCTACCAGGGCGTGCCCTGCCAGACCTGCTGCTTGCAAACAGGGAATGGGAGATGTGGTGGTCAGAGGCCATCCTGGGCACAGTGACCATGGAACCAGTCACAGAGTTTTTGATTCCTGGAGAAGTAAGGAAGGGGATCAGCAAAATACTTGGACCTTGGACTTTCACAGGGTGGACTTTGGCCCTTTAAGGACACTGGTTCAGACAGTCCCCCGGGGAACAACACTTAATAACAAAAAGATCCAGGAAAGCTGGGAGGAAATCTAAGTTGCACAGGAGCAGGCCATCCCCATCTGCCAATAGATGAGCTGGCAAGGAAGAAGACCAGGCTGGATGAACAGGGACCTTTAGCAGTAACTCAGAGAAAAATAAGTTTATGAGCTTTGGATGAAGAGGCAGGCAGCTCAGGGAGAGTACAAAGTTGTTTTTAGGTCACACAGAGATAAAATCAGAAAGGTAGGAATTGAATTAGAATTCAATCTGCTCAAAACTGGTGTAAAATATAATAAACAGCATTTTTAGAAATACATTAACAACAAAAGTAGGGCCAAGGAAAACCTCCATCCTTTATTGGAACCAGGGTAGAACATTGTAACCAAGAGTAAGGAAAAGGCTGAGGTACTTAATGCCTTCTTGGCCTTGGTCTTTAAGACCAGTTATCCCCAGGGCAACCAGCCCCCTGAGCTGGTCAACAGGGCAGGGAGCAGGACAGATGCCTTGCAGTCCAGGAGGAAATCATTAGTGACCTGCTGTGGCACTTAGACGCTCCCAAGTCTGTGGGACTGGATGGATTCCTCCACGGGAGCTGATGGAGCTGGCAGAAGAGCTCACCAAGACACTCTCCACCATTTCTCTTCCATCCTGGTTAACTGAGGATGTCACAGATGAGTGGAGGTGGTCCAGCGTGTTGCCCATTTACAGGAAGGGTTGGAAGGAGGATCAGGAACTACAGGCCCGTCAGCCTGACCTCAGTGCCCAGGAAGGTTATGGAACCAAACATCTTGCATGTGACACGTGGCACATACAGGACAACCAGGGGATCAGGCCCAGCCATCACAGGCTTAGGAAAAGCAGGTCTTGCCTGATGATCCTGATCCCCTTCTATGGCCAGGTGGCCTTTGACACTGTGTCCTGCAGCATTCTCCTGGAAAAGCTGACAGCCCATGGCTTGGACAGGAGCTCCCTTTGCTGGGTTAAGAAATGTCTGGATGACTGAGCCCAGAGGATAGTGGTGAATGGTGCTGCATGCAGTTGGTGCTGTTCCTCAGGGCTCAGTAGTGGGGCCAGTCCTGTTTAATCTCTTTATTGATGATCTGGATGAGAGGATTGGGTGTACCTTCAGTAAGTTCATGGATGACACCAAGTTTGGTGATAGTGCAGATCTGCTAGAGAGCAGGAAGGTTCTGCAGAGGGATCTGGACATACTGGATCAATGGGCCAAGGCCAACACTACACCCTCCAACAAGGCCAAGTGCCTTCACGTGCTACACTTCAGCCACAACAAACCCATGCAGGCTTGGGACAGAGTGGCTGTGAAGCAACTCAGTGGAAAAGGACCTGGGGGTTGACAGGCAGTTGAATATGAGCCAGCATGTGCCTAGGTGGGCAATGGCATCCGGGCCTGTATCAGCAACAGTGCGGCCACCAGGACCAGGGATCGTCCCTCTGTACTCGGCACTGCTGAGGCCACACCTTGAGTTCTGTGTGCAGCTCTGGGCCCCTCACTGCAAGAAGGACATCGAGGTGCTGGAGCATGTCCAGAAATGGGAGCAAAGCTGGTGAAGGGTCTGGAGTGTAAATCTTATGAGGAGCAGCTGAGGCAGCTGGGGTTGTTTAACCTGGAGAGAAGGAGGCTCAGGTGTAACCTTGTCACTCCCTACAACTGCCTGAAAGGAGGGTGCAGCCAGGTGGGGTCGGCCTCTTCTCCCAAAGGCAGTAAGTGGCAGGACAAGAGAACATAGCCTCAAGCTGCCCTAGGGGAAGTTCAGGCTGAACACCAGGAAGAATTTCTTCACGTGAAAGTTTGTTAAGTATTGGAATGGACTTCCCAGGGGGGTGGTGGAGTCACCATGCCTGGGGGTGTTCAAGAAATGATTGGACATAGCACTTAGTGCTCTAGTCCTGTTGACGAGGTACTGATCGGTCAAAGGCTGGGCTTGATAATCTCAGAGGTCTTTTCCAACCTAAATGATCATGTGATTCTCTAATACACATCCAAAGTATTTCGAACTTGTATAGGTCTGTGAGAGGAGTTTGGGGTCTGGTCTACTGAAAAAGACACTGCAAAAAGAGCAGAGTTTTATTCTCATTTCACTCAGATTTATTCAACTGCCACAGATCTAAAAGCAGTTGGGAAAAACCCTTTGTACAACTGCGTGCAGCAGTGAAGTACCTGAGAAGGGGTGATTTCTCAGTCAGGATCAGGAACTTCAGTGAAACAGCCTGTGTTCGTGTTCTCCTGAAATCTCTTCCTCAAGGACTGCATTCACCTGATGGGGCAGGACCTGGGAAGCTTTTGCCAAGGTGAAAGCATCAGAAGAACAGACAGTCAGATGCGACCAGTTATGGGGAGCTTTGGGACAGCCCTGCAGAGGAACATCTGGCATGCCACAATGAAGTAGGAAAGTGTCTCCTTTTTCTGGCTCTAATCTGTGTTAGTCACAGTGAAGATCATGTGCTAGTACACTGTGGTGATCCAGGCCAGTGCCTGGCAGGGGGTAGGGAACATTCAGTTACCCTACAAATTCCCTACTTGCAGGTAAGGTGGAATATCTCTCTCCACTGCATGTAAATCATTGCACTACTTCTAGCAAAGACAACGGTTCAGATCACAGGGGGGAGGGAAATGTAAATGTCAGCCCAAGAAGGTAGATCTCTTTGTTTGTATATGCCTTGAAGATAAACACATGCAAGAAACAAACTGATCCCACCTTAGAAACAGAAAGACAGTCTCCTGAAACACAGATGCTGTGGCACAGCTACAGCCCCTAACACACTGCCACCTTCCCCGCGTGGGTTGCTGCTGCCTTGCTGAGCAAAGGGCAGGACCCAGACTGGCCAATGTTGGCTTCTGTCCTCCTAGCAGAGTTCAAAAGAGCACACAGCTAGGCATGAATGCTTATCCCTGCTCAGAGCAACACACATCCCTCATGGACATCTCCGAGCTTCTGCAGATAAAGTCTGTAGGAAGGACAACAGCAATAAAACTACCATTAAATCAGCACTCAGATTACTTCAACAAACTTTCCACTTTCAGGTCTCACAAGGTCCTCCTAACTATATGCAACTTGGAGATAAGGTATCTGGAGCTTTCATCTTGGAGTCTCTGTTACCACTAAAATTTGTGACAGAATTACAGCTGTATTAGTTACAAATATGAGATTATCGAGATCTATGTCTCAAAAGTAAAAAGGAACAATGTTAAGCTCTTATTCTCAGTTTGTTTTTTTTGGTTTTTTTTTGTTTTTTTGTTTTTTTTTTTGCATGGACAATTACAAAAGAAGAAATTTAAAGTTGTCTTTTTAAGCACTGATTCTCCAATTTGTATGTTTGTTGTAGATTGATCCTGATCCATGTTTCAACAGCCTGACCTCAAATTTATGTGTAGCTCAGGAGAGAAGTAATGTGGTTATGCAGTAAGATTATTATTTCTCTATTGTTTCCATGTGTGGAGTTATCCCCCTTCTGATGTTTACACATTTCCCTTTCTCTGTTTTCTTTCACTCTCCAGTAGTTACACAGTATTTTAAATAGGATGAAAATGAACTGCTATTTATTTCCTCAATTATTATGGCTTTCATTATTCTATTATCTGAAAGCTTCACAAACATGCAATTATCACCATGATGACACTAGAGGCCATTATCGTCTTCTCACAGTGGAGGGTGAGAGGCACAGAAGTAACAAAATGCTCCACGTGTGCAGTTTAGACAGGTCAGAGCTCTCAGCTTGATCACAGAAGTCAGTGTTGTACAGAGCTGTGAGATCCAGGCCCAGGTCAGTGCTATTTCCCAAGCGCTTGGCACACTTAGAAACCAGACTCCTTACTCTCAAAATTAATGTTCTCTTTGGAAGGGAGGGGAGAGGAGGTTTGGGAAGGTTAGGGAAGGGAAGGTTTGGGAAGGGAAGGGGCAGTGCAACCTTTACACTTTTCCTCTACACCAGGCAAGCATTGTCACTTCCTGAGTTCATTTTTTCATCTGTCAGGGACAGCATATGCAAATCCCTGCATCCATAGCTGATTCAGCCTTGGTCAACACTTCCTTCATTCTCTGTGTTACTCGGTACATCTTGTTGCTTCCTGGGGTAGATGAGGGACTTCTGACTGAAGGAGACATGGGATGAGGGGAATCTCAACACCTGAAACAGCAGTGCCACTGCATCCACCTTCATTAGCTCACTAGATGAGACAAATAGGTTAGAAATAATTTGTATCTGTCAAGTTAATGCCACAATGAAAAATTCAAAACATGTAAGGGAGATAAACTCCTCCAAACCCTGGTGATTTCCTTAAATGACTTGGGGGAGAAAAAAGAGCAGGCCTTCAAGAACGTTAAAGGGACCAGTTTGACCCATTATTATATCTTCTGAGGATTTTTCCAGGATCAGGAGGTATGGCCCTGTTGTGGAGACCTTGCCTGACATGCTTTGGGATATTACTTTGTCTTTAATTCTGGAACTGGAATATGGATTGTATTTTTATTTCCTTCATTAAACATAGTCACCCAAAGTAAAGCTACTTGGCTTAATGGACCTCTAATCTGACCCTCTGTATCAGTAGTGAAGTTCAATTGTAAGCAAAAGAAGGATTTCCAAAGAAAGGCTCATAGGATTGGAATTGCTTGCATACCAAATACTTCTGGAGAAGAGAAACAAACCATGCAATGACGTGTCCTCACTGTGCTCGTAAGTGTTTGCAACACTGGGCAATTTTATATTTGCTTTTGAACATTTTTCATGCTTTCTCCACTGTTTCAGACTCACAGTAAGCATAATATAGACTGCATCAATGCATCAGTTGAAAGTTGTGCCAGCATGGAAATCCCAGTTCATTGGGACCAGAAGGAACCTATGGTGTTCTTCTACCAGGAACCCTGACAAAATTCTTTAATAGAAGCATTCCTGTTCTTCCGTCAAAGCATGGCACCCTGACTGAAAATCACAGAAATACCCTGAACACTGCCCAGTGCTATGAAGGCACCCACCTGGCCACAGCAGCCTGAACTGCAGGCTGCAGTGTCTATCTGGTTTCCAGGTCTGCCTGTGTTATATTATGTTTCCTTGACTGGAAAACTCTCAGTTTGTGGCTAGCTGCCTTTGAGTTGTTTTGGTACTTTAAAGTCTGTAACCCATAGAAGTGTAGACACAGTTAATGAGAAACATAGAGAATAAAAATGGCTAAACTCTCAAAAATTGGGATAATATTGCACCATCTAAATGCTTTCAGCAACTTCAACATTTTATAACCTTTTTAAACCAACTCAAAGAAGAATGCTTTTTGCATTGTTTTTCTAATTGAATCTAATTTTCTATTTTTCTCATTGTTTTTCTAATGAAAATGGCAAATCTGTGGTTTAATGAAGATGAGTTATTCCCAGCTGAGAAGCCTAGATAAAGAGAAGATGATAATTTGGGATGTTGTGTGGTACGATGCCAATTTCCCCTGAAAACGCAGTCTTGGAGGGTAGATGGTGTTTATATTAAAATGTAGTCAAACTTTATAACTGAACATTCTGCTTCCTTCTGCATTGTGAGTTCAGTCTGTCTGATGGTTGACCAAAACAAGACACTCTTCATCCACACATTGTTTTAAGGCTTACAAATTAATCTCTTTATAGGTGAGGCTGTGGCATGTCAAAAAAAGTCAATGATTCATAGTGACTAAGACTTTAGGAAGAAGAGCAAATTTGTGCCAACAAGTTTCCAAGCAGTCTCCAAGGATGCTTCTTCAATCTCCATCACATAAATACCGCAGAGTATCCTTGAAGTTTGTTAGGGCAAACACTCATCTTTATGTTGCCATTTGCATCAGACCAGCTGTGTATAAACTGTGAAGAATCCACTATTTTTTTTTTTTTTTTGTGGTGGGTATGCTAATGTTTGATCTCACAGCTTATTCATATTTGTACAACTAGTGTTCTCACCCTCTGAAGGAGGACCTGAGATCTTTGCTCAACATAACTAACTTCAGTTTTAGCAAAGGCTACCTTAAAGGTGTTATGAGTTCCAGAAAAAGCCAACACCTGGCTTGACTTCTGGCATTTCACGCACCGGAATTTCCCATGATGGCAATGTTATTACAAGCTCAAGAATATGTATTGCTTCTGCTAAAGCTCCTTCTACTAGTTTCAGCTACTACTTGAAAATTGCAGCTTTCTTTTTACTCAGAGAGAAACTTTTCAGATTTGAGAGCTTTTGACAGATCTGTATAATGCAGAGGGGCTTCAAACTGAAACGCTTGCCTTGGACCAGGACAGAAAATACAGATCTACATGACTACAGATGATGTTTTGTGTGGGGAAAAAAAAAAAAGCGTATTCTTCAAATTGGGTTTTGCTGACATTTTTTTCTCACTGGAGGAAGGAACCCTTCCTCCTCACGTTCATTTCATGTTGAGAGCTATAGGGCTGTCTATATATGGATGATTAAGAAATTTAGCTCCCCAAAAGCCCCATAGGCTTTTATTATCCCTTATTACCAAACAATGTTTACATAATTATATCAGTTTTAGTTTTGTTTCTTAGTCTTTTTTTTTTTTTTTTTTTGGTGTAATGGAAATACACTTTTGACATTTGCTGTTCATATTATCTCTTGTTTATTGACTGGCTGGTAAAGATCTTGAGGGGCACTGAGTCTCAGCTGTAGTGAGTTGTGTCAGCCTTCAGATTTTTTCTGTAGTAACAGTTTGGTACAATTAAAGGGCATTTCAAATGAACTGTTCAGTCTATCTGTTTTACAAACCATTTATTTTTCTCAAAAAGACCCAGGAAATACATGAACGAAAAAACTGAGATGATTTGTCAGGGAGTACTCAAGCCTTCATTTAGAACTCTGGCATTTGACTCTCACAACCTGAGAAGGTTTTCACTAATGAGTGATGTATCTGAGAGATGAGTCTGGGGACATGATTCACAATGCTGGTAACCTGCATGAAGCTGCAGACTTTCTGATTTCAGGAGGTTTCACATTTAGCTAACAAAAGCATGAATTAACAGCGAGAAAGTGATGGTGAGGGAAACCAGGAGGGCAAACATGAATTTGTCAAACAAAAAAAGCAGCTGCTCCTTTAACCATCTTAGTGTGAGGCCTCTTGCAATACTGGAAGACCATCCATATGCCCTTTCCTAGGCTTCAGATCAGTTCCCATGCCAAGCATGAGGCAACCTTCAGTCCTTCCATTTCAATACCTGTACGAACAGTTGTCATGAGCAAGAATGGAGAAAAAAGGAGCTTCAGCTCTGGACAGGTCCTCTGCAGAGGGATCAAAACACCCTCACAGTTATGGTTACATGGGTCCCCATGTGCTCACTGCTGCTCTCCCTGCCTGCAGTGCTGTGATTCCCCATTTTGCCCCTGAACTTTGAGAGAATGCAGGGAAATGCTTCAGAAATATCTGTTTTGTAGACAGCTTGGGAACCCTCCTTTATCTCTCTGTGATTCCCTGGCTTTGTCATGCACAGAGTAAAAAGAACAAATAATTTAATACTACAATGCTCTGCCTGAACAAAACTTGAAACCAATGTTTTTATAACTCTATACAAAGTCAAATAGATAGTTTTTCTGGCCTCTCCTCTATACCTTTGTGACAAGTACTTGAAATTCAGTCTAATAATTTCCATATAAATAAGATTGCCTTATAGTTTTTATTAGAGATACAAGTTTTTTATGAAAAATGCTCTCTCAACAATCAGCATCTTAAATCTCAATCTTTTATCTGACACAATAAAGATTGCAGTATTTGACTGCTAAATACATGTGTAATGAGGACTAAAACGTAATTTATCTTATCTGATTCCTGCTTTTGAAAACAAGCAAATAGAAGACACTCCACGGGTGTCTAGAATATTCCTGGATAAACAGATTGAAGCAGTGTCCCACTGAAGCAGACATCTGAGAAAAAACTGTACCGAGTCAAGAGAAGACCTGTTTTTAAACATACCACTCGTCTAAACAGCCAGGTGCTGGGACTTCGAAATTAGGAGTATTCCAAAGCCTGGAGGTCCCTGCTGCTGTGGGTTGGATCCTGCCCTGCCTCAAATCAGTGAACGGGAAACAGTGATGGGAGAAGGTCCTGGGTCTCCTGTGGTTGGAACACCATCTCAGCTGACATCACTTGCGGTTCTGTGACGAGTCCCAAAATGGTCTGTATTTTCCCTGTTCACATGCTCTTTTACCACTGCAACATTAGAGAAACTTTAAATTTTCCTAACTCTTCTTCTCCTCCCTAACTTTCCCCATATTAACTTTCTGATTACAATGAAAAGTTACAAGAATAAACAGGATACAGGTTCAAATGAATGCCTGTGGATGAATACTTCCTTTCCCAACTTAATAATTTTGAAAACTTGATTATTTAGGAGCTGGCTCAGGATCCCTGAAGGGCTAGGAACAGAGACTTAAGTTTATAGTTTCCACAGGACTATGTTTTCTTTAGTTTTTGCTTTGCTTTGGTCAATTTCACTCCACTGAACTGAGAACCAAAGACTCTGTGGTGACCTCTGAGACACTGTTTGTTTTTGCATTTACATATTTCCCCTGGTGGTTGCTGTTCTCTAAATTGCAGGGCAATAGGAGGCAGGTAGGAAGTAAGATAGTAAGAGGAATATGTATGTCGTTACACAGCTTCATGAGAATCTTTTTTATACACGTACAAATCCATAGGCACAGAAATCAGTACGCACATTTAAACTCATACAACCTGCGTAAAGACTCCTTGTGGCTATTTGTAAAACTTAAATGCTTTACCAGATATTGCACTCCCAAAGGATTTACCACTTGGCATTAACAGGCTTACAAGTGAATCTTTTCAAGGAGAATTATAAAAGGCTTGGACATATGCTTAAGTATAAGCAATTAAGCTCTGTCTTTTTTCCACCATGTGTTTAAGCATGTGTCTTGCTGTCAATGCATGCCTACACCTCAGAGCAGTCAATAGAATATATGTTTTGGGGAGACGGCAAAACACTTTGTGAGTTGATGCTGTTGTCAGGATGAAAATGTAGGAAGATATAGGTGAGAGTAAAAAGGCCAGTCTGGGCTCCCAAAGTAATGACTGGAGTTCCCCACATTCTTGAAATAAAAATGTGATTTTCAAAAATGTCAAAGTTCCTGAAAAGCATGCATCCCGCCGAACTGCAAGGTCTTTTAGGCATTTCAGTACCTAAGAGCATTTGAACGTTTTGTCCTGTTTTGCTTTTTCATCTTGTTTGTTACATCTCAGACATATGTTCTACACCTTCACTGAGGCTGGTATCACAGTTTAGTATATTCCAAACATATTAATCTCTACAGATATCAGGAAAAGGCAGCATACAAACAAAAGTCTCCATTCACAGTTGCAGAGGCCTGGGAATGCAGCTAATTGTGTCGGCATAGCTCCCTCTGCTGCTTCAGGATTAAAACTTTTTTCACCCAGAAGCTTCAATATTGGTGTATTGCATCAGAATTCATATCAAATGCTTTGCAAAACAAAATTTCATCGGCAGATTTTTATCTACAGCTTTTCGGATTTAGGAAATCCAGCTAAGAATTTCTGCTTCTCCTGTTTGCATACACAAAGCTTATATGCCAAAACTGACTTTAGAACAGATGCTACCAAAAATTATTACAGAAAAAAGAGAGTGCTCTTAGAGCATTTCACAGAATCAGAGAATCATTAAATCACTGGGGTAGGAAGAGACCCTTTGAAATCTTCTAGTCCAACACCCTGCTAAAGCAGACTGCCCAGGATCACATCCAGGTGGGTTTTGAAAATCTCCAGAGAAAGAGGTGCATCAACCTCCCCGAGGGGTCTGTTCTAGTGTTCTGTCACTCTCAAAGCAAAGAACATTTTCCTCATCTTCATATGGAACTTGCATTTCAGTCTGTGCCCACTGGCCCTTGCCCTGTTGCTGTACACCCCCAAGCAGAGCCTGGCTCCGTCCTCTGACACCCTCCCTTCAGATACCTGTATTTGTTGTTAAGGTCCCATCCTAGTCGTCTCTTCTGAAGGCTGAACAGCCCCAGCTCCCTCAGCCTTTCCTCTTTAGAGAGATGCTCCAGTCCCCTCATCATATTCTCAGCCCTCTGCTGAACCTTCTAATAGTTCTTTGTCCTGAGGAGCCCAGAACTGAGCACAGCACTCCAGAAGTGCCTCACCAGGGGCAGGATCACCGCACTCAGCCTCCTGGCAATGCTCTTCCTAAT
>VZRO01007140.1:417721-461242 GCA_013397915.1 Daphoenositta chrysoptera
ACTCTCCAGGCTGTCCAGGTCTGATCAAATGGCAGCACAGCCCTCTGGGGTATTGGTCACTCCTCCCAGCTTTGTGTTGTCAGGGAACTCCTGAGGGTACACTCTGTCCCTGCCTCCAGGTCATTGATGAACAAGACTGAACCCAGCACTGACCCTGAGGAACCCCACCAGCTGCAGGCCTCCAGCTACACCCTGTGCCACTGGTCACAGCCCTCTGAGCTCTGTCATTCAGCCAGTTCCCACTTCACCTCACTGCCCTCTCAGCTATCCCACACTTCCTGAGCTGCCTCTGAGCATGTAGGGGAAACAGTGTCAAAAACCTTGCTGAAGTCAAGGCAAACAACCACTGCTTTCCCCTTCTCTCCTTAAGCCAGTCATCCCACCATAGAAGGCTACCAGATTGGCCAAGCATGATTTTGTCTTACTTAATCCAGTTACTCTTGATAGCCTTCTTTTCATCCACATTCTTAGTGATGACATCCAGGATGAATTGTTCCATCACTTTTCCAGGGATGGATATGAGGCTCACTCATTTCCTGGGTCCTCCTTGCCCTTTTTGAAAATTGGAGTGACACTGGCTTTTCTCCAGTCCTTGGGGATCTGTTGTGTCCTTCATGACCTTTCAAAGATGATGGAGATTACATTAGCAGTAACGCCTGCAAACTTCTTCAGCATTCACAGGTGCATTCTATCAGACCCCATGGATGTCGAGTTTGCCTAAATGATCTCTAAGCCAATCCTCCTCTATCAGGGGGAAGTTGTCCTTTTTTCCAGCTTTGTCTCTTGCCTCCAGGGACTGGGATTCTTAAGGGTAAGCATTAGCAGTAAAGAGAGAAGCAAAATGGGCACTGAGCAACTGTCTTCACTATATCCTTTGTCACCAGAGCACCCACCCCATTCAGCAATGGGCCCTCATTTTCCCTAGTCTTCCTTTTGCTTCTGATGTACTTGAAGAAGTGTCCCTTGTTGTCTTTGACATCACTTGCCAGATATGGTTCCAAGTGAACTTTAACATGCATGCTCTAATACAATTCCAATATTCTTACCAAGTGGCCTGTCCCTTTTCCCAGAGTCTGTAAACTTCCTTGTTCTGTTTGAGTTTTGCCAGAAGCTCCTTGCTCATTTGGAAAACCTCCCACCCTTTTTGCTTGCTTTCTTACTCAGAAGGATACATACATCTTGTACCTTGACTTTGGAAAAGGTGATGCTTTAATCACCACCAGCTTTCTTGGGCACCTTTTTCCCTCCAGGGCTTTTTCCTATGATACTCTGCCAAGCAGATCGATGAAGAGGACAAGGTCTGCTCTCTTGAAATGTAGGGTGTTAGCTTGCTCTGCACTCTTCCTGACACCATAAAAATCCAGCCAAACTCCTACTGGGCCTTCATACTCCCCACCAGATCCCCCTTGTTGGTGAAAAGAAGATTCAACATAGCACCTCTCTTTGCTGGCTCCTCTAGTGCTTGGAGAAGAAAGTTATCATCAACACATTCCAGGAACCTCCTGGACTGCTTGTGTTCTGCTATGTTGTCTATCCAACAGATATTGAGGTGGTTGAATTCCCCTTGAGGACCAGGCTTGTGAATGTGAGGCTGCTCCTATCTGTCTATAGAGGGACTGATCTGCTTGGTGTTCCTGGTCAGGCAGCCTGCAGCAGGCCCCTGCTGTAATGTCACCTGTCCCTGCCCTCCCTTTAGTCCAGACCCTGGCTCCTCAAGGGCAGAACTCCATCCACTTCAGCATGTCCTTGGCACAGAGAGCAACACTCTTTCTTTGTCTCTCCTGCCTGTTTCCAAAAGAGCCTGTAACCTCCCATTCCAACGCTCTAGTCGTAGGACTCATCCCACCACATCTCTGTGGGATGTTAGCCCATCTCTAACTCCTCTTGTTCATCCCCATGCTGTCTGTTTGCACTAAGGCATTTAGGTTCAGTCCCTGATGAAGCCGCATTACTGACTGGAGTGCCAGGAATTCCTTTGTGACTTTTCATGTGTTCTCCTCCTGACCCACCCAAGCTCTGGGCATCTCTTGCTGACCTGCCATCAGACTGGAAGGACTAAGATGGACTGGGGTTACCATCTCCTGACACCGTGAATTTAAAGCCCTCCTCACCAGCCTGGCAAGCCTATGGCCGAAGACGTTCTTCCCCTTCTCTGACAGACAAACCCCACCAGCCCTCAGTAGAGCCAGTTTCTCAAGGTGAGTCGTGTGGCCCAAGAAGCCAAAACCCTGACTGTGGTACCAGCCTGTAACCATTTGTTGATGTGCCAGATCTTACTGGCCCTTTCAAACACCTTCCCTCTGACTGTGAGGATCAGTGAAAAAACTTCTTGTGCTCCAGAGTCCCTTACTGCTGCTCACAGGGCTCTGTAACCCTTGATGCTCATCAGACTCCTTCTGGCTCTGTCACGGGTGTCCACATGAAACAACACAACCAGCAGTTAGTAACCAATGGACTGTGCAAGGCTTGGTATTCTCTCAATGACATTTCTTTAAGAGGAACATCAAAGCTCAACACAGTGAACCAGATATTTTAATTAAACTAGCTATCCACATGGGAATACTTCAGCAAATATATGCAAAAAGAAGTTCAGAACCTGCCTACTGGTCTATTTCTAAATTTTTTGCTTCCTTCTTAATAATTCTGTTCTTACATAAGAATCATTCCAAGAATTGTTCCAGGGAAGACAGCAAAAATCTTGCTTCATGTTTGCTTTAGATTACAGAGTGGTCTGCTTCTATAATATTTTTCAAACATTAAGACCACCCTACACACTGTGTGGGTATCTACAAGAACATCTGATGTTTTGTTCTCTGAATATTTATATACTAATTTATATATTACCCTTTTCCTTTCATTCCTTTGTTCAACCCACGCCTCTAGCCAGACCTTCTTGGGCAACAATTCCACGTTCACCAGTGTTGGCAGGAATCTCTTCTGGGTTTTTGCTGCTGTTTAAATTATATTCGTTATTTTTCTCTTTATGCCTTTTGAAGGGCATTAGCAACTCAAACTGTATAATCTTGCACAGATATTTAACTTCCTCTCTGTGTTTTACTAGCACTTTTAAATTAAATCATCCTTGCTAATGCAATTTGGATTTCTAAACCAAAGATTTAAGATTTTTAAACCCTTTTAAAAAATACTTTCTCATTTTTGGGGTAGAAAAAAGATCATTTTTTTACAGTGTTACATATTTTGTATTAACAAAAACATGTCTGTGATAATGCAATTTTAATTTTTTTTTAAATTAGTGAATGTTTAATTCAAGCAAAACTTAAAAATATTTGTGTGGCATTTCTGGATTTTCTACTCTGTTTCCTGCAGAAATGCATGCACAACGGGCTTGTGATAGTCTGGCAGTACTTGACAGTGGTGAAGAACAGTCCAGTACCAAATCCACGTATTGTTTGCAGAGGATTCTGACTCTTAGCTGATAGTCTGTAGTGAATGAATTAGTTTTCTTATCCCTCATCTCCTCTCTGCCATGCTGCTGATGAAGTGACAGTTGCACCAGAGAGCCAGTCCTGCAGGACAGATTGTACAATTATCCAAAACTGCAACTTCAACTCCTAGACCATCAACTCCCCGTTCCTGCCTACCACCAGCAGATAATGATGAGTTGAAGGCTTGGAGCTGAAATGCCATCTACAAGACGAATTTTCTGCTTCTCCAAAAACTATTCTATTACTTACAAGAAGACAAAAGAGAGACAAAACACAACCTCTTTGGTTCAGCATTGCCCTGATCTCAGGGCACCAGGGAGCAGAGACCTGCAGATGACACAAGGGAAGGGGAAAACAGGGTGAGATCAAAGATCCATGAAGTATTGTTCTCTGCTCCTGCACTTCTGCTGTTCCAGGACCACAGCCATGAGAGGCATAACCAGGAAACAACCCTTCTGAGGGGTCTGCTTACTGAACAACTGAAAGACTAATGTGCACGAAGCATAGTGGGAGTCAAGGAATTCTTCTCCAAAGCTGCCAATGTGTAGCTTGCCTCGGTGCCAATGGCATGAAAAATGAACAATGTGAACGGAATAGCACATAAAACCCCTATGATGAAAGAGAATCCCCTTTCCTACAGTCACTGAGAGTTAAAAACAAGCACAAAGTGTTTCCATTGTGAAAAGCAGCAGCAAGGAATACTTAGTCTTTCTTTTTCCTCCCCACCTTCCACGCTGGGGATGGGTACTGTCGTTCGTGAGATGGGTGATTCACAAGGAAATCATTCCAGTTGTGCGGAAACACCGCTGCCAGCCCACTTCTCTGGCACTGTTTGTGCTTCTTCCCCTGTGACAATATTGTCAAGTTAAAGCAAACACGTTCAGGAGCAGATGTGGGGGAAAAGAACACTGGGAAAAGAACACTAGGAAAAGTCAATACGCCTCTGCTTTAACTTGTCTGGACAAATCCCCAGCACAGTTGTAATTTTTTTCCTTTTGGTCATAAAAGTTTGCTTGAAGTTGCATATTTAATTTTTTTCCCCCTAATGTAGTATTGAAAATTAAGGGGATTTTCAAGCTAGAAGGCAGTGTCAGTTCTCTGTTCAAAAGTGCAACAGAAGTTGATTATATCCTGGCCTAACAACACGGGCTTAGTCGTTAGTAATATCATAAACAGAGAACAATCATTAACATTTATGTACAAATTACTGAGGGAAATGCCCTCCTGATGAGATTTGACGTGCTTGAAATGGCTTTTTAGTAACATGACAGCACTCAAAAGCCTGCAAAATAAGCATAGTGAAATTGAAACCTTGTCAAGTACCCAAAAAAATCAAGTGTCAACCATATTTTGGCAGGAGTATCCTCATAAAATATTGTGGTAGTTGCTAGTTATTGCATTGCACTACAGCACTTAGGATATTGCTGGACTGGTGACATGAACGTATTAGCAAAATTTGAAAGCCATGTTAACTTGCATTTATTTATTACTTTTGAATTATAGCCAACAAGTCTGTCCTGTTTGTTTAATGAGCATGGCTGTGTATTTTATTCCAGTATACCTTTCTTTCCATGAGAGCCTCTTTTTCAGTAAACAGCTGAGAAAAGAATCTGCATGACTAACAATGTTGTGGTTCCCCCACACTTTAAAACTGCCTGAGTTATGAGAGCTAACGTTTTCTATAAGTCTGAGTTGATAATATGTATTGTGTTAGACACTAAGAAATTGAGACAAGCCTTTTCAACTCCTCAGTTGCAAAGGCATCCTTTGCTCAGTTTATGCAAACAGAAAAAATGGGTGGTTCTTTCACTTTCCGGGCTCAGGCCTCCAAGCTTCCCAGGAATGTCACAAAATTTTGCAATCAGTATAATTGAGAATATTGTAATGATAACGTAATTCCTCCTTATCACAGAGCATAGGCAATCCACTGGAACACAACAAGTATGTACCAGAAGTCATTCTTTTCAGAGTATTGAAATACCTATATCTGCAGAAACATGCAAAAAAATCTCAGTATTAGGTACACTGTTCTCACCACTTTTACTAAGAGTTACTTAAATGCATTTAAATTAATTAAGTGAAATTAATGCATTTAAGTAACAAACTTAGTCTTGAACATTGTGTATTACATGATCTCTGGGTTCATGGGTGAGAAAAGCTTATTTTACTGCTGATACACCCAATTAGGACCCGGATTTGGAAAAGAGCCTGGTACATGTGCATTGGGGACCTCTCTTTCTCTGTGACGCAGGTGAAAAATTTGCCTGGAAAACCAGTAGGTCATCAGGCTTAAAAAACAGGGAGGCAGTGCTCCAGGCCACAGAGGGGACATCCTGAGGAACAGGAAGAGTTTCATTTCTCACCACAAAATTCTGCATTATAATGTGTGCACACAGAATAGATGAATGTCCCTTTCAAGGCGGCCCTGATTCAGCTGTTTCTTCCTTAGCCCTGTGAACAGAAGACACACTGCATGCTTTGCACCATGGCAGTGGGGCTTGTGGCATGGCTGAGGGCTGGCTTTGGTGGGAGACAGTGCCTAGCTGCTGACTGCCTGATGTCACCAAGAGGACTGGGCAATCCTTGCACAGAGGGACAGGATGGGAAGCAGGGCAGAAGGACTGTGATGGATGAAGGAGTCACTCCCTCTCTATTGGCAGTGTGCAACAGCTTGGTAGGAGAATACTCATTCTCCAACCATCTCGGAATCATAGAATGACTTGGAAGAGACCTTAAGGATCATCTAGTTCCAACCCCCTGCCATGGGCAGGGGCACCTTCCCCTAAACCAGCTTGATCAAAGCCCCATCCAACCTGGCCTACTGCCTCTGCCAGTTTCCTGGTACTTGCACACCGTGATGCTGAGAGAGAGAGATTATTGATAACCACATTTTCCTGGTCAATAACATGGAGCAGCGATGGCTCTATTAGTGAAAATAATTTTCATCAAACAGAAGACAAAAAGGTCCCTAGGTAGCTGAGGACAGGTGATCATGTAATAAACTTGGCCTACAGTACAACTTACCAATAGATGCCCTGGTTGAGGCAGCTGGCAATGACACACAAGCAAGCCTTACAAAGTTTTTCTTTGCTGTTTTATGGTGGTAGTGCTGTAACAGAAGCCAACAAGAGTTATAAAACCTGGGCCAGGGCTCTCCTCACCTCTCTGCTGATAAATGCTAAAGGCATGACACATCTTCAAACTCCCCAGAAGCATCAGTACCCTGTAATTTTGCAATTTCTATGTATCACACCAGCTGTATGAAAACCAGACACTCATTAGTCCATGATGAAAACAGGGGAAAAGGTGAGTTTCTCCTTAGTTGTTGTGCACCTGCAGGAGAACTGTCACACTTGCAAGTGTCACAGCTCAGATACGTTGCTATTTTCTTGCAGAGATGGATCTTTTTTACGCAGTATCTCAGCCAAGGACCTTTTAACTCAACCAGTCTCTTCCCAGTGGAAATCATGGGCTTTGGCTCACTGTAATGGGAAAGCTGGAAGGTCTGCTACAAGGAGCAGCTGGGATGACGATCCCACAGGAAGTGGTTCACGATAACATCATGCTTTTACTGCTCTCTTTGTCCTGCTGCCTTACTATCTTACTATCTACTTACTTTGCCTTACTATCCCTGCTATCTCTGACTTAGCCTCCTTTTTCCAGAAATTTTGAGGTGTCTTGCAAGAAGTAGTTAGGAAATCCCCATTCAGTACCTGGGGAAGATGGTTCATTAGGATCTAAAATTATGACCGTGGTATAGTTGGGTAAAGAAGGCAGTGATGTAGCAACACAGCCAGTACTCTTGCAAGTCCGAGATTGTGAGTTATTCCCTAAAACCAGCTACAGAAATAAGCATTTAAAGCTTTTGCTGTCTCTTCCAGCCTGAGTTACTGACCTTCACTTGTTCCTGACCTCCTGCTTTTCATCTGCTAGCTGTAAATGAGTCCTGTACTGCTAGCTACTGCTTTGGAGAATAGTTAATGAACTTCAGGGTTCAGTACAGGCTGCTCTCAGACCTGTCTCTCTGCCCTGCTAATGAAGCCGCATACTGGAAAAGGAAACTGCAGGGAGTAAAAGTTAAAAAAATATGCTGGAAGAGGATCCATAGCAACTTTTGACTCTCTGACCCTCCCTGATGCCATGTTGGGAATAGTAAGCCAGGACCTGCTGACAGGCAGCTGGACTGTGGAGAGAGGCGTGAAATTCTCCGCTGGGACCTAATTACAGAAGGGTCTCTCTGCCTTTTCCTCTTTCTGTAACCTGCGATACTGACTGCTCTCAGAGTTACATAGAACCACGGAATTAACTAGGTTGGAAATGATAGACAACACTGATCATCCACAATGGAGAAGCTCTGACAGAATCTTGAAGAAGGACGAACAAAGGGGCTTTCTTATACCCAGCAAAGCAAAATCAGGCTTTTATTTGAGACTGATGGGGAAATTTGGTTTCAAGATCCATCCCTGGCAGTGTAGAGAGCATTGAAAACAAACCTCCAAGCTGCTCTTTTTCAGAAACAGTCTGTAGACTCGTGTACACTGATGGAGGGACAGAACTCTACTTTCAGATGTACAATGTTACTGTGAGATGAAAAAAAAGGAAACTTGTTGGTCTCCTGCCACCTAGCTCACTGCACAGCGAATTCTTTTCCTCACATTAATACTATTGCAATCTTTTGTATGTATGTTCACCGGTATAATTTAACACTGTCAAGTACTGCATTAGGAATAAAAAGAGAAAATCTTTTGCTTTCCAACTCATACCCTTGATTTCCTAGCAGTACTACTTTATTCATTTTATCAGAAATTAGATTGATTTTTCTGCAGAAACACATTCGGAAATGCATCCGATGGTCTGGAAATAATTTCTGCTTTATGCTTTTCTTTGTCATGTCTTTGCAGCTCTGCAACTTACCTTTCCTCACTATTTATTCCTTCCAGAAGACAAGCTTTTACTACAAAACCTGAGGAGAACATATCAGATACTGCATCTTTTCAATACTTGTGCTCAAGCCATGAAATTATTTTCTACACAAACAACTAAGTAGTTAGTTAGAAAACAGTTTAAAAGGTATAATGCTTGCCATAGTATCCAAGCACAAGTTATTTCTAAGGACCTAGGCACATCACAGGGATCATCTACTTTGATCTCATATTAGACACTGAATTTTAACAAATTTGAACAGAATGATAGTATTTCTTATATTATTAGCAGACTTTCTCTTAAGTCTGCAAATACAGGAAGATCTGTCATGTTGCTCAGTGCATTGTGTTTCATTCCTTATAAACCTTTTCACTTTTTTTTTGTCTGGTCTGAATTACTCTAGCTCTGGATCCTAGCAATTGCATTCTTCCTTCTGCTTTGGTTTGCTACAGTAAAGAAAGGTCTGTGATCATTTCTGCAGGTAATATTCTAGAGATTGACACTGAGTTTATTCCCTTGAAGTGTGATTTGACCAGGCTTCTCAAATAGCCTTACAGTAAAGAGAATTTTATTGACTTTAGATGATTTCTGTAGTTATTTTCTGCCTCCCTCCCCAGGTTTTGAACACCTTTTTTGATGCCTCATGCTGCATGCAGCGACGACAGTCTCCCTGCTCCTAGTTTGTTCCTCAATACTGTCTAACCCTAATTGTCTTAGGGTGCTGCTTTGGAGGTCCCAGCTCAATTAAACTTCTGCCATGACCCATTAGCTCTCTGGCAGTGTGTTATAGGATACAAATCTCCATTTTGCAAGTACAGCTTATTCACCTCTCTTCTGGGATATTCAACCTGTCATTCTGCTGAATAAAACCCCATGGTGTTCCAAATGAGGCAAACTACCAAAAGATACAGACTATCAGTTTAAAATGAATGGGGTACAGGCCAAGAGGCTTTGTTCTAACACATTTCTAGATGAAACTGATTCTTTAGACATTAACTGTAGCTGGTTCTTCACAATCTCTCTTTTTATAGAGGCTTACGAGGATGACCTGGGAAAGTGCATGGTTGTGTTGGGGTAGTGTGGGAGTGAGCTCTTCAATGAGCATCCATTTTCCTGCATGCACATTTCCCTGGGTATCACTCGCTGGGACTGAAAATGCTTTCAGCCTCTAAAGCCTTGGGCTGGGATCTGTTGAAGGCCCTTCAGGTGCACCTTTCAGTCTGTGGACTCAGTGAGTTTTTATTTTGCTTTGAGAGACAGATGCCCAGTTACACCAACACATCCTTTGATCCTTGTTCACACACCTGTTTTCCCTCACACTGATTTTAATCTGATTTTACTCAAGACTTTTCTTCTAAATCAGCAGCAGTCTATGTCCTTTGCTTTTTCTTCTGGGTAAGTGAATAATTTAGGAGGCATTTTACCACAGAGTAGATGCCTGCTCAGCTCCAGATCACCTCTGCAATTATCAAGCAGGGTTAAAGGCTGCTGGGTGACAGAGAGAGAGGGTCAGCAGGGGTCCTCTAGGGCAGATGCTGAGTTTGGTGTTGAACACCAAATTAGTAAAGACAGCAATCTGTGATGTCAGTGAGAAGGTTAAAATGTGTTGTCTCACTAACCTGTTAACCAGTGGGGAACAGGGCTGGAATGACTCCCAGGCCTTCCAGTACTATTCATCTCTTAGCCTGCACATATTTTTTTTAGCCTCTCCAGGGGCACTTGGTGTGCTGAATTTAGTCCCAAAGGGGTTTCTACAGCATTTTCCTCATAAAAAATTATTCTCCAAGGCCCACTAACCACTCTCAAAACTGACTGGCCACCAGCTATGTTGGTGTTATTCTTAAATACAATGAAAAACAAAAAGAAGGAAGCATACTTGTAAAACTTTTAAGTCATCACAGGTAGGGGCCGATTTGCAAAAGCACAATCACACCACCTGAACCTAGTTTTTGCATTTGGGTTTGTACTTGGTACTAATAGCATTAATGTGCAGGCACCAATTCAAGACTGCCACCAAAGGACTGTCTGTGGCATACAGCTCCTACAGTATGTAAGATTCTGTGATTTTATCACGTGCAGCTGCTCAAAAAATAATCCAAGAGGGGTTAGAAATGTTTTAAGACTCAATCTTTCCAGAGTGTTTTGGTTTGGCTGTGAGACTCAGTTCAAACTCATGACTAACAGGGGAGCTGAAGGAATGGAAAGGTAACATTGTTGGTAGCTGCTAGGATCACAACTCTGTCCATTGGGCTGTCGTGGCTTATCATCATTATCATCATTATAGACAAAGCTGCTATAGGTAGACAGGCCAGTCCTCTGCACATGCCCCAGACAAAGTGTCTGGTCCCTGCAACGGGGTACATGCAGTCATGTGTGAATCTGTTCAGCTGGCTCTGGATACAACTCTGAGATTTACCCCAGCTTCAACATGCTCCTGTCTCTTCCCTGGCATGCACATCTTTGGTATATCCAATATGTGTCTGCACAGCTCCTTGCACAATGGAACCACCAAGTCCCTACTCTAAGAGACAAGCAGCCTAAACCAACTTCTACTGGGATGCAGTGCATCAGCAGGATTGTGTTGTATTCTGTTGCGTGTGACTACTGCAAGGACCTTAGCTAGTTATACTCCACAGTCAAGCTCCTTGGAGAGGAGCAATATCTGCTTTGCCATGTGCACACCATTAGAGGTACTTTCAGGAACTCAAGAGAACAGAACACAAACAATTCCTTAACAGTAGGCCACATATTTTATTTGCAATTTTCCCAAAGCAAAGACGGCATTGACAAGAGTGCAAATACTTTGCAACCAGTAAGTGACAAGACACAGCCTCCACTTAAACACACTTCATAATAACTTATGAAGTGTGTTTCAACAGCATCATTAAATATATTGCATCATTGCTCACATCATTGTGCCCTTAAAAGGAGTATTGACAAAAATTACAGGTGTAATGGGGTAGCAGCAGAGGAGTTCACGCTGTTGTTCAAAGAAAACCAAAATCAAAAAGAGTATAAACTAATTTTCCAGGGAAGAAGCTGAGTAACAACCTAGGCAGGCAGGAACTGTATTGTTTCTGATGTAATACTGGGCAAGAAGACACACACTCCAAAGGTCGTTACTTCCTCAGAAACATACGGGATGGCTGGATAGGCTTTCTTGTGTAAAGTTCTTGATCACCCTTCTCTACTAGCTTTGCTTCCTTTCTCCATACTTCTGTCTTGTCTGTTTTCCCAGGGATTCTTTGGAGCAGTCATGTCTTGCTGCCATTATTCGTACCTGCCCTCTCTGCATCCTGACAGAGATCAGAGTCCCTAAAATGTGATGGCAGCAGACACAGTTCATGTGAAGTGCAATCAGCATCTTGTCTTGATCCAAGAGCAACCCCTCATCTCTTTCCATGCCCAATATTCAGTAAAGGTACTGCAGCCATGTACTATGCTGGAATTTGTGAAACATTTGAAAACCACTGTGTAGACCATGCAATGCTGTTCCATTTGCATTAGTTTTCCCAAATGTTTCTCGGAGGAGACACTGAACCCCTGGAGTTGCACTCCAATATGGTCTCTTAAACACTATAGCATGCATCCTCCAGAGTCTGTCCCAGTACTGGAAGTCTCACCTAAAGGAGAACAGGGTGAGTCTCACAGCACGCGAAAATATCCATAAATCACTCATCACATTGTTGTCACTATGCAAATACTACAATTACCTTCGTCTTTGTCAGTGTAGCTATGTGGTAATGATTGGCAAAGGCTGACATTTTAACAGCTTCCTTGGTATTGTATCCTTACCTGCCTCAATTTTCTAAGAAACGGATGCACTTGGAGAACGGATGCATAGAACTAAATTAAGTCTTGGTGAGTGGTAAACAGCATTTGTAAAGTATTTACTTTTCCATGTTTCACTGGCACATTTCTCCACTCCTACTCTGACATCCCCTTTAAAAGAAAAGAGCAGGCTGTGTGTGTACTGAATGCACTGCAGTGCAACCTTCACTTTTCAAGTTCAGGCAAAGGGGAGAGACACACCTTTCTAGAAAGGCTCAAAGCATGACAAAGAGGTCCCAGTTTCCCTCATTCCTGCAAGTCTGAGCAAAGCACTGTGAGTGGCTCTGACCTGACTGTTATGACATGCTTGCCTGCTGCTAGATGTTTTAATTTCAAAGTTCATGAGCTTATCTATCCATGATTCAGAGCCAAAATGGGGAAAAAGCAGGGAAATAAAACACTTCAGGCCTAGTAACCAACAGAGGATTCAGGAAGACTGGAAGTGTGAGGAGGTGAATGCAACTATTCCCAAAAGAGAGTGGAAAAGAATGTCACTGTTGGCAGAATGAAAACTAGGCCCGTTGGTAATGTTGAGATGAGCTTGGTGTCTTGTATACTGGGCTAAAGCAAGTCATTGTACGGCACATTTTTATGAAACATTGCAAAGTCCAAGACAACAAAGACAACTTTCTGCCACTGTTGCAAAACAGTATCTGTTTTCAGTCACATCTTTAAAAAGGACATTGGGAGATACAGGAAGAGAATCTAAAATAATGTCTGAGATACAGAAAATCTGCCTCTTGGGAAAGAAAATAGGTTCCTTTAACTTAGCAAAGAGAAAGTTAAGAGATGAATTAATGTTAAGTATTTCCTCAGAAGGAAGAATATTGGTAACAGTTTCTAGCTGTCAAGTACTTGGGACCACCTACCTTCTTCTTGATAACTTGTGGATTTTTCCATTTCTTCCATCTGAAGTCCCTGCTCTTTCCCACCCATCACCCTTTCAGTTGTGTGACCCAACTGTATATGGGGCTAAAAGTTAGATCAATAAACAGCTCTAGGTCTAGAACTGTCCTAAAAAGGAAAATCTGAACTGGTATTATGTCTAGCCCTAAACAACTGTCAGCCAATTGAAAGAGAACTGAGATGCACAAAAGGTGCTGAGAGCAGACTAAGCATGAAAAACTTCTTAAGCTACTAAGGAAGAAGAACCCAGACAGTGCTTCAATACAGAAGGAAGATTTAGAATGAAAAGAAGTTTTATTTTCTATATTGTAATTATTTCTGTTTTAATACTAAAGACAAATAACTCAAAGGAGGTTGTGGATTCTCTGTGCTTTAAATCATTACCAAATAAGACCCCCTTCATCTGAATCAGAATAGGAGTTCAGATGGTGAAGAGGAATGTGATGGTATTTGCTGTGCATGAGGCTAGAGGATCCAGTGTTCATTTCTGATGGAAATCTGAAACAGTGGAGCTTGTAGCTAATAATACCACCAGACTGACAGTGGAAACATAATATTTTCTCTACACAGAGGCCTACTCCATAATATTTAGCTGATACACTGGTGCTATTTAGTTGATTGGTTTTACTTGGCAAATTTACTGCATTAAATAAAATCCAAGTGTATAAATACATCATCTATTTATCTACCTATTGATTCATCTCTTTACATCTGTACATCATGATTCATATGCAACCTTGTTTTGGCTGAAATGAAAGGCATACCTCATTCCCTTCAGGGACAGGATTAATATATTTTTGTGATCTGACCAGAGCCATATCATAGTATGGCTATGTACTAGTTCTAATGCTGAAACTTATTTTTGTAGCTTAGGAGTTTGTTTTCCCTTGGAAAATCTGTCTCTTCACTTTTATCATATGTATCTGAAAGATTCCTTTTGAAAAGTGTGAGACGTCTTCCCCAGTCTATTATACCTTTGCTGACAGTCACCTTTTCCCTTCTTCTGTAGGCAGTACTATAGACCCAAAAGCACATTCCTGTGATGAATTTGTGAGTCAGCCCTGATTTGCTATCCAAAAGTGATGCTATTACACTACAAAGCGATTTGCTAAACCCCGTGATGACAAGACTTCCCTGCAGGATGGTGTGGGTTTGCAGTACAGTTCTGACCAACAGGCATCACTGTCTGGAAACTTCATGGAGAAGAGGACCCTGGCATATAGACAGACCTTGCTCTCAGTCACCTCTGGAGATGAGAAACGTTATTGTTACAGGAAGATGTTCACTGGTTAAAATAGATACTGACATAAATGTTAAGGAAGGAATAGACTCAAGAAAAAAAGAGAGTGAGAAAAAAACCCTCTGAGGTGAGCAGATCCAGACTGCTCTTTTTCTCCCTTTGCCCACCCCTGGGCATTGCCGTGTCACAGACTTCTGTCCATCAGAGCTTAATTCTGAGAAGTTGCTCTCCAGAAAGCAAAATATGTTAGTCCATTTTTCCAATGCAAGTTTGATGACTGCAAAATGATTCGTAGGAGGTTATGAGAAATGTCCTTCACCACTAACCCTTCCTTCTGCCACATGACACAGTGTGTGCTCACCTTGGCTGCTTGCTGCCAGATGACGATACCTTTGATTCTGCAAAGAGTGAGTATGTCAGGAGATGAGTCACTCCACCACCCTGCCTGACCCTCTCCAGCCTGGGGGCACATGGAAACTGCCCACTGAGCTGATGAAACAAGTGATTTACGGAGCAGTAGGTCAAAATCATGTCTTGTTTATCCCAGCTGGCTGTGCCGGATGTGTCAATAAAATGAGCCAACCCTTAGGCTTTTTGCACCTCTGAATATGTCACTAAGAGCTTTGTAGAGCAATCTCGGCAGTCTCAGGCAATGCATTACACTGAAGTGTAATGAACCTTAATCCTTTTAACCTGTTAGAAGAAAGGTAGCCAGTACCTCGAAGGAGATGGCCCTATCTTCATCTATGTGACTGATTCAGGCACTGAAAAAAAGCTTCCTTAAACTGTCTTTCCAAAGTAGCTACTTGTGTGGCAGTAGGGCACCACACTTAGAATTTGTGGTTCCTTTTGCAAAATGGCTTCCCGATGCGAAGAATGGATGTTTTTCAGAAGTGTCCCTGAACTTCTAATGCGGAGGAGTTTACAGAAACACGATGTAGCTCACGCTACAGTCACTGACCAGCAGGAAATCTTTTCCTGCATCACCTCTGCAGCACTAATGTGCTCCAAATATGTGTGCTACAGAAGGCAGGTTATAAAGAATAGCACTTTCACTGCTATCCCAAGCACCCACAGTTTGAAAAGCTGTAGAATTTGGCAAGCACTGGATCACTCCTGGTGAATCAAGTGGGCAGTGTGGTAGGTTTGAGTGTAGAGGGAGAATTTTTTGTAGGATGAGCTGTCAAAGTGAGTCTACTAGATTATGTCTGTTTGTACAACTGTGACAAAAGAATTTCACTGTCCCTGTACCTTAATGTTACCAGGGGATAGGCCAGTGATATCATGTTTGTTTCTTTTTTTATAAGAAAGTCTGCTCTGCATAAGTTTACATTTCAGCTACTTTCTGCTAAGTTATTTCTATCTTCACTCCTGTGCACAGAAAATTACAATACAAACTGTATGTCCATTTGGTCAGCAAGCAACAGAAAAATAACCGGCCTTGTAGAAGTCTCACAGTAAACCGGACTACAAAAGATCAGACGAAGAGGTTTCCAAATCTCTGCCTTTGAATCAGAAAGATGAATCTATCTTACAGCTGCTTTAGGCACTAAGACCTGTTATTTTGGTGTTAAAGCTAAACAAGTGCTTAACATATAAAATCTACTTGTCTTTTGCTACACAGACAGAGAGATAAAAACAATGTCCTTGCAGTAACAGATCGATCCCTGAGCAATATTTAAATTATGCCTATAAGGTTCCTGTGCAATGAGTTGTTGTGTAACCACCCAAATCCAAACCTTGTATGCTAGTAACATCATCCTTTGCCATGTTCATAAAAGGGGAACCTTGAATCACTACTTTCAGTGTTTGGATGATGAAACACATAGGAAGCAAGCATGTTACTCTCAAAGGCAAAGTAAAAATTACTGTACTGTAACTGAATATAGAAACACTACTGTCTTGCAATTTGAAGGCTACTTACGATATCATGACTATTTGTTTAATGTAGGACCTGGGTATTGAAAGCTATTTGCATTTTTTATGAATGGCACTGACAATGTGTTCAGCATTCAAGAAAGTCTTGCACATCCCGCATGCCACACAGCATAAAGCAACAAAAGGTGAACCTAAATCCATACCACAGAAGGAAATAATTCCAATATAAAGCCATGTAAGTCATTACAAATGACTTACAAATGATAACCATTGCATTGAGAGTGTTGTTGTTGCGATGGTCTAAAGAGGTAACAGAAATTTTTGTAGTTATGATACCCACTGGAGGAGAATCTGGAGCTGCAGGCAGTGTTCTGCGTGTCCTGTAACATCCCATCTTGTTTAGACTTATGACTGCAAAAAACTTTTCCAAATGCACAGCCTCTGTTTCCAAGTCCCACCCCAAATCTGGCACTACAGCTGAGAAGCACCTGCTGTATCTTGAGTACCTGTGCTCTCATACAGAGTGTTGCAAGTGCAATTGCAGCTGCTGAAGCTGTAAACTACCATTCTCAGGAATGAATCACTTGTGGCCACTCAGCCCCACACTATGCTGAGCTTTAAGCAAATACTAAGGTGGCAGTAAAGGATGAATATATTTCTAAGAATGCCAGGTTAATGAACAGGTACAAAGCCTGGAAGGAGTTAAAAAGAAGTAAAGGAAACATCACCCCCTACAGTAACTTCTGTTGGTGTCTCAAAAATGTTTTTTTCTGTTCATTCCAACAGAATGCTGCTAGGACACGTCCAGTACTCTCAGGACTGAGTATTATTCACTATTATCTCCTGTAGGTTTGCTTTTATCCATATTTGACTTGGTGGGTTCTTCACTCAGGTTCAAACTCTCTCAAAGTCCTTACATAATTTTTAAACTTAATAGCTACCTGGAATTGCAGCTTTTCTCACTTTTACTAAAGACTACCAGCTGCACCTCAGATATTCTCAGGTATTGACACTGATATTCTAAGGCCTGGCGTGAGGGGGCATTCACACAGCTAAACAGAACACTGAACTCTCCAGAGGATGGAAAAGCAAGGCCTAAGGAGAGGCTCAGCTGCAAAAGGCTGTGAGCTTGCCATCAATGGCACCATGCAAAATGGCAGGGCAGTGTCCTCATCCGCATAGAGGATATTCGAGCGCAATGGATGAAAGTAACAATGTGATTGCACAAAAGTAGTCCAAAGGAAAACATAATCTCATTATTACTCCCTAGAAGATGAACATTTCAATAGCTGAACAGTTGTGGTGATTGTAGATTTGGGTAATACAATCATTGAACCTGGTTTGACATGATGGGGAAAAACTGCATTCTTTTCCACACAGAGCAGATAGCCAAAACCTCCCCAAAAAAGTCTTCTCTGTGAGAAGGCAATCTTACCAGTTTTTTTTCCATTTTGTATGATGAATTTCTATAACAAATTCCTGAAGCAGGAGGCAGCATCTCAGTACCAGGAATGGACATGGTCAGTTTTAAGATGATGATCTGCAAGGACTCTTAATTTTTGATGTAAGCAGTTTGCAAAGCCATGTGATGACTTCTGTGTCCTCTCCATGACTGCACAAGTGCTAATCCTGTGCCTGGTGCAGCAGCTGAACACTCAAGCTGGTTTTCTGCTTTCTGGTGGCCCAGGAGAGGGTCTGGTGCAAGCCCTCCTGAGAAGCCTTCAACCAAAGTGCTCTGTCACTAAAATCCAGTCTGAATGAACACAGCAGTGTCACAAAGGAGAGACATAGTCTCTTATGAAAATGAAAATGTCTCCCAAAAGAACATGTCCATCTCTCAGTCCCAGCACCAAAGGAGATGCACAAATTATGTGTAATATATGAACCTGGATACTGAGATAAACAGCTCTTTCACTTAATAAAAATAGGGGCATGAGACAAGATCCAATTTACGCAGTGACTCTGCGTCAAACATTGCTAATCACAAACACTCCCAGATGAAGAGATTAACAAAGTTAAATTACATTAAGAGCAACAGTGTCTTACCATTGGTCAGTCTGGGTTTTGCCACTCCTTGTTAAACTGAATGAAGTTGTCCTGCAGGCCAGAATCTTGCTTTTTTTTTTCCACTTCAAGTGGGAACAGTAGTCAAAGAAGTGGTATTGCCTGTACCATTTGCCTTGCTAACTTTTTTAACAAGTTGTCCCATATTGAGCTCCAAAGGGTGATCGAATGCATTCTTTCAAATCACCCAGAATTCAGTTCAGTGGATGAATCCAACTCTGCAGACTTCCAGTGGGCATTATATTGCCAATATTTCTTCCACATGGCTCATACATGTAGGTTTGCTATTGCTGGAGGAACCATGGTACAATACCACAATTTATACCACCTACTCAGTATCTGAAGTTTGCAAGTAGTTAACATTCAAGTGCTCATGCTCCTGTTGAACTTTCCATGAGGACTGGTACATGATACATTATGCACTACTAATACCATGGTAACAGTTTCCATAGTGATTAAAATACAGCATTACTGAGGAATACATAAAAATACATTAAAATCTGTATCAAGTGTGATGTACAAATGCCTAGCTAAATTACCACTTCTGGAAAAAAAGGACTTGCTTTTTTCATTTTTAAAGAAAGAACATGTCTTATGATCACAGCTATAGGGACGTTCAGTTCTGAGCCTAAACGCTCACTTCTAGCTCACACCTCTAATGTGAGGTAACCTCAGTTGTGAAATTTTCTTAATCAAAAAAGAAATATGCAAATAAAAAAATTTAAAAACTAAACAAACAAAAAAAAGTACTGTCATTCTTTGGAAACATGAATTATGTAAAACATGAGCAATGCATAGTCAGATTTGATCTTTCTGGCTATGCATATTGTAATAATTAAACTAGACCAGTAACATCTCAGCAGTGTGATGACCATTACAAAAGGGGTTAAAAAAAGACTTGTTTGTTTAGGACATACTTTTGGATGCTGCAAAAGAGTTATTTTCTTACTCAACTAGTTCATTATCCAGTATCTTGTTTACACCAAGAATAAGAACAGCATTGCTAGACCTTTCTAAAAGAATAAAACTGAAGAATTTGGTTATCTGAATTTTCCCATTAATTCCCTAAAAGTAATATTGAATAAATAAAATACATTGGCAAATCAGTATACTGGTTTTGATGAGCTAAAATAGAAAAGAAAATACTGTATAACTTCAGACTAATCTGATAGGAGGAAATCTATTTCAGGATTGTATTTTGAGTAAGAAAAAATATTTTCTTATTCAGATAATAGGAAATTTGGATTTATCTCTGCAGATACCATGTTTTGTTTTTATGTGATAGGAACAGTAACTTGAGGTGTTTGTTGAAAATTTCAGAAGTTGAAGCAATAGCTAGAAAAAAAGGCTTTAATGGATACAACAAAATTTTCCTATTATTTAAAAGAAAAATAAAATTAAGACCAAATTAAGGCATTAATTTAAAAATAAATTATATCCACAAATTAGAGTAACATTCAGTTCCCCTTTAAAATTCTGAATTAATTGTAATCTAGCATTCAAATTTTCTTATGCTAAATATTAGTACACACTTTCAGTTTGGCTTTTCTGTTTCTAATAATTAATATAGGAGGGAGGGAGACAAATCTTTTTGCATCAGTCTGAAAAAATAATCTCTAATTACCTTGAAAGAAAGGAAAGGGCCAATATTCAAGGCAACATCTAACCTGTTTCTCCTTTTGTAGTTAGTTACTGAGGTAGAGTTTCGGCAGAGCCGGCTGGTGGTCAGCAATATCATGGGACTTTTCCACAAGCTTGTATTGGATCCAGAATAAAGAAATGCCATTCTGGGAATGTTTGTCGCCCTTAGGATTCTTTCTCTTAAGGAGAAAGTCAATAAATACAAAATTATTATCTCATATGTCCAAAAAAGATTTGAAAGGAGCAAATACCCTTTATATATTTTATCTTTTCTGTCTAGCACCATGAGGTTCTAGCCTGTAGGTACCATAGCATTACAAATATATATATATATACATATACATATGCACGTGTGTGTGTATGTGTGTGTGAAAGGCAAATAAAGACATGTAAATGAACTTCTATTAATTCTTCTGGTTGGAAAGATAATGAAATCTTGAAGCAAACCTCTGCATTAAATGACTTGTATGATGGGCGTTTGGCCCTTGGCAGCTTAGGTGGGGTATGGAGGACCTAAAAATGCCTGCAATTTTTTCTTCATTTATTCCACATATCTGAAGCAGCTAATGAAAAAATTAAAGCAATCAGGTAAAGAGCAGGCATTGTTGCTCAGCACGTGTTTATGTACATAAGGGGGTTTTGTGTTGGTTTTTTTTTTCCTCCCTTTTTTTTTCCCCCTAGAAAAATCTGCAGAAGGTGGTGGTATGTGTGAAAAAAATGATGATGAAGAATTTGCCTTGTGGATGGTGGCAGTCCTGCTTCTTCCTTTAATTTTTTGAATGGATCTAGATTTCCTGCTTGTCTGGTGCTCAAGCGGATTTCTTTCAGCCGGGGGGTTCCCCGGATGGGCAAGTGCCAATGACATCACTGGGAAGCACCTTCTCTTCACTTCCATGGTTTGTGCAGGGGAGGGCACTCGCCCCCTCTGACAGCAAAGGGCTGCGGGGGAGGAGGCGTGGGGGCCGGGGAGGGGGAGGGAGGGTGTTGAAGAAGACCCTTCTCGTTTCACAAGCTCCTTTGGCTGGGGACGGATGTGTTACAGCAGAGATTCAAAGTGTGACATCCCTGGCAAAACACGCTCAGAACCCCAACGATCAGCTTCCCCCTCATGATTATGTTCCCCAGTCTCCAGAACTGCTGCTGAATACGAGAGTGAGCGTTGCCAAGGGAACAGGGAGAAAAAAACCAGTCCTTTCCTTCTGCAGTCACATTGTAAGCCAAGCGGTCAGCTTCGCACCCTTCAAAAGTGATGTATCTGAGAAACTACGCCTTTCTTGCAAAGAGACATAAATTCCCAGCATGCCTACACTTCATCAAAACACAAATAAATGCCTGGCCAGACTAATTTTCCAGACAATCAGTTGGGCATACAGCCATCCAGGGAGCGGGAGGAATAGCCAGTGCTGAATAGCCAGTGTCCTTCCCGGGGCCCTGAGAGCACAGGGTTACACAGAGGACTGGAAAGTGCCCCCACTCACCGAGTGCCCACCTGGCTGTCAGGTAGCAGTCACCACACGCCCATCTCAGCAGCAGTCCTGGGAATGGGCGGGAGAAAGAATCTGATTTTCTGCCCCTGGACACCTCTCCAGTTTTTACCATTAGCCCTAAGGAATCCGTGAGCCAGTTTCACAAACAGGTATCTGAAGCACAGAGAGGGACTATGCTCTCAGAGTCCCTTCAGAGTGGCAGTAACACAGCAGCATGCCACCCCTGCCAAAAGTCTTGTGGTAAAGCAGGGCACAGCCCAAATCAACCCCCTGAGCCTGTGTAGGCACCCTGAGCCTGCAAGTTCTGCATGTTCAGAGAATTTATCTATCTGTGTTGTCTGCTCAGATAAGCTCACTGGAAAACTTCTACCCCTATCAGCCTATACTGTGGAAGTTCCATTCTTGTTAAGACACATCTGTAAGGACCTATTTCCAAATATATCTCAGGTGCAGATACCACCCAAAGTGCATATAATTTAAACAGAAAACAAATAATCTGAGATATAGACTTGGTACCATGCTCTTACAACCAACCAAGGCAGAGGAACTGATTATCTCAAGATAATTAGCTCCATATTGTCCACTGTTCCCAAACCTTCACTTTTTGGTGACCTCAGATTTCTGCGTGATGTGTTATTCAATGATATTTTAAGGCAGAAGAAGCAGAAACATGGTTATGAAGGGACCCATGTCACTTCAATCCAGCAACATAGTCAGAAGCAAACCCAGGGAAACTAGCACTGTGGCAGACTTGGAGATTGCAAGAGGGCCACAGTCTAGCCAAGATCTTGCACTTACCATTAAACACCGAATGGCAAAATACTAAATTCAATAAGACTTTTTACATGTTTGAACTAAGAAAATGTGTTTTCTTGGCAAAACCTAAGATGGACTTGTGTTGCTTAAAAGCTTGTCTTTGTTGTAAAGATTTTGGCTGCAAAAAATTATCTATTGGATGGTGGAGGAACCAGATTTTTCAGATCTACACTGTAATTAAAATATGTGATGCCATCTTCCAAAACTCTCAACTAAAATATTTACTCCTTAAGGGATAAAAATATTTATATGGATGTGCATTCAAATTCATAAACTGAAAAGAAAGCCTGTTTTCACAGAAGAGTCTCTTGATGCAGAACATAGAGGAATGGTGTATGTTACTATGAATACTTTCAATGACTAATTCATGACCATCAATCACTCCTTGTTATTTCTTTCCAAAGTGCAGACTGCGCATGTTCTCTTGATAACGTACTGTTGTATCCTGTGTCACACCTAAATTGGAACTGTGTTTGTGAATGCTCTTATAGTCACTGCAGTTCCAATAAATAACAGTATCTACAAAGTTTTCATTCATACAAGCACACACAGAGACGCACAAATACACACACCTATCTGTGTAGGGAGGGAGCAGAAGTATAGGCAACCACAGCATATTCCTTTGTCTCATCTTGCTGTGACTTCCTCTAAAACTGGTTCAGATCAAATGTCTTGAGAAATGGTCAACATACACTGAAATTGCTGCACTCTCACTGAAGCCTGATGGAAGGAAGCAAGGAAGTGACTGTGGTAAGAAGTGCCCCGAGTTTTCTCAGGCTTTTCTGCAAATGACTTACATACAGGCTCTCTTATTGCTAAAAAGAAAAAGAGTCCCAAAGTGAAATGTGAGGCTAAGACACACAAAGGCTCGTTGGACTCTGTACTGCAACTCCAAAGTGTTTTGAAAGCCTGATCCCAGGAACAGAAGTCACAAACACAAGTTCAAAGGTCTGGTATCCAGAGAACAGGCTGCAGCCCATGTAGGCATTCACCTGGGCTGGAGAAAATGTGCCTGCTGCATACAGTCACTTCTTCAGCCACTACATCTTGACATAGAAACACCACTAAATCACAGGTGGTCCTCTTGGGCTTGGATGTAAAAAGGTGGAGTGGAAAAGACTTTTCATTGTAGCAGTGGAAGTAGTTTCCTGAGATGCTCCATGTCCACTTAAATACACTCTCCATTAATCTTACATAAGCATACTCACATGTGAAAAAGGTGAAAAATACTAATTCACAGCCAATTTTCAGTGTTGTCTCCTCAAATCAGTGGCAATCAGTCTTCATTCTACAAATGCAGCCATGCATAGAGATAACCTCTGCAGTTCACTTTGACACAAATAATGATGGAAATTGCTCCACTAATTTTCCTTAGGCCTCTAAAGACTTGTAAGTGATTTTTGCAGGTGGATTCTTTCTGTGGGGGACAGGGGAATCAGGGACTTTTGGGGAAATTTGGGGAGGTGGTTTATTTTCCTCAATTTTCTACTGATTCATTTACTTATTTTCAAAAACCTATCCATGAAGAGCTATACTTTTATCAGTAAGATAATCAAACTCCAACAAGCAGAGACCTTGAACCAGTCTTGCAGGATCTCTTTCCATCTCATTACTAATGATGGCCAAATCTCCCTCTGTAAGACACTTGCTGTGCCCATTCTTTGGGCATTTACTTTACAAAGAACAACTTTCCTGAAGCAGCAACAAGACCCCAACACCTTATACCTACAGCAGCATATAAGGTCTAGGGCTAACAGCCTCATTTTCCTTGTGAATTATCCTGCTGAAATGACAGTGTTGCTATTTCAAATGTTTCTTAGATCTCACCACTGAATAGTCTCCACCAGACACACATATTTGAAGCAAACCTGGTCCAGCCTAAGGGCAACCTTTAGCTGAAACTCACTCAATAACTTTAAAACTTCTGTGCTCTTTTACAAAGGTACTTAAACACATTGGCAAAGATGGTCGTGTTCTAGTTTTCTACTCATATGAAGAAACACTTGCATTTTATTTTGCATTTATATGGAAGATAAAAGTACTTCTGGGTTGCTAAAATTAGTAATTAAAAATATTAAAATTAATATTTCACTCTTTGCCATGTACATTTTTATGCCAAACTCAAATTTAAGTGTCTGTGGCATTTTTCTAACAGGAATTTGGTCACCTACATTCATACACCTAAATTTAAAAAAAATCATTAAAAAACCATAAGTACAAACATATAATTTGCAAAAAAAAGATTTGAAAGGATTGAAGAGAACTTAAAAAAAAAAAAGGAAGAAAATAATTTCCTACAAAGAACTGAATTTCAAATAAATGTGTATTCCTGTAAAGTAATTTTAAGATGAGAAACCTGCAAGCAATTCTGAGGTTTTCTATGCACCAAACAAAGCACATGCCATAATTTAGGTGTGCTTACAAAATTATCAATACTCATTTTGTGTCTCAATTACTCTGTTTGGTTTTTGGTCTCTGATTAGGAGCTATAAAATTTTTTTTTAATGATTGGGACATATCATGACTAAGAGCCAAAGGCTGGAAAGGAATCACAATATTTGCAGACATTCTTCTTGTATAGTTGGAAAAAACACCTTGAACTACTCTAGGGGAGAACCAATTATTTCTTAGGGGAAAGAAGTCAATTTACTGTTAAGCCCAGCTACATTCTCCGAAAGAAAAAAGGTAAAAGAGCATCCATTGTAGTTCCAGGAAAACTCATATTGCTTCTCAAAAGTGTTCTAAAAATAGCTGTGAAAGAAAGAAATTGCACATCAAGTATCACACTGCAAGTGTGTAAATACTTCTTTTCAGAAGCAGCACACCAACAAAACTCTGTAATATCAAAAGAAAGAGGATGTAACATAACAACAACAATAATTTAAAAAACCCAGCCAACCAAAAAAACCCACCAAAAAACCCCTCCAGTGAATATGTCAGTTATGACTTTGTTAATTTTATTACTCCCAACATAATACTTACTGTAAATGTAGTCATAACAAGTTAGAGTTTATAATACACCTAGGGCTACATTGTGCCTCTGTTTACAATACCATGTTTGCACTGAGCCAACAGAAAAATGAATTTGGTACAATATACAAATCCTTTTAGTTATTTCACCAAAAATTTTCTGTCTGTCTTTTTATTTGTAATTATAATCTCTGACGATTATTATTGATAAATGTGACCTCTTGCTTTCTGGAAAGAGCTTTTGAGACTAGATTAGATGTTAAGACCTCTGAAACTTGCTGTCAAAGAGGTGTCTCTTAACTTGCTTTCAGGCCCAGTTGGCATCTGGAGAAAGGAGTCATCAGAATAACCAAAAGAAAAAAAACATAAAGGAAAAAAGATGCAATTAGCTAATTGGTAAGCCTTCTGCTAGATTAACAGAAAGGACCCCATAGTATATCCCTGGAAACAAACAAACAAACAAAAAAAGCTATGTGGTGTTGTAAATGAGCACATCAAATGAATGCAATGCAGAAGTAGGTCCAAAACATTTGCACATTAATAATGATGAAGAAGAGTACACACATCACAAACCCCCACTTTTCTCTTTTTCATCAAATAGTATAAACTCCGCATTATTCCTGCTCTGTGGTCCTGCAGAAAGCCAAATGTGAATAGAAAACATTGCTTTTAGCAGTCAAATGTAAGACTATGAATGATAAGAATGAGTTA
Source organism: Daphoenositta chrysoptera (assembly GCA_013397915.1). Classification (NCBI taxonomy): domain Eukaryota; kingdom Metazoa; phylum Chordata; class Aves; order Passeriformes; genus Daphoenositta; species Daphoenositta chrysoptera. The sequence continues at coordinate 443,635 of VZRO01007140.1, forward strand.
ACAAGAATTCCAGAAAGATAATGAAATATTTGGGCAGTATATGCCTTGCAATTACATATGTTGCCCACGTAAATGCCAAATTTAAAAAAGGCTTATGCTGCCAAACAGTACTAATGGAACTTTCATTTGGACACCTGCTCTGACCAGACTCAAGAGACTACATATTTATTTTCTAACCGTTGATTTATTTTTGCTCTAAAAGAAAGTCTGTGGCAAATGCATGTTTACCCAGGAACTTGTGCTCTCCATTTTCAGCTGGTAACCTTAAAATCCCTGGTAACCAAAAAAAAAAAACAATTTCATGTTTCCTGTTTGTAAGGGTGAAACACAGCACCACCTTTATTTTTCTAAAATTAGCCAAAATATAATTAAAAAGTGAATAGATAAAAAACTTATCCAAGGAATAGATATTTGACGATAGATGATTTATAAGCACATAATATAAGCTGCCCTCATGCAAAGATCCATCGAGCCTGGTATTCTAACACGTACAGCTAATTTAAGAAAATATATTAATTAAAAAGGCAAGTAGAAAGTCATTATTTTCTGTAATCTCCTGCAGCTGCCATTTTGAACAGTAAATTGTAATCCTGACCTCTACATATTCATCCATTTTTGGATATCTTGTGGAAATGAAGTCTATGATGTCATTATATTGAGGTTTGTGGAAGAAGATTAAGTCTTCTACCAGGCCAAATAATATTGCTGGGAAAAAAAAAAAACAAAAAAAACCAAAAAAATCACCCAGACATGATTTTTAGCCTTACTTTTTTTTTTCCAAGTATAAAATAGAAGATAGCATTTTTCAAAAATTGAGATCAGTACTTTGGATTTTTACTGGACATGCTAACTAGTCAGACCATCTAAGACAAAAAAAGTATTTGGCTCGTATGGGGCAGAAGAAGGGTTTTAGCAGCAGGAGAGGTGATGAGATGATTATGTCTAATGGTAAAGAAAAACAATAATGTGCAATACAATAAATACCTCTTCTGGGTCCATGACTTCATTTTTTGACAGTTAGGGACTTTAATTTCTTGGCTTGTCCTTTGAAAGTGTGCGGTGAACACATTCATTTGAAGATCCAAACCAAAACTTTACAAACAGGGTGACTGCTTTGTGAAAAACTATGATTCTGAGAAGAGGAGAATCCTCTTCTTGCCTTGTTCCAATTGTCTCCAAGCTCTGCCTGGCAAGTGGTGGTTAATAAGTTCAAAATCTGCACCAGGTGGCTTTGGAGCTCTGGATACTAACACCTGGTTCTGCAAACACATGATAAAGGGACACTGACAGTCTGCTGTGTGGTGTCATGGCTCTGGCAATTTGCTGTCTGAAGAGTGCTTGTCCATCTAGTTACTGAGCACATCAAGGCTGTTCCACAACTCCCAACTTTCCTTGTGACCCCTCACTATACTTTTTCTTAAAGCAGTCTATACTTTCTCGGGTGCATGACAAAAATGTCTCACGGAATTTGAAATCCAGATATTGCATGCTTCAAAACAGTGACTGCATTCTTCAGGAGCCTGAGCCACACCCAGTGGTGACCACGTCTGAACAGGAGGTTGGATCAGACATCTCCATCTGTTCCTCCCAAGGGAAGCTGTGAGTCTCCAACTCTGTCAACTTGACACAGGACACACTGGATGAACCCAATCTTTTGCTTGTGATATAGAATCATAGAAACATAGAATCATTAAGGTAGGAAAAGACCTCCAAGAGCATAGAGTCCAACTTTGGACTAAACACCAGCTTGCCAACTAAACCGTAACACCAAGGGCCACGCCCAGTTATTTCTTGAACACTTCCAGGGATGGTGACTCCGCTACTTTCCTGTGTTCCAGTATTTAACCATCCTTTCAGTAAAGAAATCCTTCCTGATGTCCAACCGGAACGTGCCATGGCACAGCTTGAGGCCAGCCCTTTGAGAATGGTGCTCACCTATCACTGAGGACTGACTGACTCACGTTCAACCATTTTGGCCTTCAAAGCTCTTGTTTGAGTGTTTGCTGCCACCACCAAGACCTGCACCTGCGGCCGCTCCTTCCACGCCCAGGTCCCAGGTTTGAGGTGCAGCACAGCAGCCCTCCTACTCTTCAGAGCCCACCCCATAGGCCAAAAGGATGTTAAGTCATCATTATGGTCCTTTCTGGTATTGCTGGGACTCTACATGCAGACATTAGACTGTGGAAAAGGGATCCGACCCCATGAAAAGATCTCTGTTAGACTGGAAATTTTCTCAATCCTTGGTATTTACAAATGCAAATTTACTAACGCAAAAAGCCACTCACGCGAATAAGCCATGACATGCTGTGGGTAGTTCACTCATGTCTACATCTACCACAATAGTAGTGGTGTAAAAGATATTTTGTATTCATTTTTCTCCAAGAACAGCTTGGCTTAATAAATGGGCATCCAGGTAAGCTGAGCTTTAAAAATGCAGAATTTAAAACTGCAAAATACTTTCATCACCCTAGAGGTAATACCACTTGCCACTTTATCTGGAAGGAATATGAATTATTTACTATCTTTTCAGATCATATGTATCTCAAGCTAGTTTTTTAAAATTCACTGTAATGTTTGAATACCTAAAATTTAATATCCATGGCCACAAAAAAAAAACCCCAAACCCAAACCAAACTTTTGTCAGTGAAAGAGCCTCTTTCAGAGTTTCAATAAATGCCATTAGCCCAAAATACAACACTGACCTGAAGGAGCAGTTTTAGAAAGTATTTTACTCAGTAGAGCAAGCACTTCTAAGCACCAACAATACACAAATCATACTATGCCATACATATCAACCATATTTGCCTTCCATGTCCATGTGTGATTTTATTAAATAGTGTCTGTAACATAGAAAAGTGTATTAGAGACATTAATATCAATAATCTGCAATTTTTTAGTGAGGTAGACTTCTATGTGTATTGCAAGGAGGTGCTTTTTCTAGTAATCACTTTTTACATTTCCCCAAAAAAGGCATGATAACCTGTGGTTTAGCTCCTGCTAGTACCTTTTCTGAAGCTCCATGGATGGTTTTTCTATCTCCTCAAAAGCTATGTGTAGTCCAAATGTTCTTTGCTCTTGCAGATTTGGTGCAAGGCAGATACATTTTTCCTCATGACTTTCAAAATATCTGATGCTATCATAGGCCAATCTCGTTTGACATTGGGAAACTCTTCCATTAATTACATGAGCAATGGGTTTTATAAATTCTAAATTACAGCTATAAATGAATTAACTGTAAAAACTGTAAGGAGCTGGCTCAGCAAAATCCAAAACCCTTCTATCCTAATGACAGAAGCCCAAGCTTTTGCTGACTGCACCATCACATGCACAGACCTGATATGTTTGATTTGCACATGAATGCTGACATTTTTTAAGAATTACAGCATTTATAGGTAGTGCCTATGATAATTACTAACTGAATACCTCCCTCTCTTTCTGTGCTTCTTATCTTCCATTAAGCCAATTTTATTTCAGATTTTCTCTCCCAAGTGTGTGTAGTATTGAGTCTCCCTCCATGTGATCAGGGCCCAAAAAAGCGACCAGACTAAGGAGGAAGATTGTGGTCTTTGATGGGAGTTATTTCCTCAGCCTTGGTTTGCAAAACTCTTTCCTTCCATGCTAGCTTTCCCCTGACTCTGCCCTCAGCTGAATATTCACTGCAGACCCAACCCCAGCGTCCGTGTTATACAGCTGGTCCTTGGTTACTTACGTCTGCCATGGAATTACACACCTGGGACAAAGCTGTCTAACAAAATGCCTCCAGTGAATACCCACTCACATCTCTGTCCAAAGGCAGAGATTTCGTCTTTTCTTCTCTGTTTGAAGACTGAAGAGAATAAGGTGAGCTCTCTGTGAGTGGAAAATACTGGCTTTCACTGACATTTGAATTTAATCTATTGCAGTTGGCCACTCAAACATGACCAGAACATGATGTTTCAGGGTTTTTTTTTTGTGAGGGGCTGTAATGTTAGTTGTTCACATTCCTCCTGATCTGGAAGGTAATTCACATTAAAGAAAAGCAAAGTCTGTGCTACATGTACAAGTAGACATGGTGGCAAAATGCTAATATTTTAAAATTTTTTTTTCCTTTTTCAATCAAGAAGTCTTCCAGCAAATATATGCCTATTTACATCAGGCTGCAGCATTTTCTACCATATAATGATGCATAAATTATGCATGCCTGAACTTGAGGTGCTTTTAAGAGAAGGAATAGAGCCACAACTATATCTTGAAAGATCCATTTTGGAGAATGCTATTGTACTCATGAAGTGGACAGGGAAGAGAGATGATAAAAAACAGGATAGATTTTTGTATGATATAAAGACAGGTTTGTGAGAAAAATCTCAGCTTAAGAATATGGGATTCATACCCTGGGTCTCACCACAGACCCCAGGATGACTGGGAAAAACACTGAGTAGATCTATATATTTACAAATATACTCTATCTCTCTCTTGCAAACACAAAACCTGTGTGTGTGTGGTATGTTTAAGAACTTTAAAACATTTCTGCCAGAGTACTGTAAAGACTGAATCACAGGAGGTGGGAAACATTTCCTTTCTTTTAAGAAACCTGGTTCTGCTTTGTACAGGAAGACTGCTGCAATTGGCTTTTTCTGATAGCATTTTTGTGAGATTTGCAAAAATGCTTAAATGTAAACATGCACACAATTGCTAGGATTTGCAATGGGGTATCCTACACACACACAAAAATAAACGTATACTCCAAATATCCAAATGGTCCCTGTTCTGACCAAGAAATCCACAGTGGGCGCTGTGTACCCCTTCAGAGTACTGGGTTTCTGGGAGTATTGGGTTTCCTCTTGTCTCCCTTCCTCAGTTGCAGCTCTGGAGTGCTCCCTGCCACGGAGGACCACCAACAGAACCATCTGGCCTGTAATAACAAGGGCACTGGGGAGGGCAGGAATCACAGTTTCTAGTGAGTCACTTACTGGCACCCATGCTAATTAGAATCAACTCCTTGACACAGAGGATATCTTCCACCTGAGACCATGAGGTACAGCATCTATTTCTATTGGTCCTGTGACAATTTCCACAACATGGCCCTACAAATGTCTTAAAACAATTGTTACCATTGCAAGTAATTCCCTCAACCATGTGATGGTTAGCTGCAGTGGAGCTTTGGTCTCCCTTTGTGACAGTCTATTTTTGTTACAGGCGTGCCTCAGCCTTTCTTTGATCAGGACACCCTTCTTTTTGGGCATGCTTTCTCCACACAACACGTCTGGGTGGTCACAGGAAGGGAGCTGCTGAAACTTCCCATGGGCAAGAATTTCTTCCGGCACCACACAGCCCACAGCCTGGAATTTGTGACTTACTTCCCTACAGGTGAAAAATCTGAGCTGGTGAACAAACACAGGCGGAGGGGTGCATCTGAGCATGACCAGGCTGGCAGCAGCAATCTGATCCGTGGGCTCAGGTGGCTGCTTGCCCCCACACTGCACTTGGTGGTGAACTGGCAGCCAGTGAGTGAGCAGCAGCCACGTTTCCGTGGCAGTGGCCACAGGGCATTCCACACCCGCCAGCCATCACCTGACCATGCTCTTGGGAACTGCACTCAGCAGCCAGTTTGGCAATACTTCTGCAGCACCTGTTAATAGAAAGCTAGGAAGTGTCAAAATGCACACACTTCTTATCACTTAGGTGAAAACATGGTGTAGGTCAGAATTAATTGCACTGATAATACAAGATTTGACACAAAAATTCTGCTCTTGACAGCATCCAACACAGAAAACAGATTTATAAGGGCTGAGTCCATTAGTACGAGCATATTTACTCCCTCTAATTAGTGCAAGGTCCAGGGCAACAAAATGTCACATCTGTAAGCGTATTTTTACAATCAATCACCAAAGTTCAGGAACGTTATTCACCATCAATACTATTAAACAGCTTCTCTCCATTAAGGTAAATTACACACCTTTCTTAACCTATAGAACAAGGCTCTTTTAGTATGCAGTCACAACATGCCCTTATAGCAAGGCTGAGGCCACAAATCAACAGGAAGCTGGCCTTGGTAACTGCTATATGAGAAGGGCTTTACTTTTAGGTTTCCATCAAAATTGGTGTTTTCTAAGGTTGGGTTTATTTTGAGGGGTGGGGGCATGTGTGCTTGTTTTCTTTACTGAGTAATTGAGGGATTTTTGAACTCTCAGTTTAAAGTTCCAGAAACATTTCTGTGGCCACAGCTTAGTTTTACAGACCTGAGAATTGTCATGGGTACTGTAGGAATCCCTTTAATTAGTAAGAGAATCATTAAAAGATTCTTTCTTCTTTTTTAATGACCATGCAAGAATACATAATGTCGAATAATTGCAATGCAATGCTTTCTAAGCCACAGAAAATGATCCTCTGAACTGAGAAGAAGCCTTTCAAATTCTGTCTTTTAAATTTTTCTTGCTTTCTGCATGGTGTACTAGGTAAATTATCAGCATTTGTTCCCAACAGGTGCAGTAAAAACATTCAAGGTGTCTGAGAGAAAAGAACTACAAAAAATGTAAATTATTGAAGGTCTGTCCTTGATTACAGAAGATGGGTTAAAATGATAAATTGTGATGTACCTAATAAAGATTTTTCTAGATTGTGGTTTATGGTATCATGTAGCTCTCCTACCCCATTTGGAGCAGGTTTTCAGACTAAAAACAGCCCATAATGACACAGCATCATTACAGTGGTAATAACTCACTTTCCCATAAAATATGCAAATTCACAGCGGAAGTTAGTAATAGTATAAATCCATGGTAAAATGGATTCATCTAAACTCTGGTTAATAAATTTAAAGGTCATGAGATGTTGGACAGTGTAAAAAGAATATGTGTCAACAAAGGTCCCACGACATCTCTGAACTCCTCTTTAGCCAGCAGACAACTGGCACAACTCCGTGGAGAAAGCAAGCAAGCAAGCAAGGCTGATTAGAACAGAAAGCTGTGGAAACAACTACATCTTAATGAGTTCAAATGGAAACAACACTGAGGGGAAGCTCCCTAAAGTGAATTCATATTCAAACCATTTCCCTCCTGAGAAAGAGTAAAGGTGAGGGGAGAGGAGGGAAAGGAGTCTCATTCTCCAAAGTTTAGCAAATAATGTCCTTTGTTCCTGACAAAATCTGAATAAAATGTTCGAACCTGGATACCTGAAATGAGACTCCCAAGCCTATCTCTAGGGTGTAAAGTCAAGTTTCTGTAACCTCTCTGTAGGTGGATCCCTCCACTCAGCCATGCAGTATGTGATGTGCACAGAGACTGGCAGGGATGAAGACTTGAGCAAATAGAGATGTGCCCTTCAGTCAAGCACCTTCCAATAAAATTAATGCACGAAGTATACACTGTGCAGAGTTATGAAAAGTCTCTCCCCTCGGAGGAGAAGAATGCCTGGCCCCATTTCCTACCCACATCTCACTGTACAACATCTAATTTAGTGCACAATTACGTCCTGCATAAGATAAGAATCCTAGACAGCCTTGCAATAGTCCATTTTTAGTTGTTTACACATTTTGGCTATTTTCCTGTGGTTTGACCTGTCCAGTCCTCAGTTACAAGTCTGGATGCAAACTTTTATGGCATCAAAAGATCATTCCAGGCGTATTTTTAAATAGGCACTGATTAGTGTGTATTGTATTTCAATTTTCTGCTTCATTTAGAGAAGTGGAAGACATTGACAGAGCTTCACTAATTCCTCGATTAGGCAGGTGGAGATTAGCCTAACTCAGGGTAAAGCAGTGGGATTACTGCAAATTAGAGAGGGTTCACAAAGGGAAAGCAGTCCCTCTCAGTGGTTGCACTGGCTTGTCCTGCTCCAGCAATGCCTTGTTCCCATCAGAAAGGGATCCTGTGAAGGTGCTGATACATGTTTTTCACAAAATTGTTGGTGAGACCCTGATTGAAGGGTCCCCGTCCCTTCCCAGGACTCACAGTGAAAAAATACCCTTTCCTCTTTCTCCATGGTGCTACCAGTTTATAGGCTTCACTGCTAGTGAAGGAGCTTACTACCATCATAAATTACAAATTAAGGGCTTAATTTAATTAACAAAGCTACTAATACAAGGCATTTATAGACATGAGCTTTTTCTTCAGGGAAGAAAATTCCTTTTTTTCAATGACTGGAAATTTCCTCAAAACCTTATGACATCTATACCAAAACCAATGAAGACAGCTAGGGTACAGCTCCTGAGATGCTGGTCTTGGATGGGTTTCCTGTCACAAAGGGGCATGGTGTTAATGTCCCGTCAAAGCCTTGAGAGACTTTGTTGGATGCTTGATGGTATCAGCGTGCAGATTCTTGCTAGCTGGCACTACTGGCCTGGCTTAGCCACTCTCTCATTCCTGAAGTATGTTGCCTTAGGCAAAAACAAAGGGCTTATGCAGCAAAATGGAAATTAGAAAACCTGGACACAGTATAAAATGCTAAAAGCTCCCTGGACTAAACAGAGGATGGCAACTTGTGGTGATCTGAGAAAGAAAACGGGGAGATTGTCCAATTTTATAGTGCAAAGCAGGTCTAGGATGGTTATGATGCAAACTCCCTCCTGAAGTGAAATAGACTGGAAGCTGAAAAACTTCTCCCACAGATTTTTCACAAAGCCAATTAGACAGATTTACTGGTTCAGTTCAGCAGTTGCTGGATGAAGCCATAGCTGAGGCTGTTGCATCCTGCCAGACCAGAGGCAAATACCCACTTGGCCCAACAAAAATGTTTGCACTACGAACTGCTGCGTTTCTGGGATTTCCTGTAACTGCTAGCAGACCTTTAAATATCACAAGACTCACAGGCCAGAATTTTCAGGGTGCTCTTAATTCTGCAGCTGTGGAGCTGGACAGCAAATCTTCATATTGTGGAATATTTCATGGCACAAACCCGCACTGGAGTTTTTGCTCTTATTTCAAAGTTATGTTGCAATGCAGTAACACGACTACAAACTTGTAGGCAGGGTCAACCACTCTGAGAGGAACTGGTTGTGAGAATAAAAAGATTCCTTGTCATCTTTACAACTCTGACCCCTGAGTAGAGAAAACTAAAATGCTGGAGGATAAGTGATTTTTTTTTAGAATTACCTTTAAAATAACTCAAGCGCATGTTTTCTCTGGTTTGTTGTAAAGGGTTGTGAGACTGTGAGAAAATGTCCTATCCATGGCAAAGCAAACAAACCACCTGGATTTTTTCTGTAAGAAGCATTGCTCTGTGACCTCTGGGAGGGAACCTGAAAAAATTCCAACAAAATTCTCCTTAAGAGTATCAGACCAGACTAGTAGGAAATAAAAAATAAATACATAAAATATACAATACTTTAAAATTTTCTTTTCTGCAAATTCTCCCTTTGAAATGTCCTTTTCCATGACATGACTTTCAACGTCATGGAAGAAGTGAGAGGATCTGAGAGCATGGTATATTTTGGTGCCAGCATCATTACTTTCAAAAGTTGATTGTGCACTCTTAACTGCTCTCAGCCCTCTCCAGACCCATCCGTGTTACAGCCATGCTCAGTCACTATTATATTCCTCTCTTTTTTTGCTATGGAGAATGGTTTTAATTTTCAGCCTTGTTGGGTCTGTTAAGTCTTGATCATTATCACTCCAATTCCCTGATGGGCGAATCTGTAATGAACTCTGGCTCCTGTTGCTGGATGGCATTTGCTTCATCAATGAAGAGAAAGGTTCTCCTTGGTAGTCAGTTTGAAGCAATGGTATTTTCTTGGCTTGGGCCACTCCAGTCCAATTTCATCTAAGCTTCCAGGGTTGTGTTGAAGAGGTTTATTCACTTGGGAACTCAAGCAGAAGTTTGAGTAGGATAAAAAAGAACCTTATACATTTAAACCACTTTCTGGGTATATGGTTGTGCAAAGATTTCTGAAAGCAATCACGGAAAATACAACTTTGGGGCAGAGTTTACTGTTCTGAAAGCAATTGACATATGCTGAAAGTTCTCCCAACTTTTGAGACTCCTATTGATGATGAAACTCACTCCTTTCTCATCAAAAGGAACATGTCAATTTACAGGGCCTGTGAAGATGCCAAGAAATAATAATCTTACAATGAAAAAACAATAGATATTGGGCAAAAAAAAAAAAAAAGCAAAAATGTGGTTATTTGTTACACATTGTTCTCAATTTTTACAAAACACTTCAGAAATACCAGGTTGTTTCAATTTCAATTTAGACTTCTAGAAAGGGGGTTACACTCAAAGGTTTAGCTACCCGTTATATAACATTTATAGACCAGACTAGACTAGGCTAGAACTACACTAGACTTGACTGCTTCAGTGGAAAGGGACCTACCATGATCGTGCAGGACATCTGCAGATGCTGCGACTGTAATAAAAACCAGGTTCAAATAGGTTATTCAGATAAATAAATAATACTGACTTACTAAAGTTCTTATAGGAATGAAAAGCCTCTCAATCTTCTTTTCCTAAAAATACTTCTTTAAAAATTCACAGCTTTACCTTGTACAAGAAAGGAATTGGATGCTTTTTACTTTACAGCTGAGAAGCATAGACAAGGTATACCACACCTGGCATGATTTATGAGCCATCGAAGTTACTTGCTAAGATGGTTTATGTGACACAGGGATATTTATCATAAGCTCACTCTATGAAGAAATAGAGATGGACTGTGTCAGAACAGTATGCAAATGCTCTCACCAAGAACAGAATGCCTGCTGCCATGAAAACTGTTTGAACACAGCCCTACACGCCCTGAAATTGCTCACTTCTGACCCAAACATATGAAGTTCAAGACACCTAAGAGCTAAAATCAGCATACCATATGTCCTTGTTCCTTGCAGCTTCCCTGCCTCCCATCCTTTATATTTTCAGTAAAATGCAAATCCCTGAAAGAATGTCCCAGGTACCAGGGTACTCTACCACCCTGCTTGGCTTTCTTCCCGTTATATTTTTCTCTATCATGTTGCCATTTCTTTTCATTTTCATGGAAACACTGGCTTTACAAAAACATAAACTAAGTGTGTTAATAAACATGTGCTGAAAATCCAACTTCATCCAGAATTACTGGATGAAGTAAAAAACCCAGATGTGTTTGTTATAAACACATGCCTGGCCAGCTTCAGCTTTGCCTGCAGCTCACTTTTATTCTTGGTACAGGATTTAAGGGTTTAATGGAGCAGTCAGGAAACAAGCACATATATGTGGGTGCCTCCAGTGCACCCACAACAGGAGTGAAGGGAGGTATGGTTTGTGCTGCTGTTCTGCCTCAATTGCTGAGTTAGGGTGTTGGCTGGGCACCTGCAGACCTGTGCATGCATCTTAAAATTCAGGAGGACTTGGCACCAGTCTCAGAGTGCCATGGAGGGGGTCACTCCTGATGTACAACAGTGTGAGTAGACAACAGGGCTATTTTGGTTTGTGGCAACAACTGCACTGTGAGGACTGGCATAAAGGCAGGCCCTGGGGCTGCAGGAAGAAAGACACTATTCCCTTGCTTGTCTTGAGTCAGGGTCACCAAACTCATCTTGGAGGCATGTGCACAGCTGATAATATCAACAAAGTCTGCTTTGGACACATGCTTCCAGATTCAATCTGGGTCATCTCTGCCTTTTCCTTTCATACGCAGTGACCGGCTCTTGCCTGCTGTCAGAAGAAATTTCAAGTCATCTCTCTGTAAGGATCGTTTTGTTTTGCTATACAGACCTTTACTGACCTTTGCTTACTGAAGTTCAATTGGTACCAAAAAAAAGAAAATTGAAGAATTCTTTCTAAACTCTGCACTAAGAAAGGTTTTCCACATCCAGAAGCCAAAGGACCAATTTTCCAGTGCATAAGCAGTTCAGGGTGCATACAGCCAACTCTACAGTTCATGCCCTATGGAATAGGGATGTCCCTATTAGTCACATTTGCAGCAAGAGGGTGTGACAGGGCATGTATTTTGATGTCAGTTCTGTGGCAAGTGCACATGGGGAAGAACAACCCCGGAATGCACCAGTACAGGCTGTGGGCTGAGCTGCTGGAAAGCAGCTCTGCTGAGAAGGACCTGGGGTCCTGGTGGACAACAAGCTGTCCATGAGCCAGCAGTGCCCTTGTGGCTGAGGAGGCCAATGGCATCCTAGGATAAATTAGAAAGAGCATTGCCTGCAGGTTGAGGGAGGTGATCCTGCCCTGGTGAGGCACATCTGGAGTGCTGTGTCCAGCTCTGGGCTGCTCAGTACAAGAGACACATGGAGCTCCTGGAGTGGGTGCAGCGGAGGACAGTGAAGATAATTAAGGGACTGGATCATCTCTCTAAGGAGGAAAGGTGGAGGGAGCTGGGCCTGTTCAGCCTCAAGAAGGGACAAGTGAGAGAGGACCTCATCAATAAGTATCTGAAGTGCCAATAAATTGGACAAGAGACAATGGGAAATTAATGCACAGGAAGTTCCACCTGAAGATGGATAAGAACTTCACTGTGCAGGTAACTGAACAGGTTGCCAGGAGAGATTGTGGAGCCTCTCTCATTGGAGGTGTTCAAGAACCATCTGGATGCCACCCTGTACCATGGGCTCTAGAATGACCCTGCTTGAGCAGGGAGGTTGGATCAAATGACCTGCTGTGATCTATGTGAACCTGACCCATTCTGTGATTCTCTGATTTGGTGGCTAGGCAGTTCTGAGTTTGCTCAGTGAGTGCAGAAATTCCACCGATCAGGTGGAATTCCACCACAGGCTATTATGGCTATGCCAAAACCTCAGGGCCAGGAGATTCTTTGAACCTTTGCAAAGATTAGCCATTAGACAGTGACAAAATCCTCACATCACAAATTGCAAATAGTCCAAGCAAGTGGAACCTCTTTATCAGTAAGCATCTGTTTGCAGTCTATTTTAATCATGGTATGTTCAGGTTTCCAAAGAATGGAAACTGAGGACACAGCTATGTGCTCTGAATTTATTAACAGATGCTAACTGATGCCTGCTGGGCACGAACATGCTGGTAACCTTCAGTACCAGAGAGGGAAATGAAACCCAATACAAAAGGCATTAGCAAGAAGATAAATGATTTATTCCTCTGTAAGCAAAACAGAAACCATTGTGCATTCACTGGAAAGAGGACAGAAGAAATTTTGGGGCTTGATTCCTTACTTCATGCTAACAGTTTCAAGACATGAAAACAAACTTGACTGGCAAACTTGACTTCTCCACTTACTCTAAACAAGACATAGTTCCATAGGGACCGAGTTGCCTCATGCTGGCTACAGGGTGACAGAATATACAACACTCATTTTACATTGAGGTCTTGACATTCTGTAAAGCTATATCCTGGATTATCATGGCAGCTTGTTACTGTGGCTATAGCCTGGATTCTTGTCTGCCTCTTATCTCCAGAGCATGTCCAAAAAGGGCAGTGGAGCTGGTGAAGAGGCTGGAACACAAGTCATATAAGAAGTGGTTGAGGGAGCTGGAGGTGTTTAGTCTTGAGAAAAGGAGCCTCAGGGGAGACCTTATTGCTCTCTACAGCTACTCGACAGGAGATTGTAGTGGAGTCTCTTCTCCCAGGTAGCAAGGGACAATCCAAGAAGAGATAGCTTCAAGTTGGACTTCTTTTTGCAACAGACACAAGTAATGGGAGAGAATGAAAGTCATACTATTGGGAAGGCTGTCCTATGAAATGTCACCAAGTATGGGACTTGAGTCTTTTCTATGTGCTGACGTGCTCCAACAATCATAGAATAGGAATAGTTTGGGTTGACAGGGACTCTTAAGATCACAGAATGGTTTTGTTTGGAAGGGAACTTAAAGATCGTCTCATTCCAATCCCCCTATCATGGGTCAGGACACTGGACCAGGTTGCTCAGAGCCCCATCCAACATGGCCTTGAGCACCTTCAGGGATGGGTTATCCCCAGTTTATCTGGACAATCTGTTCCAGTGCCTCACCAGCCTCACAGTAATGCCTACAATGAACTGAATTGTTCTTGGATCCCACCAGCATTGTGGGCAAAACAATAAATGCAGGGGTTTTGTGGTGTTGCATTTCACATCTAACTGACCGTGTGTACAAGGCTTTCCCCACAAGCCTTCCTAACACCATCCTCATTTTGACTTTAATGTCTAGTAAGGGTTGAGCTGAAATATCTGCCTTTTCCTGAGCAAAGACACTAACAGTCTATTTCTTTTGTTGTTGATCCGTTGATTTACCTGAAAACTATCTGTGTAGTTTTGACTAGTTTTTCAGCCAGTTCTTCTAGTTGCAGGAATGGGAGATGTAACAAAAGAGAGATTTCAGGGAAGCATGACTTGATGTTGGGGCATGCTGGATGAAAGAAAATTCTTCGTCTGTCTTCGTTATCTTATATATCCTGCTCTTGAATTTAACCCTTTATTTTAGTTTAGCTTAATTCTGAGTGTAAGTGCCCACACATTAATTCTATGTAATAAATGCACTTCAAAAATTAATTCAGATCCTATTGTCTGAATGTCCACATGAAAGAGGTTCCAGAATATCTATGAAATACATTATATTACATATATCTATATAAGCAATTATTGGATGCTTTTATCTTTTATATCTATCATCCAGAGGCAGCCATTAAAAAAACCCAAACTCTGAATATTTCACAGCTTTAACACCTTGAAGTATTTAAAGATCAGGTTCTGCTCTTTCTGAACTTCATGAATGCTGCTTCCCTCTCACCCCATCTTGAGCAATAGACATGTCTTGCTGGGGCTGACCCTGCAGTGGTACTGACACTGCTGAGACTCTCTTGACTTACCAGTCTCCTACCAGGTGCTGGTGTGTGCTTTTGTCTGATTTCTGCCATCACCTCTGCCTGTTCCCCTCACCTGAAAAAGCAGGCTTCTTCCCATGTTGTTTTAGTGTTATAGATAAGGAACCTGAGGGATGTAATCCAGCACTGCTGTGCATCATCACCTACCTCTGAAGGAGAGCAGTGATGTTGTATGCCTGTCATCTCACAAATTTGCACCAAAGTTGTTGACGTTCATAAAACCTTATGAGCTTCAGGAACCTGTAACTGCAAACACTTGGTGTCCAGCCATCCCACTGTCCTTAAAAGCTGCTTCACATGAACCATCCACCCTCTCTCTCAGTAGCTGCTGTTTTTCTGCTGCTTGCAGATCTTGGCACCATGTTTTGTGCCAGACTGACATTTCTGTTGCAGCTCCCATTAACTGGAACAAAAACAATCATTTGAAATTGGCAGCTGTGATGAAATGAAATGTTTGCATTGAAAGCACTGTGCAATTATTTCTTGCTAATGCTAAAATTGTGGGCAGGATGCTCCTGTGAAGATTTTCCATCTAATTTGTATTGTGACAGACATAATTAGGAGGTGGACAAAATCAAAGCATCATGGTGCATAAGTCAGAGTATAGAAAGTATAAGAGTTTAACTCTTGTAAAAACACAATCAGATGGCAGCAGCGTTGTTGGCAATATAGATTCATTTTCCAGATTTTCCCTATGAAATCTGCCAGCAGAACTAGCAGTCATTAGCAGACTGCAGAAACAATTTGGCATGTCTCAGGAAGGCAACTAATTTGGTTTTTAATGAATGGCCAAAGAAGAAGCTTCTAATGGCATAGATAGCAAGAATAAAGCAGAAAACATTATAAATGGAGTTACAATAGTTAATCTTGCTGATGTAATACTTATTCCCAAACCCATCAAAATAAACAGCAGACACCCAAGCAGCCTCAGCAGATTCTGAATAGGGATTTTCAGATGAAAAATACAAGAGCCCTGAAACCCATAATGCAACATGGTAGCTTGAAATTTCTTTTGTGGACAGTGGCCAGTGTCCCACAAAAATTCCGTTTTTCACATCCATGTCAGTTGGTATAAAAGCACATCTGCTAATACCTTTGCCCACAGACCCTGACTCAGGTAATATTTAAGAGCTTATTGTGCACAGCAGGAATTTATAACGAGCTCTCAGTTTAGATTACCATTACTACAAAAAAAAAAAAAAAAAAAAAAAAAGCAAACCCAAAAAACCATTTAGAATCAAGAAATCTGGTGTCCATCAAAATCAAATGGGAGCCCAGGGCTTGAAAACGCACAATACAAGAGTAAGAGATGTGATATCACAAGTCATTACATTAAGCCAACAATCCTTTCTTCTCACTGAAAGAGTCCAGGACTTTATCACAAAGTCACATCAAAGTCACTGGCATTTAGCCTTTGGAGAATATCTACTTCTTTTCTAAACACTGGTGCAGACTTAACTGGATTGACAGCCCCAGGGCCTGCCCTGTACAATTTAGCTACACACCAGGAACAGTGCTGTCAGAGTGAGACACTTCCAGCTCCAATCCCCAGGACATCTGCGAAAGAAGAGCTTTGTCTTTCTGCTCTTTAAAAAATTCGGTCAGTGTTAGTTTTATGGGGAGGAAGATTTCTGTACCTGTTTGAGATTGTCAGCTCAATTTCCGGCCCTTATTTCCTAAATTCCTAGCTGCTCTGTGTATATAGCAGATTTTATTTAAATTTAATGCAAAAAGATCACATCACATTCTTCTTCTGTCCACTGCATGCTACCAGAAGACAACATTCATCTGGTGGTTTTGGAGGAGAAAGCTTAATTCCAAAGAGGGAGGACATTTTTTGCAGCTTAGCTGCTAGACCAAGGATCAGGCTATATGGAGTTTGAATACACAGGACTTTGCTACTGGATTTACCATAGACAGTAGAATTTAAAAAAATGACATTGTTTAGAAGCCCGCTCTGGAAGACATGGAGTCCAACTCAAAGCATGGACTCCAGGTTGAATCAGCTTGCTCCAAGACTTGTATTGTGAAGGTTTGAGTATCTCCAAGAATGGGGACTGTATACCCTCTGTAAGTTCCTTTTTCTATCTCTCAGAGGGATATTTCAACGTTGTNAAGCTTTTCAGGTCCAGGGTCCAACCAGGAGACTCAGAATAAATGAATGGAGGTGAAAAAAAAAGGACATTCATCGGACAAGCATTTTGAACAGCCTTGATCAATATCGCACCTGCTTGGTATTACTAGGCTGTTGTTTCTCTCGTCAAAATTTTCCCCCCATATAGTGCAGTTTCAAACTGTTTTTACTAGAGAGGAACCACAACAAACATTAACAAAATCAATCAATGTGCAAAGAAGGCCATGAGATGTAATCACAATCCATCTTGAAGTTTGATTAAGTGCTCTAGCAACTTGAGTAAGAACACAATAACAACAAAAAAAAAAAAAAAAAAAAAAGCCAGAAGAGAGTGCTGCTCTAGACAAGTACAGGATTGACTACCAGGTAAGCTAAAAGGAAGGATAGGATAGTGAATCGTATTTCAGACTTTAAGTCCCCAAAACCTGCTTTGAAACTAATCTTCTCCCAGACTATGGGGTTGTACTTATCTGAGGCTGTTGCCTTTTTTTTTTTTTTNACTGTATACCCTCTGTAAGTTCCTTTTTCTATCTCTCAGAGGGATATTTCAACGTTGTTACAGGGCTTAGATGGCTTGGACCCCTTCCTTTTTCTTGCCCTTTAGTCTGTCATCATTCAAAGGAGGGCATCCTTAATAATAATAATAATAATAATAATAATAATAATAATAATAATAATAATAATAAAGTCCTAAAAAAATTTTAGGGGCTTTTGTGAATTTTGAAGAATTGCCTGATTACAATAATTTTAACA
>VZRO01007140.1:461380-508758 GCA_013397915.1 Daphoenositta chrysoptera
AAAAAGCCAGAAGAGAGTGCTGCTCTAGACAAGTACAGGATTGACTACCAGGTAAGCTAAAAGGAAGGATAGGATAGTGAATTGTATTTCAGACTTTAAGTCCCCAAAACCTGCTTTGAAACTAATCTTCTCCCAGACTATGGGGTTGTACTTATCTGAGGCTGTTGCCTTTTTTTTTTTTTTCCACATAAGACCTGGTAGAAATGTAATCTCAGTGTTTTAGTTTTTATTCACTCATTAACTGCTAAAGGCATTCTGTGATGAGTGAAGCATCAGCCTGAATTCTGTCCATACTCAGCTTCCCATCTCTGGGAGATTTTAAAATTTTTTAAAATCACTTCCACCTGGTACAAATTCAAGCACAGATTCCTTAACTGCATGCTGCAATTTAACAATGACTCTTCCTGTTGATCTCAAGGCCCATGTCCACATGTTTACCGACAGAACTTCTCACAGGACTGATACAGCTGACAAACCATCTGGTTTGATGCACTGCCCAGGACATCAACATTTCCAAACAATAGTTTACAGAAGTGGCCATTGGACTGCAGGAACTGGAGGACTTAAACAAATCATCAGAAAACTAAAAAGCGGGAGAAATACAGTATGACTCATTCAAGCATTTGAGACAAAGAAGTATGGCTTGAAGGAATTCTTTGCTTAAGAGTCACAGATCAGTGAGACATTGGTTTGTGTTGTGAATTTTCCATTGTTCACTGTGCAGCATAAAATAAGAATACAGCATTGTTTATGATAACATTATTAGTCATTTTTACAGTTTCTGAGGAAGATTTTTACTAATATATTAAACTATATTAATAAAAAGCTGTATCTACATATACATACCAAAGACACAGTTCTTAGTTGAATCATGGAAAATGTTAGAACTTTGGTGAGGACAATGCATCTAGAAAATACAGAGTTAGTCCCTCCACTGTACAGTAGTGTGTAACTGCCTTATACTACCTTTCCATAAATGAGATGATACAAATTTTATAGTTCTAATAGTTAGTCTTGAACCAGTACTCTCTCAGTTAATGCCAGAGGATGTAACTTATCCTACTGTCTTTGAAGTGCAGGGGTAATTAGAGACTTTTTACTTTTTTTTGCCTTCCGCTGTCCTTTGCATTTGCCATCACCTCCCCTCGAATTTTCTAGCTGATACAGTTGCCCACTTCTCCTTTAAATCACTGTCTCCTTCCCTAGCTACTTTCTCTGTGATGCTGGGCCAAAGCCTGTTGGGACCAGGAAAGTCACCAAGAGGAAAGTATAGGAGAGAAGTACCTTTCAGGAACAGTGAAGAGCAGATGTCATTTTTCACTTGCTCTGTGTAATGAATTTTTTTCCTCTCCTATAACTCCGTAAGGAGTATCTTCACCTAACACACATATTAGGAGAATGGGCCACTGGGGACTGGGAGCACAAGTGCTGGATAACTTTATGTGCCTGCATAAGGAGAGAGAACTGTGCAAGGTCTTGTCTTCCCCCTTGTAGGTGCTCCTGAAGAGAATCAAAGCTAAATCACCTCAAAACTGAAAGAGAGGCCTCTTCACCTGTCCTAACACAGATCAGTGCTCCTACAAAAATCGGAGACTGGCAGCTCTTTTCTCTAGCTATGAAAATAACAATTGAATGAAGGTCCTGTCTGCGGCCTGACTTCCAGCCTCTTCTCTAGTCAGATGATGTGTTTTAATCTTTCTGGGTGGACAATTTTCTCTGAACAGCATCCAGCTCAAAAAGTCTATCCTGTTGGTAAAATTCTCTGTCACTGGCCCTCACATACCAGAATCCTTGTTTATTTCAGTAGAAGCTATATTTATCTAATGCTATTTAGTAAGACATCAAAAACTTGCATGCTACTCCAACCAGAGGGAGCCAGGGGTAACAATCCTACTGTCTCCCTGTTCTGGAAGCCCTCTGCAGAGTTCTTGCACCTTCTACATGCACATAAACCAATACTGCTTCAAGGATTCCCCCAGTTGCAAATTGACTCACAGCTGGAACTGTTGTTGACGTCCGTCAGTGTTGGTGCCAGGCTGTACAGAACTGGCCCTTCAGAGGTGGCCCTTCCTGGCAGTAAATGGCATAAGAGAAAGAAGGAAGGGGGGAAAGGGAGGGGAAAAGAAAGGAGAGAAAAAAGGAATATTTAGATAAACTCACAGAACAGATATGCAGACACCATCCACTGTTTTTTAACACAATCTCTTACAGTAAATTCCTCCCCCCTCCAACACACACACTTTTTCACGCACACAAACACACCTCCCAGCAGAAATTTGGGGGAAATGGTTGTCTAGAGTTCTTCCAAGGTACCTCATTTGCTTCGTCTGAGTGTCCGCCCACCGGAAATCCCTTTAACAGGGGCCATTAAAGAGGGTGGAGGACATGCAAGCTGCAGAACTGATGATGCTATTGCACCAAGTATGTGTGGGACTTC
Source organism: Daphoenositta chrysoptera (assembly GCA_013397915.1). Lineage (NCBI taxonomy): Eukaryota > Metazoa > Chordata > Aves > Passeriformes > Daphoenositta > Daphoenositta chrysoptera. The sequence goes on from VZRO01007140.1 coordinate 463,818, forward strand.
ACTGACAGATCAGATCTTTGCAAATCAGACCCTTGCAGATCAGACCATCAAGCTGGAGTTTATCTTTCAGCATTTCTCTGAGGAGAGATGCATATCGTAAGACCTGGATGTCAAACACGAGCATGTCAGACCTGCTGTCCTGTTCATTAACAGACATTGGATGCAGCAGAAAAAAAGTATCTTGGCAGCATTTCCTTTTATTAATAACTTTACCCTAGCAAAAGTGCAGTTCAAATCCTCTCTAGCATTTAGGTCAGCAAAGGCTATGTTATTAATCTGACACGTGTCTCCTTCGCAGATTGCATCTGTGAATTTGCAACGGAGGGAATAGCCCCTGTCACAGAAGTTACAGAGTTACAGGCATCAGACTGCTCTGATGTCCTTCATTTCAGATGTGCTGCTCTGTAAGTGAGGTACCAGAGGTGGACCAAGAACCTCTTGGTTTGAAAGCATTTGAGTCCATATATTTTGACATTTGAAGACATGCTCACTACATTTTCAATCTAGTTCTCCTCCTTTTGGTTTTTACTGCCTTCTCTGAAATGCTGGTGTAGGACCATCAGGTGTGTATGTGCTATATTGTGAGCAACTCAAGAAGTCTGAAAGGGTCATGGGTGTTTTTAACAAATAAAGTTTCCATGGCACTTGCCATGTAAACAACAGAAGATTTTACCAGTGAGGAAGAAAGGACCGTGGGATCTGTCCTTCAGTCCGAAGTCTCAGCCCAACCACTATGGCAACAGTGAGGGAGTCTAAATGCTATGCTACAAATAATCACTTTCTTTATTGAGTTCTAATCTCCCTTCCTGATTAGTTCTCACAGGATCTGACTGGGTCATATACACTACTTAATGAAGATGGATGATAAAAGGGAGAGTAGGTTTAGATTAGCTATTAAGAAATATTTCTTTACTTTAATAGTGGTGAGACACTGGAACATGTTGCCCAGAGAAGCTGTGGATGCTACCTCCCTGGAAGTATTTAAAGCCAGGCTGGATGGGATCCTGACCGAGCTGGTCTAGCAGAAGGTGTCCCTGCTGATGGCAGGACACTTGGCCTTTGATGATCTTTAAGTTCCCTTCCAACCCAAACCATTCCATGTTTCTTTGATTCTAAGAAACAGCATTCACATTAGTTACAGGATCTTTCAGAAAGGACATGCAGCATTAAGTCCTCATTTGAGAAAGCTTTAGAATGCACACATAAGCATTACATTATCTAGAAACACTCATTATACTAATTGAAGAGCAATTAATGCTAAGTTATTGCTGACAGACTTTCACCCACTTATACAAATGCAGAGGAATAGTACTAAAGAAATTTGTGTCTTGAAAGTGTAAAGATTGAGGAAGAATTTCACTTCTATAATCTCTGCCTTGCAGCAGAATCAGCTAAAGCAAGATATAGCGCCACTACTCCGAATTCTGGTGTATTATGAAGTTTTAAGTTACTGTTCTTGAGTTACTTCGGCTGAAGATCCCAGACACTTTGGGGGTTTTGTACACTTATTTGTATGCTGCTGTTTATTTATATGTCTGCCTTCAAAAACTTTAAACTAAAAATCATGAGCAGTACAGATGCATTCAGACTCTTCAAAAGTGCTAAAAGAATAAGCAAAAAATAGGGAATTTGGTCATGAGCTCTTGTTCTTTTGCTGTTTTACAAGTGATACATTCTCTCAATGACAGGGAAGTGAGGTGAGTGAAACACTGGCCTATAGTTTTTTAAAAGATCACATTCTATTCAGAAGTACTCTTTATTCAGTGCTATTTTCCTTGCTTTTCCAAAACAGCCTTCTCAAATATATTAAAAAGAATAATGCTACCTACCTAGGCTTTCATTTGTTCCCTGTTTTTCTAAGAAACCACTTCTAAGGTGCTCTCATTGTTTATAAAGTTTTTCCCAGAACTTGCCCACCTGTATTCCAAACCCTTTTGATCTCCAGCCTCTGTTTGGGCTGTTCGTAACTTTTCTTTGCAGAATAGCTTTGATTTCTCTAATTGCGTATTATTTTAACACTCATCCTTCACAGATTGTTTACTGTCTCCTTTACTTGCCTTTGCTTCCTTAAAAAGCTATTTCAACTGTCCAACATTTTTCGGTAACTCACTGCTTCTCTAATTAAGTCTTTATTTCTTGAAACATTTCTTTACATGTTAAAACTGAAATGTCCCAAGTACAAGGCTTGTAGAAGCCTCTTTGCCCGAATGCTGGGTTAACACATTTTGCCACCATGTCTTTCTGTGAGCCTCTTGAAGATTTGCGTCTTCGAAGCAAGAAACAAGAAACCAAAAGTGGGGTTTTTTTCAGGGATAAACACATACCCTATCTTTGCAATGCTGCTGAAAAATGTTTATTACCAGTCATTTGTCAACACTCCTCTTTCAACTTTGTGAATTGCTTTTTCCTTTCTTAAGGGAAACTGTGAACCATTTCACAAGTCCTGAAGCAATACTACATACTGAAATATGTTTATATGCCCACAAAACCACTTTCAATTAAAACTGCATTTATAATTTCAGCAACTGTTATTATTTTCTTTCCTATTTTTTATACACTTATTTATAGTTTAGCTTCTTAATGTAATTAAAAGTAGGGAACCACTGATCTACAGAAACAATGAAAAGTTCAGACAAAAAGAGCAATAGGCTTTGTAGTAGTGCATAAAAGCCTGAAAACTTGATCCCTTCCCGGGATCTAAAATCCAAACTATTAAAGTAATGAAACTTACATTTCTTTATGATGGTTAATGATTTTTAAGGCAGGGCTAATAAGAGAAGGTTAAAAGGGACCTATTTCTCTCTTCATCAGCCACATGGGAGGAGAGAAAAAAGATGGGGGTGGACTCTTCTCAGAGATGCAGACAGAAAGGGTGAGAGCCATCACGTACAAGATGCAACACAGGAGACTAATATGAAAGCTTAGGAAAATTTTTGTCCCCAAAGAGGAAGACTGCCATCGTAGCAAAGTCTTAAGGATGTCATGGGTACTCCATTCTTGGAGCTATTTAAAAGACAGCTGGTCACTGTGTAGAGCACTAGCTGGACTAGTATTGAGGAGGAGGAGGCAGATTCAACCTTCACAGGTCCTTCTAACCTGCATAGTTTCATGACTTGTGACAGAGGCATTTAGCAAAACTAAATGTCAGTATTTATCTGCCACACATTTGAGAAAATAATCACTGACAGGTACGATGGTGCCTTCAAGAGAGATACTTTCCACCAGCTAAAAAAAAAAAAGCAAATTTGGTTATCTGTTACACTCTCTGCCTGGTTTCACATGAAGTGCTCTGTGTAATTCAATCCAAGATAGCTGGAGTGAAAAGTATGTGCAAAATGCAAGACAGAATCACAGGGGAATCAAAGCAGCAAAAAAACCCATCTGTGTTGGTGCAGATATAAAAGCCAAGAACAAGGACATATAAAGAAATTGCAGCCCCTAAAATCTCTTTCAGTGAATAGCCTTCTGCTCAAGAAATTATACAGGAGTTACCTACTTCAATTTTTAAAATATGGAAGCGTAGCTTACGCAGTGCTAGATGCAAGTAAATCTGGTCCCTGAAAATAAGCAGATTGCTGGGCATCCTGGAAATGTATATCCAGCACAAGCAGGCTTCTTCAGCCCTCTTTGACAAAAAGCCAGAATTCAGTGTTTCACCTTCAACCTCCCAAATTCACACCATGGCCAAGAGAGAGCAGCCAGGGAAATACAAGCAGCAAGGAGTTCCTTCCAGAGCAGAAGCAAATCCCTGTTGGAAACAAACACCATCAGCTGATTTATGCTTACAAATTCCATATCCACCGAGTGATCCATCTACCAAATCCATGTCTCTTCAGTGTAGAGACAAGGATACTTTGTGGGACAGTGCCAAACGCTCTGAACAGATCAAGGTAAATGGCATCAGTCACTCTTTTCTCATCCACTCCCTCTGTAACCACATCACAGAAGGCCACCAAATTTCTCAGGCATGATTTGCTTTTAGTGAAGACATATTTTCTGTCACCAATCACATTGTTATTTTCCATGTGTTTTAGCATATTTTCCAGGAGGATCTGCTTCATAATCTCGCCAGATTAAGCCAAGAATAACCAACCTGTAGTTACCCAGGTCTTCCTTTTTTCTCTTTTTAATGATGGGCATTATATTTCCCCTTTTCCAGTCAGTGGGAACTTCACCAAACTGCCATGACTTCTCAAATATGATAGTGGCTTAGCTGCTTCCTCCCACAATAGTTCCCTTTGGATTCATGGATGCATCTCATTAGAAGCCATGGATTTATGCACCTTTAGGTTCTGCACACCTCAGCCTTTTCCATGATCCAGGTAACCAGGTCTCTTGTTTCCTTCTGGAGAGGGCCCGCTTTTTTTTCTGGTCTTCCCTTGGAAGATGATGTATGTATGGAAGATTTTCTTGTTGGCCTCAGCATCCTTGACCAGCTTTAATTGGATCAGGTCTTTAGCATTCTTAACCTGATCCCTGGCTGCTCAGATAATATCTCTGCACTCTTCCCAGGCTAGCCGTCCTTTGCTTCCACCCTCTGTGTGCTTTCTTTATGTGTTTGAGTTTGTTCAGGACCTCCTCATTCATCCACACAGGTCTCCTGATGTTTCTGCCTGACTTCCTCCTTACTGGGATGCATCACTCCTGACCTTGGAAGAGGTGATCCTTGAATATCACCCAGCTTTCTTTGGCCTCTCTTCCCTTCAGGGAGTTATCCCATGGTACTTGACTAAGCAGATCTCTGAGGAGGCCAAAATCTGCTGTCCTGAAGTCCAGGGTATTGAGCTTGCTGTGTGTGTTCTTCACTGCCCTGATGATCTCACACTCCACCATTCATGATCACTGCAGCCAACACTGCCCCTGGGCTTTACATTCCCCACCAGCCTCTCCTTCTTGGTGATAACAAGGTCCAGGATAGCACCTCTCTCCATATCACTTGGAAAAGAAAGGTATCATTAATGCATTCCAGGAACCTCCTGGACTGCTTGTACTCTTCTGTGTTATCCCTCAAAAAGACATTGACATGGCTGAAGCTCCTCATGGGGACCAGGCCTGTGAACACAAAGCTGTTTCTGTTTGTCTGTAGTGTGACTTAACCATGGAGTCTTCCTGGTTGGGTGGTGTGTAGCAGACTCCCACTATAACGTCATCTATCCCATCCTGCAGGGAGCTGCAGTCAGAAACCAGTGCTTTAAGTCAGAGAAACTCCAATGTTCTGGCTTTCCTTATGAGAAGTCTCCAAAGTGGAGTGGATTTTGCATATTTTTGTTCTTTGCAAGTGTGTCACTGGAAGGAATATTGTTGTGTTCATCTTGAAAATTAGAAAAAAAAAAAGGAATTTCAAAAAAGTGGAATGGGATGAGCTTCTTAGTTCACTTAAGGAACCACTGCGATAGACAGTTCCTGCTATTTGTCAGCCAGAGCTCAAAAAGAACTATTTGGTGATACCAGCCAGCCTACTCCTTATACATGTTCTTTGGAGTGTATGTGTGCAGCCTAGTAAGGCTGTATGTGTGAAAAACTTCTCAGTGCACCAAAACAAAAGTATTCTCTGCAAGAGTTTTCTTCCTGCCTGGTATGAGTTTAAAACAGGCAGAAACTCTAGTTCCTGTGACATTTCTCTGATCTGTCTTTACAAAGTGGTGTGAACTCCAGAAAATGCTGCCTCTTCAGGTTAAAGAAAGTAAGGCAGATGAGGAATTATATGATGTCTAAGAAAAGATAAGCATCATGGAAATGAGAAGAGATAATTTTTTCAGTCAAATAATAGAGCCTTTGACAGGCTTCTAAGCACATATCTCTGGCTCAAGAGTCCCTCAGCCACTACTTTACAAAGATTCAGGCAATGCTAAAAAAGCAACACTATATCCTTGCCCTATTCTTTATTTTTTTGTGCAGGACACTTGGCTTAGTGGACACTGGTCTCATCTGTTATGACTGTTTCTATGTGACTCCATAAGGCTTCTGAACACGATGATGTTTAGGATCAGGGCAACTACACTTAGTAATTTCAAAGAAGAAAGAAGTGGATGCAAATTTTAAAATGGCATTAAATTAATGAAATTAATTTTAATTTTAATTTTAATTTTAATTTTAATTTTAATTAATTAAAAATTAAAAATTAATTAAAAATTAAAAATTAATAGACAGTCACCTGTTTTGGCATGAGTATTCATCTGTAGAGACTGGGGCTTCAAGATATCCTGCTGATAATCATATTTCATCTTTGTTCTTACTTGGGGAGTGGACACAAAGAGTAACATGTAATCACCAGGCGCTGTGAGAGAGGAAGACAGCACCTCTCTCTGTCTGGAGACAGATTTCTGGAGAGATAGGAGTCAAGAAGCAGGGAGGAGCTTGAAGGAAGCTAAAAAAGAATCCCAGTTTATTGACATAACCTTGTTTGCTTGCTTGTGTGACAGAAAGACGAGACTGATTTCCAGTGTCATGAAAAAAAGTCACAAAAAACCAGTAACTCTGTGGCTTTGTTTAACAATAAAAGGGTCAACCTAGGGAATATTAATCAAATAGCACTTACAGAGTGCTATTAATCAAAGAACACTTACACAGTCACTACTGCAGGTAAGAAAAATAATTAATTTGAATGCACTTGCCAAAACAAGCTATTATATTATAATGCTAGCAAAGTTGAACAGTTTTTTAAAGTAAACAGTGACTGCACTGACTTTTGGGGTGGGAGAGAGACAGCCTGGGTTATTTAGAGCTTGGTTTGCACAGAGTGCTAAGTCCACACACTCAGAAGACTCACCCACGCTCTTTTAAAATCTTTCTAAAAGCATACTTCAAAACAGAGAAACCTGAACTCCTAGCCCACTTGAAAAAGTGACTTAGGCATCCTTCAAGTCTTGCTATTCTACAGATTCCTACATCCCAACCACCATCTGTGCTTTTAAAACAGCTACTGTCTGTGTCCTCAGAAACCCCCACCAGCTCTGCCCTCATAATACCCCTGCCACTTCTCTCCACACCTCTCTTCTTCCACTGCACTGAAGCAACCACAGTTACTTCTATTCATATCCCTTCTCCTTGACCAATCCACGCACATCCCCACGACAAGGGAACTTTCCTCCAGTAATGCTGATAACACTGGGTTGAAACATAAGCCTAACTTCTTATCAAGTGTCCCACTCTGAAAACAGAGAATAGTCTTTGTGAAGGAGAGTAGTGACTGGGTTCTATCAAAATGGTCCAAGCAAGACAACACTGTGGGTCGTTCTCTGCCAGGGCACAGTGAAACCATTGCCAAAAATGATCAGTATTCTTCTCCTCTGTTTAGCATGTGAACATCTTTCCTACAGTGGAAATTTCTCAAATGTTTAATGAAAAGCACTGATTTCAAATCACTTTTTAAGCTTTAGCTACAAAACTAAAGTCTAATATAGTCTCTGAATATTCTTACACACATCCTTATTGCAAATAAATCTCATTTTATTCTAAGAAGGAAGTTGATAAGGTTGCAATTTTTACAGTAATGTATCAGATGGAAAGAAGGAATATGAAGGTATAAAACTATTTGGAAATGGAGAATTGAATGGAATGATTTCTAACTACATTTTTCCATTACTATTTTTCCATCTGTCCATCTTCACACTACATACGGCTACCAAAATCTGCAGGACAAAGTACATTCTTCCCTTACTTTTTTCTGAATCCTTTCTCACTTTTATGTGCGTCACACAATTTGCCTGCTGTGCTTACTTGCTCATATAATGAATAAAATTGTTATCATTCAGTCCAAATAACAAAAAATTAAACTAATTTCAGCCTCTAAATTATTTAAAGGCCAGATAAAACAGAAGAACATATTCTAGTTTAATTGCTTCTTGCATTGTCAAATTAAGTTTCACTAGAAAACTGAGAAAAAGGTCCTGTTTTTCCAGACAGGGTATTGAAAAACAACAAGTTACGTATTTTTTAGAAGCGCTTTTTGCAAGATTTTTCTCATTTTAATTGCAAACTGGTGTTAAACAGTTCATTCTCTATGGCTGAAAATCCTCTTAGAACAGCTGTGCAGCTTGGGAAGGTTAGCTGAGCTTTTTAAGTATCAAAATGTAGGATTCAATACAATACTATCTGCAGTCTGGACAGCCTAAAGTACAACATAAAGTGAGGCAAAAGTGTCTAGGAACACATGATAACTCCAGTGTTGTGCATTTTTCTCCATTGCTATCATGAGTTACATGCTGCTGAGTATCTCTGGGAAACTTTGGTTTTGCCTGGCTGTGGTCTGGTCAGAGCTCAAAGCAGCTGTACCTGCACAGGCAGCAGCTACAGCAGCAGCCTGTCAGCACCACTCATTTTGGTGGAGGCATTTCCAGCCCATTTTTATAGAGCTTCTTAGCTTATAAAGAGGGAAGCTGAGCGCCTACTAAAATGAGAAAAAAAAAGGAAAACTAAAAGAACCATTTTTTGTCACTGCTGAACTCCAGTTACTCACTTCAGAACAACAGACAGGTAAAAACTAAACCAGCTGTTATCAAACTGGGACATAATCAAAGTCAATTCACTAAATACAGCACCCATACTGGTGGCTACTGTAGCTCCATAAACTTTTCCCACTGCAGAAGCAGGGAAATGTGTGTGGCTTGCATGTGTTCCTCAGAAGTTTCTACATGTGGGAATATTTTCAAAGGCCTTTAGACTAGTCAGTAACACTGCTAGATATGCAAGGATGAAGCATGGATTAGAACTGACAGTCAGACTTAGTATTTTTAATCAGAATTAGTATTATAAAAATAGCCCAGAAATCCATAAGAGAAGGATTATGGCATTTCAAATAACCTGAGATATTCCCTGTGATGTAGTAAGTGTCATTCATTCTCTTTTCACCTGTACCAAAGCTGAGCTAATTTGAGCATGCCAAGATTATTCATATTTTGCTGTGATACGTAATAACTTCAATCAGAGGAAGTGTTCATAGTTAACAAATGTTAATTAATTAAGTTTTAGAACTCTCTGAGAGATGAGAAAGAAGGTGTCAGCATACCAGTTATCTCAAAGACCAAACACTTTAAGGCAACTGATGTTTGGGATGAGAAGAACATAGCCCAGGAGTTCCTCTTCTCTGTCCCTTATACTGACAATTTGCTGCATTTTCCATATTCACCAACACCTGGGTGAAAAGGCCTCGCTCCTGGGAAAACTCCAAGCTCTCCCAAAAGATTCCTTTCACCAGAGCCAAACTCCTCAACCAGGCAACAGCAGAACGTGTTTAGCTGATTGAAAGTGTAGGTTCAAAAGTGCATTGGGAGCTGAGTGAACATCCTCTGGCAGGCACAGGTTGGGAGTTTGGCCTGTCCAGGCAGCTGCAGGGGCAGAACAGAAGCCAATCAGGCAGGTGTAGAAGGGCTTCCTAGTGGTGATAGTAATTTGCTATAATTAGTCAGAGTGGGGTATGCAGCAAATTCATTGTCACTTAGAGTCAAAGCAAAAAGCCTGGTTATCTTCCCAGCAAGCTTATTCCATGTGCACCATCAGTTGTGATCTGGGTAAAGACAGAGCAATAATTCCTGTAGTGCTGGAGTTGTTGAATGAAGTGAGGAGGGTGCATCACTGCAGGGACGGAATGGGATAATCACAAGTTTCTCTTTCCAGCTGTAGGATGGATGCATTTTAGACACTTGGTTTCAAAGGGCATGTAGGTGTGTGAATTAAGTTGCAAGCATGCTTATTTTATCTGGTGACTGTTTGCTAGGCAAAAAGAAGTACTTTAAAATAAAGTTTGAAATATTTAGCTGATTGGATTTAGTATCTCAGAGCTCCAGTGATGCAGTCATGGACTGGTCTGAAATAATTCCTCCTGATCCTGGTGCTCAAATCCTCCCATGCATGGAAAGCAAGGCACTGCTGTGGCTCCTCTGTTTGCTTTCTTGTTTTCATTTAACACAGGGTTCACTTCACTGTCTAAACAGTGAAGCCTTTCAGGAGAAAGGCAGATCCAGAATGAACAGACTCCTCTGTCTCTGCTTACTTCCTTTCCCCATAACTCTTCTCTCTGTGAAGGAGGCAAACAAAGGCCTCTTCCCACACATATCTTGTCCCCAACAGTAAGCTAACACACACCCTGAGTCTGACAACATCTGACTGCAGTAAGGCATGAAATCTTTGTCCTTTTCTTAGTTAGAACCTGGCTTCTTTGCAAGCAGCAGGTTACCAGTGTCATGTATATAAACACATTGTCTGAATAGCCTTTGACTCACAGAATTAGGAAAAACGAACATTTCAGTAACTTCTCCATATGATGTTAGTACTAGTAACCTCTGGCTTATCTTTTAACTCTTCTTCTTGCCTCAATAATAAGCACCAGGATCTAAAGCCATCTCCGAGCTTTAAGTAGGCCTCAAAATACCATTAATACCCTAATTTCTTGGTAGTGCATTCAGATAACGAAGTCCAAATGGAAAACTTTGAACAGTGGTATTTGCATTCCTGGCTTCGGTTTTAACAATTTTGCCCTATATATAAAAAGATTAAAAGGCTTTAGGAATGGGATGTGTGATGCAGGTAGCTACATTAATTTCCAATATCTGCACAGGCAAACATTCATCAACATTTAATATTTGGTGAACATTTGAGGCTGAAGTCATGTTCCCAGTTGTGTGCATTTTTCTGACGTTAGAAACAAACCTCTTTGTACCAGGAAATGTAAAATAGCTACAAAGACTGACAAAAGAAGACAACTGTTCTGCTTCTCTCTTGCATGGGGAAGCACAGATAGTTTGTTCCCCAACTTTCAAGTGGGTTCCTAGGGTTTAATAGGATGATTTCTTGTGATCCTATCTGGATGCCAGGTGCCCACAAAATCTGCTCTATCACCTTTCTCTGTAACTGTATGTGGGAGAGAAAATATAACAGAAAGTTCATGAATTGGGATAAGGACAGAGGCAAGATCACTTTTTGATTCCCATCATGGGCAAAACAGACACAGCTTGGGGATATTAATTAGATTTGTTACTAACTAAAATTAGAGCAGGATAACGACAAGTAAAACAAATCTCAAAAACACCTTCCCCCTACCCTCCCCTCCACCCCAGTTCTACCTTCTTCCCCAGCAGTGCAGGGAGACAGGGAGACAGGGAATGGGTATTAAGGTCAGTTCATCACACAGTGTTTCTCCCACTACTCAAGGAGAGGAGCCATTCCTTTGCTCCAGTGTAAGGTCCCTCCCACAGGAAACAATTCTCTAAGAACTTCTCCAGCATGAGTCCTTCTCAAGGGCTACAGTTCTTCATGAACTGCTGTGGGTCTCTTTGCACAAGGTGCAGTCCTTCAAGGACAGGCTGCCCCACTGTGGGTCCTCCACAGGGTCAAAAGTCCTATTAGAAACCTGCTCCAGCGTGGGCTCCTCTCTCCATGGGTCTGCAGGTCCCTGCCAGGAGCCTGTTCCAGCACAGGCCTCCCAAGGGGTCACAGCCTCCTCTCAGGCATCCACCTGATCCAGAGTGGGGCTCCTCCACGGGCTGTGGGTGGATCTCTGCATCCCCATGGCCCTCCAGGGGCTGCAGGGGCACAGCTGCTTCACCATGGGCTGCACCAGGGGCTGCAGGAGAATCTCAGCTCGGGTGCCTGGAGCAGCTCCTGCCTCTCCTTCTCCACTGACCTTGGTGTCTGCAGGGCTGTTCCTCTCACATGCTTGCACTTCTCACTTCTCTGAGCGTAATTACATCTGTGCAATAAGTTTTTTCCTTCTAAAATATGTTATCACAGAGGCGTTACCACCATCTCTGACTGGCTTGGCCTTGGCCAGCAGCGGGTCTGTCCTGGAGCTGTCCTACACAGGAAAGATTGTTTGCTTTCACTCGTTCTGTAACAGTGCAGTAACCCACTTTCACTTTGCATTAAGTGTTTAAAAAGATAAAAGTTGTACTGAATTTGTATCTTAAAATCCCAAGTTTCTATAGAAACTATATCTGTAAAAAGCAAATTAGGAAGCTTCCAGAAAACATCCCGCCAGCACTACCCTTTAGAAGATGTCATCAATCTTTCTTACTCTCTTCACCAAGGTGTTCAGTTCCCTTTTTTATTTTTCTCTGCAAACTTGTTTCAAGCATGTCTTTGCAAATAATACCAGACACTAAATCTGACCACTTAGGTATTTCATCCTTAAAACAAGGTAGTTCTTTGAGTTCAGTGAACAGTAACCTTAGTTTAGACCTCAATTAAACTAAAAACTCAAGGATACTTTGTATACTGACATCAAAAAAAGTATTAAAAATAACTGCAGGTACCAGTTAACACACAAAGACTTTCTGATCTCACAGATAAAAGGGCTGTTGCACACTGGAGGGCCAGAATATAGAGCTTTCCAGCTGAAAAGGGAGTTGCACCTCAAGGACTTGGCTCTCTGAGCAGCAGCACATGTTCAATGGTTTTACTGCAAAGCTGTTTTGCATTGTAGTCACTGCAGTCAATGAGGGATGGTATACAGCCAGTTAGGTATCAGGAGAAACTGCCTGCATTCATCCAAAAAGCACTCATACAGCTAATATTCCTTTAGAACTATATCCCTGGGTAACAATAAATATTTTAGCTGCAATAAAAGTCTACCACCTGCGTTTCTCAAGAGCCTGTTCAAGCACTAAATAGATAGCTTTGAGCTGTAATGATAAATGATGGGTTTCATTTCCTTGCTTTACAAATGATGGGATCAAATTGTACATTACAGACTACAGAAGCAGCTATGCTAATTCACATCAACTCTGCAGATAGTTTAGACTGTATAAGAAAGCACTTCTAGCTGGGGCATAGCTGTCTCTAAACCCTCTGTAATGCCAGTGTTAAGGGAACTACTGCACTCTGCATAAGGCAGGCAGCTATCAAAAATCCAATAAAAAAAAAAGTCCATCCTCTTGGTTTTTACAGTTCATTCAGGGACTGCAAGTCCCAAGTTTACAATTTCTGCAGTGAAAAAGGTAATTTATTGACGTGTAGAAATTACAGACTTCATTCCACATGGATTTCAACACTACGAGTATTTTATATCATGTGCCAAACATGCACTCACTCCCTGAAATTAGTCATCATAATGCCCCCTGCTTGAATTCTACAAAGTTTGATAAGTGGTGATACCAATACCTTAGTCCTTCCATACTAGGACCCCTGTTTCCTCTACTCAGCTGTCCATTTTCATTAAACTTGGAGAAACTAAAAAATTTGGACCTCAGAACCCTGTTGCTAATTTTACCTGAACCTCATCAATAGTCTTAAATGTTACTGGGGAGACAAGGGCATGGTACCAAAACTTACAGACTGAAGCACCCACCTACACATAACCTTCTAATCTTCATTTTCTTAGGAAACCAGAGTACAAAACCATGCTGATAATATTCATGATTACCAAAGAGGGATCTTCAAAATTTACATAGCCTTTTCCCAATTTAGTGTAATCTTTGCAAGTCTGCGGACAATCTCAGCAGAGAATGTATGCTTTCCTGAACTCTCTTACCTCCTGAATAACACTCACTGTTAAATGAAGGAATATTCAGTAGAAAATGAAGAAGTCTGGGTGATAAACCCTTATACATATATATATTTGTCTGGCAGCTTTTATATATATATATATATAAAAATTAATTTTGTGTTCTTTCCTTTTGCAGAGCTTTTTGCACTGCAGCCTCCCCTATGGGCTAAATGCCATTAACTGTAGCTCAGCTCATCTTCCATTAATTCACTTCACTGTGACAGCAATATTGCATTCCTCTTGCACAGTGGGCTGCCAGGTAGAGGGTCTGTGGACGTGCAGGCATTTTCTAACAGACCCATATCAACCAAACAACACTGAGGACATGAGCCTGTGTGAAAAAAACAGCAAGCTCAGCAGCAAAAAAAGCTTTGTCTGTGAAGTACTAAAGGAGATCTGGTAGATTCTTCCAAAGCACTCTGGGTTGTGAGGAGGCTTCTTTGGCTTTGCAATGGAAGAAATAAGGGCAGAGCAGCTAGAGGAAGAAAAACTTGTAGAACCATACTGCCAATACTGGTGCACTCTGTTGGTTGATCCAAGCCCGTGTAAAATCAAAAAACATGCAACAAGCTGCAGGTCAGACCCACTTGCTCACAAGACCCCACCTTTGTGCCAGCCAGTTGCTCTACCATGGGTCTGAGTATAACAGAGCAACACTGAAATTCAGAAGAGTTACCTTGGGCTTTGATGACAGCAGGGAGAAACGGACTTTAAGTCCATTTAAACACACATACCCCCTTAATTCTTCTTCTTGGCTTTGATTTCTATTAATTAGTCTTTGAGAGTTTGAAATTACACACAACTGATCTGCAGGAGGCAGGTAGGCAATAAAAAGTTTATGGAACTAACTTCTGATTAAAGGTCTTGCGTAATCCAGTTATTGAGACAGGGTGGGAAAATGGCAAGGAATAAATAAGGCAGTGGAAAGAATTAGAAAGATGTAATTTAAATTTTTTTTTCACGGTAGAGCTTAAAATGATAAAACCCAGAGACCTCAGGCATGAGGTAATTTTCCCCAGCATCCTACTTTCTAAAAATATCTCCTAGCTCTCTTCTTTCTCCACCTATTTAAAAGGTCTGATGTCAGAGCCTTCAGTTATGTCAACAGCTGCCCTGCCTCAGTTTTGCTTCACTTTCCTACCTGTGACAGCAGATGCCATGGCTCTGCAAAAAGCAGAGTCGCAGGGCTGTGCCAAGACCTTCCCCTGGGATGTGTGAGGGGGGGGACCAGGGAAGGAACTCCACAATATTGCAGTCAGGCAGAAGAAAAAAAGCAGAAGGGAAACCCTAACCAAACCCAAAACTTGTACTTTCCATACATTCACATCTTTATGCTACAAAGCATACAGTTTGTGGGATATTCTCAAAGACTACAAAGTCTAAAAGAATAGTGTAGATAACATAAATAAAAGGTTGATCCTTTTGGGGGACTGTGAGATAGGTTGGACATCTTCAGGGACTCAATTTCTCATTATGCACCTGTTACTCTGCTGTGAATATTTACATTTTATGGTCAAGTAGCAGTCACTTTATTTATGAAATACTATGCATTCACCAGCACCTCTCCCAAGATGCGTGTTACAGAACATAAGTCTGTCCTCAGAAAATACAGTGCTGAACTATGAGCACTTGATGATCTCCAGAGTATGAGAAAAGCAGGCCTCAGAAAGAGACTTTTGAACTGAAGCATAAATTATAACTTAGGATATGACAAAATAAGCACAAGTGCTTCTCCTCTCAACGTTCTGTTACCCAGGGTGTAACCACATTGACTTGCAATGTTCTAACTCTATGAGTTAGGGTCTGACTAGGACAAAATGACCTGGAAAAGTACCTTGGTGAACACACGGCTTTGACATCTTTTTCTAATACTGAGGCTACCTGATCAAGTGGGAAGGAGAAGTTTTGAAGGAGTTGAATTTTCCATCTGTTTGGAGAAAGGCATAATAGGAACAAAAGCAAACTTAACAAATGACACAGCGAGAGTAAATTGACCAATGACTCAGTTTCAGCACTGAGCAAGAGCCAAGAAATGTTGCATCTCTATCACGGAAACATTTTTGTTTGAAGTGCCACCTCCTACTGTGGTAGCCCCTGACTGCACAAAAGTTAAGTGCTATGCTACTGTGTGACCAAAAATAATGACTGCTAGTGAACTGATTGAATTAATCGGCTTTGCAGAACACTTCTTTCCAAATAAATTGCTGTGAAGTAAATGAAAAATATTGGACCTTCTGCAGGACTGCTTGGAAATTTATACATATTGCAACTATTGACAATTCCTTATTTTATACGTGGTAGATCTTAATAATTTATACCTTGATTCTCTCCTATTGCAGCTGACTTTGAAGACATCCTATTGTAGTAGAAGAAATTCTCTAAGAAATGAACAATACCTAGTGTCTAATTCCCTACTAAAGATCAGTATGAACCCTCCCACCTCTTTCACAAGAAAGGTCTAGTTTATTTTTGCCACAGTTAATAAAACAATCATCTTCAATTTATCAATGGACTGGTAAAAGTACTAGAATAATAATAAGAATTGCGTAAAGTATTTCCTTGTTTGCTTTTAAAATGAACCTGTTTTCATCCACATTTTACCAAGGCGTGATTAATAAGTGGGTAAAATCTTAACGTATATAAGACACTTAGCTACCCTGAGCACAGTTCTTTGCAAATAAAAAAGATTGTTCTAAAGCAAAGACAAAGCAGTGTACAAATACATATGTTGCAAAGTCATAATTATGTGAAAGCAAGAAATGGCAGTCAGAAGTACTGTGATTTTAACTGGAATACCTGCTGATAGCTACTATACAAAAATGTAAGTACCAAAATGGACCACAAAGCTCTTCTTGTTTTTTCTCACTCTGTGACTGAAAAACATCTTGCTGTAAAGACTGTAACAGGAGTTGTTTAGACTCAGTATAGGGTACCTCTTTGATTTAAAATTTCCTTTGAGAATGAGAATTTCCAGTGAGAATTTTATTGTAAAGAAATGTGCTTCATTTCCTAGGACATCATTCATTTTGCATTGGAAGTGTAAACATCGTTTCATCTCACTAACTGCAGAATATTGTTCTTGACAAAAACTCAATACAGTCCCATTGAGGACAAAGGGACAATTACTGAAGAAAAGAAGAAAGCCAATGTTTTAATTGCCCACTCCAATAGACGCACGTCTTTCTCCCACACATTCCCTAATTCGTGTCAAACAAGCCCAATGGTATCTCACTGATCTGCTTTTAGGCATTTCAGGGGCATTTAAAAAATTCTGCTATTTGTTTCAGGATTTTTCCTCTGTTCTTTAATTTCAGTGTGTTTTCAGAGCTCCCCAGCCACAAGGATCTGAGTGTGGGGTGTCATGCATCACTCTTAGGGTGTCCAACCCTTGGGAATAGGGTGTCTCATACTGCACATGTGCAGCATTATTCCAGTTTCACAGGTATGTGAGGCTCCCAGTCACTACTGAACCATTGTAAAGGTACAGATTGTGAAAACACAGCACCTTTTGGAGTTCATCTTCTACTTCATCTCCTTATTCTCCTTAAAATGTGGGGTACCTTCAGGGGAGGCAGAATAGCACAAACTCATGCTCAGGGTTTCTGTTTCTTTACTTTGACAACACCATCCAGCCTCAGCCTACAAAGAATGTAACATTCAGATAAGGATGATTTGAAATGTTAGGAGACGTCAAAGCCTGTGCTTTACTGATTAACAGTAGTTTTCTCCATCAAGAGAAGAGTCTAGTCATAATATATGGTTTTTGCTGCAGCATAAAATATGTATACACAGGCTAACCTAACAAGCATGATACAGCTCTAAAAAGTGTATTATTTACACATGAAAACCCATTTCCAGGTGATTTTATGCAAAATTATATGCAACTAACTGACCTATAACCATTTAAATAACAGTTATTCTTTTCTAAACAGAACTTAAACACAAACTGATCTGATCTGTATGCCCATTAAGGTGATCCGTAGTCCCATTAAGTCTGAAGAAAATCTGATTCAGCTAAAAGTATTAATGCTCCTCCCTCTGTAATTGCTCAGAGTCCCAATGACAAGTCTCAAACCCATGCTATTTTCATCTAGCTTTCAATAAAATGCACCAGCCTAAAGTCTCCTACACACTTTGTCCTATGTTTTCTAGATATTGACTTAACGCATTGGCACTCACCAACTGTATGAAGTTTCAGAAAGACAAGTGCTGGATTCTGCACCTGGGACAGGGAAACCCTGGATGTATGGACAGACCAGGGAATGAGACCCTGGCGAACAGTGCTGTGGAAAGGGACCTCAGGGTCCTGGTCAAGGGCAGTTGAATTTGAGCCAGCACTGCCCTGCCAGCCAGGAGGGCCAGCCCTGTCCTGGAGGGCATCAGGCACAGCATGGCCAGCAGGGCAAGGGAGGGGATTGTCCCGCTCTGCTCTGCACTGGGGCAGAGTCCTGTGTGCAGTTTTGGGTGCCATGATATAAGTAGGACATAAGGCTATTAGCACCCAAACGAGGGCCACAAGGATGCTGAAGGTCCTTGAGGAGAAGCTTTACAAGGAGCAGCTGAGGTCACTCGGTCTGGTCAGCCTGGAGAAGGGGAGACTGAGGTGAGACCTCATTGCAGTTACAATTTCTTCTTGAGGGGAAGAGGAGGAGCAGGAACTGACCTCTTCTCTGTGGTGACCAGTGACAGGACCCAAGGGAATGGCCTGAAGCTGTGTCAGGGGAGGTTTAGGTTGGTTGTTAGGAAAAGAATCTTCACCCAGAGGGTAGTTGGGCAGTGGAACAGGCTCCCCAGGGAAGTGGTCACAGCACCAAGCAGACAATGCTCCCAGGCACATGGTGTGATTCTTGGGAATGTCCTGTGCAGGACAAAGACTTGGAAGCTGGACTCAATGATCCTTGTAGGTCCCTTCCAACTCAGAATATTCTGGGATTCTGTGAAGATGAACCCCAGGGTAATATTTTCCCACTTCCAGTTAAAGAAAGATCTCTTTCCTAAAAGTCTTGAGCAATGACATATATACCATCTCTTGCCATTCCACTGCCACTCCAATCACTTAATCAGGCTGGAAGTGATCCCAAAACACTAATTTCACCTTTAAAATGCCATTAAGTGAAATACAAGCAGACTCTTCCTGTCTTCCATGCCTAAAATAGAAGCTTTTCAACTCTGTTTAATGCAACCACCTCCCAAACCCCCTGTCAGGGTTTCTAGCTTTGATATTTATCTGGGACTATCAGAAAGTACATGTCCATGTTTAGAACTGCAGCAGTGTATAGCCACTTTAGGGACTGGAAACAATCCAAGAGGCTCAGGTGGGATGCTGATTGGTAGGAGATAAATTTGTCTGATAAAGGTTTCTTCATAGTTGGAGATGGCCTGTTTCTGGTGTCCACACAAAATCGTGTTTATCAACAGCAAGTGCATTTTACAGATTAATGAGCTCCACTCTTACTTACATGTGTCACATATGGACACTGGCTTCACCACCGAAGTGTAATTGTTCTCTGGTACATTCTCTCAAGTTCCCTGCACATCCAGAAGAAAACAGTCCCCATGAATTCAGCAGTAACACTGTAATTCACTACTAACAGTCATAGGAGATACCTCAGGTAATGGACATAAGCAAAGGCACTACAGACACAGTGAGCCTCAATTAGATCACACCTGTCCACACCCTTAGCATTGCTGGGAAGCCATGCAGAGTCATGAGATCACAGGATAATTTGCACTAGAAGACACAGCAGGAGGCCATTATGTGTTCAGTGGGTTTTGTCCTCATTTCAGTCAGTTTAACCTATCAGTACTCTTTAGTAGCAGGTGTCAGACTGTGTTGGGTGGGTTTAGCAGCTGAAAGGCTGAGCAGCACCAGTTACAGTCTAAATATCACTTACATCCTTCCTGCCTGAGGTTGGAGTACTGTTAAGCTCTTTTACGTAGATTGGATATGTTGGATCAATAAATGACAGTAACAACAAGCCACACAATTGTCTTGCTGCAAGACAGTCTTCTCAAATTGCAGTTTATTTAAATTGTAAACTCACAGAAGAGCAACAGGGAGCACCATAATCTGAAGAATAAGCATCTGTACTGTGGCATTTCTAGGGCAATTAGTAATACGATACTTATTGTCCCTCCCGCAAAGACCTACACAGAATCTGGTGAGATCATCAAATCCAAACTGGATCTTCTAATAGGCATAACTTCAAGCTGGTGCAAACAAAGACCAACAATCCCAATCCTCATAACAATATTGAAATTTTCCAGATATTTGTGTGTGTATTTGTGTGTGTGTGAAATAAATACACATAAAATAAAAACTTTTAAAATGGACCATTTCAGACACCTCTAAAGCTCTTGGGAGAAAATACTTTTTACTTCAGTGGGTTGGCTCTCCCAGGCTAGTCCCTAGTAGGAGCTCTCTACTGTGTACGTAGTTGCTGTTCTCTTCTAAGAACATCTCTGTTTATATGCAGACTTATCATTTAAACATTAACAGATTCTAGGCTGGAAATCTCTGTGCATCAGCAAGGGTGGTCATTAACACAAATATATAATTGAGAATCTACACAGCAGGCCAAAGCAGGTGAAGCCTCCGTGGGGGAAACACGGCAAGAAGTGTCTCACGGGTTTGGATGTTCTTTGTGTACTACCCGCACTGGGATTTCTCCAGAGAGAGGCAGAACAAAATAAATCACAGTTAAATGACAAATGCAGAGGTCATCAGAGTCTGGACAAAAAACCCCCAGAGAACAGAAAAGTGTACATACAGCTCTGTATTTCCTGCTTTCCAGTGAAAGCAGTGTTTCACGGTGTGCACTTCAGTGGGCCTACAAACATATATATGCTCTCCAACAGCTGAAGACAACACACAAAAAAGCCAAGGAGCTACAGGTTAGACTTGTGCAAGAAGCCAGAGAAAAAAATTTCTAGATCACTAAGCTCCATGCAGGCACACACCGGGAAATTGCCTATTGAGCATTATTCTGTGTGAACAAAAGAATCAGTTTGCCTTCCATTACACTATATACATGGAGTCAATGCTGCCAATTTAAGCTGTTAATTGAAAATAGCTAATCTGTTTTTAATTCACAACCTGTTGCAGTCCAAATTAGCTTTCCAATGTAGATGTGTATTCAGGCAACTCTAACAAAAGCCAGCATATTCTGGAGTGTGTTTTTCCAAACATTCAGAGGCATCTGTGCAATGAAGCCAGCTGAGAGCTCAATGTTCTTCAAAATAGACACAAACAATACAGTCAATTTAGGGATGATCCAAAACTACTAAGTTGCCTGTGGCAGTCTGAAAACCACTGGCTGCCAAAGAAATCAACCTAAAATTGCAACACTTATGATTTTATGATTGTATCTCAGATGCTGGCAGAACTGTGATCCTTGGGCAGAGTTCCTCGGTGAAAAGCAAGATTAATCTTCAGCAAATATCATTTTAGCCATGGAAAAAACAACCTGAAATACGCCTTGCAAAACTACCTGAAGCCAGACCAGTAATTATTGACTCAGATTATTTATAAATAGCCAGCAGTTGACCTTTTGGAAATACTGCTAGAATAGGTACTGAGAAATGAGAAATTGCATTTTTTTCTTTGATGTTGACAAGAATTTATGTCCTTAAAGGTAATTATCATCTGGGAATAACTGCTATTACAACAACTGTATAATAAACAGCAAATGATTGTCTATACTAGGAATGCTACACAGTTATGGGTCTGCAAACCACAGATAACTGACAAGCATTAACTATTTTTAACAAGGAGAATATGCAATACAGCGTCATTGCTGACATCAGCTATCCAAATTTGCAGAAGCAGTTCAAAAGGCTCCAAATCTCATTTCTTTGTATGAAAGATGTATTTATGGTAAAAAATTTCATTTGATTCTGCTGTTGACTGCTGTTGATGGTGGTCTATTGTTGAAAGCAAATAGGATTTTGTTAAACTTACCAACCTGATGGGAAACTCAAATGTTTGTGACTATGTGGAACATTGAGGTCAGCACTGGCTACTCACATGATTTTATTGGGATCCATAGGGGTTTTTTAAATTTATTTTTTATACATATTGTTGCATTTCCTGCAGTCATACAACTCCATGAGGATGCCAAGCTTTTTTTTTTTTTTAAATTTTATTTAGCAGTAAATATCCAGCTTTTGCTACTGTGGAGACACTCTCGCAAACAGGAACCCATAGAAGTACACTGACCAAGAGGTGAATACAAAATGACCCAGACTAAAACCTGGGGGCTTTTCTATTTCTTTAAAGATGTTACTTATATTTTTAAAACCCATCCCCAAATCAGATAAACAGTTCCGTGATTTCATGTCATAAACTGTAAATGCTATAAGGTTGCAAAATGGAGGAGTACAGAGGGAACTGCTCCTCTTATATTGGAACATGTAAACTTCTAAGCAAGCCTGAAAAAAGACGCCTGCCAAACCAGGAGACAGGGTGGGATTTTACAGAACAGAGTTGTCACTGAAAATAGCTTTAGGAGGATGGGATGTGTCATACACTCCAGGACTTGTCCATTTGGGAACTTTTTCTAGCACAGCTATTCTGCACTAACTCTGTTATTCACTAATGTATCGGAATCAAAGGTGAGTTAACCAGACTAAAAATAGTCTGAATAAAGAATCAAGTATTTGTTAATTGCAAGGAAATAAAAAGTTTTAAATTCAAAGCCTATTTTAGTCCTGCTTTCTCCATCTTCTTTCTCTTCACCAAGCAAACTGGGTCTGAGAAACCAAAAGCATAGCTGCAGGCCTATGCTCCCTGAGCTTTCCCCTGGGAAAAACAGAAACACAAAAAACTGACAGCTGCAGCAGATTTGCTATGCTAAAGAAAGAAAAAACCAAAACAACAACAAAAAAACCCCCTACCACTCCCCCCCAAAAAACCAAACCAAACCAAAAAAAACAAACCAAAACACGAAAGCAAAAACCCGTGACAAATGGGTAGGGAGTATTTCCACACAACGACATGCTTAGTTGCCCAGTACAATCTTTATGATGTCATTTAAGTTCTTGAAGGTGATGCCCGGTTAAGTGTGTAACACAGTGTGTTAGAGTGTGTAATAGCACTTCAAACTCAATATGCTTCTAAGCTGCATAGAGTATTCTGAAAGAGCAGTCAGGGAGAAGTCTCAGACTGTGGCAGTTGCTGAATGAAGAAATGGCCTTGTTAGCATATATAGCAGAGTGGGGAGTATATTTAAAGTGGTTTCCGAAGGCTGGAGAATACATTAAAATTTGTTTTCAGATCAAAATATTAGCTGGTTTTATGGCTTTTTAAAACAACCTGCTATGAAGTGATTTGACAATAGTTTACTAACATTGTACTCTCAGAGTTCAGTGTCAACTACTATTCCCTGTTTGTACATTTTGAGCAGGCATCTTGGAGCCTCTGTTTGGAAGAACTGGTGGGCCAACAAGAAAAAGTCCAAAGCCAAATAACAAAAATTACTTAAGGTCAGAAATAAAAATAAGACAGATTGCAAATGAAATTACATCTTTTAGAAGGGAAAAGACATGAAAAGATACTGCAGTTTCCAAGACCTTGTAGTGACAAGACTCTGTCTCTGCACCTGTAGCAGATGGGACATGCAGTTGCAGTCCTAAGCAGCAGAAAGGTCAGACAATGCAAGGGTTTCCATGGGAAGGCAGCCCCACCATTAAGGGTCTTTCAAATGAGTTAGAAAAGATCTTTGGATAAAAAGATAAATGACTTTTCAAACTTTCAACACCCTGTCTGTGTATATTTGACATGTGCCATGGCCAAGCAGCAGCAGAACTCCTGCTCTCCCACAGAGAGCTACACCAAACCACTCAGTTTTACAGCACATTCTCTGTACGATCTCCAACGCCAAAAAGAAAAAAAAAAAAAAAAGGACCTCAAGGTGCTGCCAAAATGTAGCAAACTGATGATGTTTGATGGAGTGGGGTGATGAGGATCCATTCTCCTTTTACCTTAATGCTTGAAGAGGCAGCATTTGATGCAGAGCCAGGGTGTGTGAGAAACACAAATTGTCCTATGGCATGGCCTCCAAGAAAGACCAATGCCCAGACTTCTGCCATGAGGTCTCAACAGGTTTTGCAGTTCCCATTGCCCTGCCTGTTTTTCTGGGTAAGCTCCTCCACCCTCATTTGGTGACTGTGTGTACTTTTCCCATAGGCTTTCTCCCCTGCATTACACAGCCAGTGAGCTAGAAAACACAATCAGAGACCAGCTGCTTGTCTTTTACTGCACAGGACTGTCACTCACTTCCACAAGCAAAGAAACAAAATGGATGTGATTTCTGCCTCCTGCCAGCTACTCACTACCCTGCTCTGCAGTGCGTAGGTGCGTGCCCCCTCTCTCCCAAAATCCTGAGCTTCAGTGGCATTACCCTTCCATGTTCATGTTGGTAACATCAGCACCTCCACGTTTCCTCCACCTACTTGGCACATCTAAGCGCTGCCTAGAAAAGGTCAATACCATTCTGACTGCACGCCCTCTCTTTTCAAGAGAATGACATGAGCAAATATTTCATAATCCAGGCCTGAATCACTTCACAAATAATTACACCTACCTCTGATAATTCACTGGGGTCAGTGCACTGAAAATTTCTGCACAGTTAACAACTGCATTACTTTAAAGAACTCATTATAGAACCCATTTAAGATGCTGCCAAAAAGCAGAAGCGAAGAAATTTTCTCAAGATGAAACATGCATGGATTTCATTCCCAGCATGCACTATTGGGAAGTCCCTGAGCAGCAGTTGGGGCTTGCAGGCTGCTCCTTGCAGACAGCAGATTTTACATCACTAAGCATTGTTATTTCCTAATCTGCTGCCCCTCTACCACCTTCAGCTTGTGGCTAATCTCCACAGGCAGAAAGCATGAAGATGCAATCTGTAATTTTTTTCCATGTGACCAACATACTTAAATCATCCCCGAGCCTTTCAAAACCAGCTTCACTTTGTTTCTCTAAGTCAGCACTTTGCCAATGCTATAAAAGTTTGAAATAGCTATATTTGGCATCAAAGTCCACAGTTGCAAATGGAACTAAATAAGTTAGTCACCACGAATGAGGTAAGGAGTTAGTGCATTCAGTTTCTATAGGACAGATACCAAGGCAATGGAATGGAGAGGTAAAATGCTTTTTACACTGTTCAAAGAAGCAACAAAACATAGATCTGAGCACACAGACATGGACAAAACTCCCACAGATGAGACCCCCTGGGAGGGATGTCCTACAGCCTACTTAATTCCCTCCTCTTAATAAAAAGATGTGAGAAAAACAGGCACTACAAAGCCACTATCTTGGAAGATTCCAGGGCAACTAAAATGAAGAAAACAGCATAAAGTCAGATGCATGCATGTATTTACATGCAGATACAGATCCTTCATAAGAAGGGTTCTCAAAAATTGCTTCCATCATTTCTCTAACAATCTTATTAAAATGTAAAAACAAGTGACAGCGATGGTTTACAAGAAAAGGTGATGGGGACTGCTGTACATTACTAAGGCATTACCAACCTAACAGAATACCCAAGAGGTCAGGTTAAAGTTGTATGCATATATCCATATGTACATCTACACACACACACACTACAAAGGTGCTCCTTCCCACCATGTGTTGGACAGTTTCCTAACTGCCCAGGCCCATAAGTCTACTCCAGGCTGTATAATTAATTCAAGGACATCTGAAGGCAAGAGGGATCTGAAAAAGATTATATTATTTGCTCCTGGGAACTCTTTTGTTTTTGGACCCGTATATGTGTTACAGACTTCATAAGGAGAGACAAGGCTAAACTCCAGAGATAACTTCCCCTATGCTTTGTCTTTCCCAGTATATCTTAGATTAAAAAGACACGTGAAGAAACTGAAATACAAATGAAGAACAGATCGAGAGAAGACAGCTGTCTTTAGACACCTGGGCCTATTCTAGAACTTTAATTCTTTCACACCAGACCCTAGGACCACTGCATTTTGCCTTGAGATACTCCATGACTCAGATGTTGAAAGACAAGCAATTGACGAAAGGCAAGAAAAGGGAGGGGAAAAAGTCAAGGTGAGAGTCTCTAGCTAAGGGAGCCTTGATTTCAGCACAACACACTTCAGTGCACTTTTCCATCTTAATCACTGGCATCTGGTTGATTCCAGAGAAACGAGCAAGCTTTGGCCCCTCCTCACCCTTTTGCTAAGGAAGATGCTATAAAAGTTTCACTCACCTTCATGTCCTCTATTTTTTCACAAACAAGAATTACTCTTCTAAGCACTCCTAAAGCTGCATCTCACACTCCAGAGATTAAACAGGAATAACAGGGAGAAACAACATAAGGCAACACCTTGAGAACTTGGCAGAAAAGTTTCTAGTGCCCAGTTAGCTGCAACAGGTTGTACTGCTTTCTTCAGCTCCAGTCCCACTCACTGTAAGAGGTGCCCCTTCTTCACCATTTATTCACACCTCTGGAAATAATGTTAATGATGCTTTGACAACTGGTAACCAAAAGGTGCCTGGAAAAAAATGGCATTATGAAAACAACACAAAACGCCTTGCCTTCCCTCAGGTCTTAGAAGCATAAGGAAGTTGCAGCAGATGCTGTTGCAGGGTTTGCCAAAGCTGCCCAAAAACATATTCCCATGCTGTCACCTAACATATGTACCAGAGGAAGGGTTGGCTACAGGGAGCTCAGACTAGCCACCACATCACTGATGTACCTGCTTGCCCACTTTCTCCATTTCTGTCTCATTGAAGCATTGCCTTTTGAAAGCCACCCCACTTTAACACAGGATTAAGACATCCTCATGGGAATTTCTACACCTGGCTTTTCATCCAAGGTCAGTTGTGCCTGATCCTATATACAACTTGGTCTGACAGGAGCATTCTGTCACAGCTTCAAGGGATTATCTGCTTGCACTTTTGCCAGATACCAGTGCTGTTAGAAGTGCCAGGTATCACCTGGCTGCACTCCCTGGCCTGGCACTGTTGGCACCACGCTGGCATCCATTCAACCATCAGAAACAAAACTGAGTTCACATGCACAGAAGGGCAGGGCTTTGTGTTCCCTCCAGAAAAGAATGTGCCACTTGCATAGTGCGTTATGCTTTCCTAATTATTCCACCACCAGGACGTGAGCTACACTTCATTGGCCTGTGCCCTTCACAATAGCACTGAAGTAGTTCTGACAAGGCCAGAGTTTTGGCATCTGACTCACATCAGATGGGATTGGCTACAGATTCAGTCTCTCTATCCAGTTAAATAATTATTTTTTTCCCAGTTGCATTCTCCTCCAGCTGGCCCTCTATGAGCTGCAGCCTATGCCACATTCCTATGTAGCCTGTCTCCTTGCCTGCACAGCAAGTGTGGTACCACATGCTAGAAAAGACCATTATAGCAGAAGGTGACTAACAGGCACACAATCACTGTGTATCTGTGTATCTGGTTTTTGGACAGCATGACAAAAAATAAAACAGTACAGGAAATCCTACATGAATAACTTTCCTATGTATCAAATGTTTTCTATGCTTATAGGAAGCAAAACAGGACCTTAAGAAAAGTAATTATTGTTCTTCAGTGTTCTGCTGATCTGGGAAAGGCAGGACCAACACATATGGACTACTGAAAATGGGTTTGATGCTTCCTCTTGTTCCTCTACATCTGGTGAGAAGTCCTACCCGACCACATATCTCAGAAGAGCCGATGACTTCAACAAGAAGCTGCAACAGCTGTGGCAAGACCTGCAGTGAGTTCATCTATCATATGATGAATTATGGGAGGACACCCCTCAGCACTCTCACTATAATGTTGTCATGACTAGGTATTGGTTGCCATCAGCTTTGTATCAGCTCAATGCTGAGAGCTTCTTCTTCTTCTGCCTATAAAGAAATGCTTGTTGTGATGCTTATTGTTGCTAAACATTTGCCTTGCTCTGGAAATCTCCGCACAGTCATCAGTCTACTATTTGATGTATCAGTACCCACTATAATAATAATAGAAAAACAAAAAAAAACCACTTTAAATGCTATGCAACAAAAAAACCTCATAATGCCAAACATCACTGTATATCATCATCATCATCATGAAACGTGATTTTTTTTTTACATGTGTGCCGATATTAAACATTGAAGAACAAATTTGGGGAATTCCTGTGCTTGTGTCAGTAGTGACAGCTATGATGGCATTTTAGATAAGGAGGACTAGTAAATAGTCCCATAGCCATAGAAAAAGAGAGGTTGAAAAGCAAATGTGAGAGTTTGGAGCAGCCAGAAGATGAATTAAAAGCTGCTACTTCACCCATTTTTCATGTATTTTTGAGGAGCAATTATGTTGGTAGTGCTGCTCCTTTAAGCCTGCAGAAGCACTGCTAGCAAAGAGGGAACAGAAATAGTTTCTTCATGAATTGTAAGACAGTTCTCATTCTGTCAGCACCTCTTCCTCAATGAAACTGTGAAGGTGATGAGTCCTTTGAAAATCTCTTCCCCCAAAGCAGAAGGGTGGAATCAGGATCCCTGCTGTATTAATGTTTAAAATGGATGCAATTTAATCACACTGGCGTGATGTTGGAACAGGAATACATTTTCCCCATACTGCCAAACCCATTACAGTATTACTCTTTGGATTTGCTTTCATATATTATATCTAATTATTTCACAAGCACAAGCACAAGTACTTGAAAAAGCATTCAGATGCAACAACCTTTATAAGCACAAGATTGTGTACCTCGCTACCTAAAATGGGGCTGCTTGACTTGGAAACAAGGGGTACATCTTATGGTATGCCCCTCTTTTCATAGGAACCAGAGCTCAAACAAGGAAGGAGTGAGGTTGGAAGATTTTCCTCTATCAGCTCGGAGCACAGCTCCTGTCCAGCCTGCAGGTACAGCCTGTAAGATGACAGCATGTTCGGTATTTAAAGTCTCTTGAAATGCCCATGAAGAAAACCCCACTTCTTTGGATTACTTCCTCTGCATGCCCTAAGGAGCTGTGCCACAATGTACTGCAACAAAAAGCCCAGTGAGCTATATCCTCTTGAGATTTCAAAATGCTTGATTTCTTCATTGCTGGTTCATTGTACACAATCTGTTTCCACTAAGCCATTAGGTGAGTTCTCTTTCCCTCCTCGTAACCACTCTCTTTATTGATTGATCATGCTGATTATCAAATTATTGTATTTCTCCCTTCCTCTTGAAAAATGAGGAACAGGAATGTAAGTACCCTCAGGAATTTCACTTGCTCCTCTTTGTTCTAAGGCCTCTGTCAGTTTCAGTCCAGCTGGATACCAAGCTGAACTCCATGGGAAACCAGTGGGGGGAAGCAGTCAGAGCACACATTTGGAAAGAAAAGACCTCCATTCCATTTATGCCCATCACGTGCAATCATCCCTTCCCTCCTCATAATCCTTGCAGAAGCAATGGTTTCTCACTTAGGACAGTGTCTGGCACAACTCATACCAGATCTCACACGGGCCCTTTACATATGACCATATTTTTCTTTCTGAAGTTCACATCACTATGAGTCTAATGCAGCTGGATAGAGTGAGGTAGCCTCCAAGAGGATAAATTTAGAAGTATCCCTTTTTGTTGCTCAAGTGACATAAAGCAGGGCTAACCTGAAAAAAGTGATGATAAAAGCACGCACTTTAAAATAAAATAAATGCATAAACAATATATATTCCATCTGATGGGTCTCAGAAAGGATGCAGAGGGTAAGATGTGATGCAGTGATAAAACAATATTAAATTTTCAGTATTTGAAAATGACTGGGCAGATGACATTCCTGTTTGCTGACTCTCCTGAGTTTGGAAAAATACTGGCTTCATGGGGATTATCCCTGAACTTTTCAGTAACAGAAAACTACCTCCTACACTACAAACACCCCACTGCAATATCTAGAGCATACAGAAACTAGTTAAAAAAAAAAAAAAAAAATCAAACAAAACCACAAACCCAAATCCTGAAAAACATGGAGTTAGACTAAGAATTAATCTAAAGCTTGAAAACGATGCAATGGGCCATTTTTAATTCTTCTTATTGACCCTCTTACATCTAAGCCCATCTGTTTCCACCTGACAAAATTTAAATAGTTGCATTGTGACCCAGGTGAAGTAAAAGAACATTTATTTCCGAAGCATGTAATTATTAACCTTCAGAGTAAGAAGCCAGCTCCTTGTTTTACTATGGAACCATGACTGAGGCTCCCAGCTGAGCAGTGGGGATGAGAGTTAAACAACTGACACCAGTTTGCAGAAATTCTTCCAGTCACTATTCAACTTTTCTTGTTTTGGGGGCTAAGTTGTAAGTTCCTACTGAGTGACTCTAAGAGCAATCTGTACAAATGAGGGAATGTTCCGTGATCTCAAGGCACAACCTTGTTTTTGCCATGCACCCAAGCTACTTTCTATTCTCAGGCTGGAACTTAGATCCCCTCACAATGACATCTAAATATGGACATATTTTAGTGATACAGAGATGTCTGCATTCCAATGCCTGCTTCTTCAGAGGCAACCATGATGGAAGGCTATGCAGACACCTCCAAGCAAACTCTGAGAGTCAGTTTTATCTGGGAAGCAGTGTGCCCCATGCTCTTCCAGCTGGGAAGTGGCAGCTGCACTGTTTTTGCCTCCCTGGACTCAACTACTGCATTTCACTCACAGAAAAGCATGCCCCAGCAGTGCCAGAGGCCAACCCTCCTCAAACTCTTCATCCATTCTGTCATGCTCCCTTTCACCCGCCCCCTCTCTGGGGAAGCAGCAGGCTCTTTCATCTCCAGATCATCCTCCCTCTCCAGACTAACATGCTGTCCTTGCTGAGGTATTTGCTCCAAGGCAGGAGGCTTCTGCTGGCTAGCCACAGCAGAGCTGATGAGGGTCCACCACACTTCCAGATCTCCTCCCTTAGTACCGTCCTTTCCCCTTCCAACCTGCCCAGCCTTCTCCAAGGTGCTTCACGGGCATGGGGTTAGCCCATTTTGGGCTCTCACTTAGCCAAACACCCTTTATAGTGAAATTAATCTTCACCCCAGTGGCGGATATTCCTGTGCAAATCTTCTATGTGATAAGTTATTTGTGCTAGCTTCTTAACTACAAATACAGCACTCTACACCCACTGATTCAATACTTCTGTCAATAAAACAACATTTGTAGCAGATGTTAGCAAGGGGTCCCACAATGTCAGGCACATTCTTGTATGCCAAAATGCCAAAAACTCCCATCCTGGGAAAAATTATGCACTTGCAAGAAGAAAAATAATAATAAAAAAGGTCCAAAAGACCTAACTTGCTTTCACTCTGCATTGCAGATGCACAATGCCAGCTGGAAGACTTAACAAGATTGTCCCAGTTAATTTTCAAGCACAATTTCTCAGAGAGGTCAGAAATAAGTAATTTCTAGGTTGTTCTGAGTTGCATAGTAAATGCAGTTCTCAGAGCAATTCCTGGGAATGCAGACCAGAGGCTCTTCTAAAAGCCTGCCCAACCCATGCTGCCTTGCAGGACACACCATCCACTGCACTAATGAGAACGTGTTCTGCCTTCATGTGGGGTGATCCTTCACACGGCTGCATGTGAGACTAACTTTACCAGAGTATTCACCACCTGACAGCTTTATCTGACACTCCCAGAGGGTCCTTTAAAATTGCATTGGGAAATCTGAACATTCATATCCTTCTTTCCATGCCTAAAGAGGAAGAGGGCCGTAACTCTCACATCTGAGGCCTGGTAACTGCAGGAAAAGGTTTGTCTGGGGCCACATGAAGAGTTGCACCCCAGCACTGCAGCATTTCCATAGCCTGGAATTTCACCACAACACTGGAGCTGCATACGCTGCTGAAACTCAGCTTGGGGACTCTGTTTGTCTCTGACCTTAGAAAACAGTAAGAGAAAAATAAACTGAATGCAGACTGTCCCTTCTCTAAGCTTATTCTGCATCCCGAGCACAGTGATTCTCCAGACTGCTAAAAGGTTTTCTCCCTGGATTTTCTGAGACACCAAACAAGGCCATGAGAATACTCTTGGGTGGTGGTGGACACTAAACATACAAAGATACTGCAGACCCTAGGAGTGGCTTATTCTTGGCAAGCTGTGAAAAAAAGTGTTTAGATTTGTAACTCAAAGGACTGTAAAGGTTTCTGAAGATAGTGCCATCCTCAGAAGGACTCCTGTGGTTAGGTAATATCCAACAGGTATGTGTGAAATCAGGTCTATACCTGCAGGTAAGCACGTAGAATTTTCCAATCTTGGTTCATTTTTATTAAACTGGTAGTGATGATGTCACTTTTCCTTTCAGAACAATATGCACTGAAATATTCAAGGGACTGAAACAGAGAAGGAGAGGCATCCTACTTTGTTTGTGCTATGGATTTCCAAAGTTTTGAACAATGGTCTCAGACAGAAAACCTGTAAGTTTAAGTACCAGCTGATAAAGATGAAGGCAGTCCACAAGCAAATACTCTAAATCTGGCTGTATTTCTAGCTCAGAATCACTATGCCCTGAAGCTGCCTTTGAAGATTTTATCCCCTTTCACAATGGTTTTTTTTTTTTTGTTGTTGTGAATTTCTTTACCAGCCAAGTTTGGCTCTGATGGAAGCAAATTATTAAATTTAAGACTGGTGATTACACACATAGACAGTGAAAATAATGGAGTGGAAGGGCCATGAAGTGCAGAATATGTACTCTTAATTACTGCTTCATTTGTAACACACAGCTAACTTTGCTCATTGACATTTTCCTAGTGCCATGTGCTTAGTATACCATGCTCTTCTCAGCACTTTTGAGTCTTTTGAGAGGAGTGAGGGATTTTTTTACTACACTGAACATATTTTTTCACAGTTATTACTCAAGATAATCACTTTTTTCAGTAATTTCCTACCTCTTACACTTGAGAAACTTGCTTTTATCTAAGAAACAGGCTTTGATCCTCCTGGGAGGAAGAACTGCAGAACTTCAATGTATTGTGCATGGTAAGTAGGATTTCCTGTATCTAAACCCTTTGACAATCCTTCAGGTTTCAAACTGGGAACATCACCAGTTTAGAAACTAAGGGTATGAGGGATCTATAAAATTAACTGGCTGGTTTGCTGAGTACAGAGGTCATCACCATTACTAACTTCATACTTCAACACAGACAAATTAAGGTACTTCTCTCCCCAAATCACTCAGCTGAAATATAAAGACGTCAAAGTCAAGGAACAGTGAGACCACCTCACATCTGGCTGTTTCTGTTTCCTCACAGTGCTCCATCCATGTGCAAAAGTAAAAAGTCCATTGTCACTTGCAGAGCAGAGGTTCAGGGGTGTTCCTGAGCCATTTTCTGCAGGAGGAATAGTGAACTAGGGAAAAGCACCATCCCAGCTACAGGCTACACCTGACATGAAACAGCAGATGGAGTGGGACAGCATCAGAGATACCAACAAAGCCCTGTGGTTAGCAAGCCTATGCACCTCAAATACTGCACCCAAGAGAGCGAATTCCCTGGGTTTCATTTATTTCAAAGAGGAGCTGAGTGTTTAATTATTACAAGTGACTCTTGAGAGAAGGGGGAAGAGGAAGCCACGTGAACACACATTTCCAACTCAAAAGCCAGTATTGGTGCTGCTAGCAAGTGAATCTGTCAATGTCCAGCAGTACCATGTTTGGCTGACAGCCATTATTAACCAGCCCATTGGAAATACCACTCACTTCTAATTACCAACTGCTTTGTAAAGTATGAATGTCAGTCTACCTAATAAAAATTATTTCACACACATTGTTACTAAGTACAGCACAGATGAAAGAATTTCAAGCCTTTTCCTTTGACAAATAGCCATGATTTGACAATTCAGATGTAGTCTATACTTATCTAGGCTGTGGTTAAACATAAAATCTTTTACTGTCCTTCAATTGCCCAAAACATCAGTTAACAGGAGGAATTTATTGTGGGGTTTTAGAGGAAATGAAATGGATAGATCTTCTCATGCTGAAAAACCTCTCACTGCTCAGTGCCACCACTGAATTTGCTCTGGTCCATGTCAGTACTACAAACTGGCAATTACACCAGCTATTTGGGATGACAGGCTTTCCAAGTGAGAAATTCAAGAATAGCAGACTTATTTGTTGATGTAAAATATTCCTCTCCAGCAAATTTTATTTTTGGTACTCTTTAGCATATAACAACTCCTGAAAGCAGATATCCCCTGTAGCTGAAGTTTGCCATTTGTGATGGATAGGACCAAGACAGTATAGAGCCCCAAATTCCTTTCACAAAAGAGATTTTACTCTGGTGACTGACAAGAAAAGAGGCATCTTCCCTATCCTCTCCTAATTTACCGGAGGATGTGGGTAGGGGTAGTTTATACTGCTCTTGACAGCTTCAGCATTACCTGGAAAAGTTAGTCAGTGAAGTTGTAAGCTTGCTGTGGATAAGGAGACAAGATAGGGAGTGGCATGCCTGAAAAACAGCAGTACCTCTGACTAAGGGAAAGCTGGAGAAATGGGTGCACTGGGGAGAAAAAGCAGGATGAATAACCTTGGCCAAAGAACAACGTAACAGTGCAGAAATGCAAGAGCAATGCCACCTATCAGCAGCAGTAAGTGGTCTGCATGAGGCAGTTCTGCTTGGCAAAACAAAGCATCCCATAAGCAAGGGACTCTGCTGGCTTCCCTCTTTGGTCCATATGCCACTCGTTTCAGTTTAAAAGTAAATCCAGAATACAGGCACTTTACATGTATTGCAGCTAAAATAGGAGGCCAATTCCACTAAGTATTCCGAGAACATTTTCAGGCCATTTGCTTCTGCAAAAAACGTTTTTCTGCTACTCAAAAGAGAGCCCTGGAGGCAACCGGGGGAGTATTTGTGTCGTGAAACAGCACAGACTGACGAGGACTCACCATAATAAAGTGCCTCTCGGTGCTGGCTGAGCAGCAGGGCTCGCAGCCCGTGCTGAGCTGCTTGCTGCTGCCTTGGGAAGGCTGTGGCCCCAAGGTGCAGACCCAAGCAGAGCCAGGTCTCTACGGCCAAGGTCACCTCAGCAGCAGAGGTACTGCCCGTGGCTCGCCTCCATCCACAGCAACGCACACAGCGCTCTCCAGCTGCCAGCCCGGGGTGTCCTGCCAGGCTCACAGGATTAATCAGTAAACTGAACGCTGAGAAGCCATTGTCTGCATGTTTCCCAGAGCCTACGGGTTGCATTTGAAACCAGGATGATTTGAGGTGCTCAAGCAGCGGTATCCTAGAGGGATATCCCATATTTCTGTGGATGTGGTAAGGGTAAGCGCTAAGTACTGAAATATTCCTTTTAAAGTATCAAGGGGACATCCATCAGCTGAGACACTGCTTTCAGCAGCTATGCCTGAAAATCTTACTTAGTCCTTATAGAAAGTTGTGCAGGAACACAGAGGTGTTTGTTTTTTTCCTATTTCTGAATGTGAAAACTAGTTAGTAAACTAATAAAAGCTAGTAAAACTCTAAACATGTACATCTTCAGCATAAACTTGTGAAATCACTTTGAGCTTTATAGCTGTAATACTTGGAACAGGGACTCCATACTTCTCTTTCCTGAGTGTGCTTTGTCTCTTTGTACACAATGTTACTAATCTGTTAAAGGTAAGATTCCTACAGCATAAAAGGACAACAGCAATTCTATAGTAAGTCCCATTTTGAGGGGGAGGAGAGGGTAGGGTGAAGACAGTTTTGGGTACAATACAGTGCCCCAGGCCACCTCCTGGCCTTTGCAAACACTCATTATTTTTTCCATAGCCTATGTCAGTAGTAAATTTCCTACAGCTGGCATGGCATCCTGTGGGACTCAACAGGCTGAAGCAAGCCCTCCACAGAACCTTCTCCCACCCTGGTACGTGCTCTGCACTCCAAGGTATCCCTGCCTTGGGGAAGCTTGTTTCAGTGCCTCTGCCAGACTATTAAAATCTTAAAATCATAGCATGCCAAGGGGTTGGAATGGACCCTAAAGAGCATCTAGTCCCAACATCCCCTGCCAAGGGCAGTAGGCTGTATCACAGGCATCGAATATGTTAACTCCCCCACTCCATTTGCCTTTATCATTCACCCCTCAGTTTGATCACCTGCTTCCATCAGTTTCCACATCCTCCTCCCGCAGATTTTTATCTTCTATGATAAAGGCAGAGGCTTCTCAGTTGTAGGACTAAGTCAAACCCTTGTCCTAAACACTTGCTCTGTTAACTCTGTTTCCACAGGCAGCCCCTGTTCTTCATACTTTCATGTTAGAGATAACCAAAAGCTAACTTTGTCACCTCTCTGCTGTGGGCACTAAACTCTCAGGCAGAGTACCCCATGAAACTTGCGTATTCTCTTTTCATGGCAAAGGATTTTTCTGCTTTCCTGAAGCTGCTTCATATCCATGCCATATTTCACTCCTCAGCTGGAGTTGACTCCCTCTCCCACCTTGTCCCCTTCTCACAGCCGTCACTTTTCCTGTCTTTGAAACTGTTGCCTGCCACAGTGTACAAGCACAGCAGGTCAAGGCTCTGCCTCTGAACTTCTCCAGTCCTTGGTGGCCACAAGCATGGCTTTGTGGTGTTTCCATTGCAACACAAGCCTTACATGAATGAGCACTCTCCACACCTAGACAGAACCTATAGCCATCACTCATGAAGGCTGAGATTGCCACCAACTGACCTGGTGCTTTGCAGGTGGATTAGCACATACTTTTTTCAATATCTGTTCCAGGGTTTCATATAAGAAAGAACCACATGGATCAAGCTGCCTCTGCCTTGCCAGATCTCGAAGGGTTGCACTTGGTCCAGCTCTTTCTACCCAGACAGAAAGTCCCCCATCCAAGCAGATTTCTGATATCAGAATGATCCAAGAAGGCTTTATAACAAATTGAGGATGTGGCAATAGAAAGAGCTGCAAAAGGCAATTTATCTGTGTGACAAACTGCAGATAACTAGCCTTTCTTTCCTTGCTGC
Organism: Daphoenositta chrysoptera; assembly: GCA_013397915.1. Classification (NCBI taxonomy): domain Eukaryota; kingdom Metazoa; phylum Chordata; class Aves; order Passeriformes; genus Daphoenositta; species Daphoenositta chrysoptera. The sequence goes on from VZRO01007140.1 coordinate 500,216, forward strand.
AGTGGCTCACATGCCTACCTCTAGCAAAAAATTCTGGTGGCTCAGGCACATTTAAGCACAGAAACACACCAAGACCCATGCAGTCTTGAACAGGTTGCTGAACCCCTGCTACTACAGTACTTAACACCTACCAAGTAACTGTGGAAAAAAGACTCCATACTTGGATGCATCATTCAATTTTACTTCAGATTTCTTGCTCTCCTGCCAAAATGGTGGGTAAGAGAAAAACTGAACACAGAAGTGACCATGCAAGTGCTGCTGGAGATAGGAACAAAAAAGCACATGCTGTAAGCTGTGATACAGTGGCAGCTAGTGCTCAGCCCTCTTCTGAATTACAATGTCCCCCAGAGTGTAGTAAATGACAGTATATTGCTCTGGTACAGGTACCACTGGAGGAACTCAAGGCATTTTGCAGGCAGTAAAATATTAAGTTGCATGAACACATTTTTTGTCAATTACCTCCTTCTCTAGCGGAAACTTTCTGGTGTAATCCTGTCAAACTCTGTGTGGTTGTGTAAGCACTGAATACAACCCAACAACAACAACAACAATACAATTTCTATTAAGGAACTTAACTGGGAAGAAAGCGTGGAAGAGTACTTAAAATACTATCTCCATATGTTAGCTTCACTGTAAACAACTTTTATGCCTGCAGATCCATCCTTCTATTTATCCTGGTTGTTTGCCATTATAAATTTAATTTTACACCACAGTATCTCTGGAGTCTGAACTTAAGACTTTTGATCTCAGCAGAAGCATCAGGATGCTACTGTTTGATGGGCTGAGGTGCACAGCCTGGTTGCTCGGAGTAGCAGAGCGTGGGGATGATGAGCTTCTGTTCCTCCTTTGATACACAAGCAAGACTGTCGGTGATGTTCTGGACATGACAAGGATGCTGTTATTTATTGCTATCATCTACTCGATTTGTAAGAGCACAGAGAAATACCTCAATGGGAATTTTTTTTAACTCTATTTCCTTTTCAAACTAGAGCTTCAGTGTATAAGGAGGTGAGACCCAGATCAAAGCACATCAGCAGGGAATACTACAGGCAGCAAAGAAAGAGAGTATTCCCATACACACAGCTGCTGTTAACAATCCTTAAAATTCCTGCAACATCTCTGAAGCAAAATACAGTCCCACTGAGGAACATTGGCAGACAGTGAGGAGTTTCAAGCAAAACTAGGATTTCCACCTAGCTTAACTGTTAGCACAACAAAGACAAAGGCATTTCACTAAAGAGCACACAACTTCTTAATCTCTGTTCATACAATCATCTTTTGTCCCTGTATAACAGAAATTTCCATTTTCTATATCTGCACCCCAGACTTAGCACATCATTTTCTGTCTTCCACTCAAACAAACAAAACAAAACAACAGGCACAAAACAACAACCAGCAGCAGGTTTGGGAATAAAATTCTCAAAACTGCCTAGACTTGCAGTTCTGTGTCAGAGATCTCAGTCCTGAAGCATTAAATGTTATCAAAGTGATTAGGGGCCTAGAGCATGACCCAGGAAAGAGGGTGAGGGAGCTGGGCTTGTCTGGTAAGGAAAAAGACAAGCCTTTTGTTCTTTAGTAGTAACTTCAAAATATTTCAAGGGCATTACACAGAAACCTTACCATGAGTTACAGGTGGAGTAAGAAGGCCAGGAATTGCACCTCGGGAGATGTGGGCCAAAAAAAAGAAAGAACATATTTTGGAAAGTGCAGCTGATGATGCAGCCCTGGATGGGCTCACTGCAAGGAAACAGAAGTGTGTTTGGCTGTCTGGAAGGGTCTGAGGTGGGAACCTCACACTGAAGAACTAGCAAAATTGTCTAGGGTGAAGTGAAGAAGAAAGTGAGGAAGAAGAACACAGGTGGTAGGCTGTGAAGTGGGGGAGTTCAATCCTTAAAGTAAGTTTCTTGATTCTTGGGGTAAACTTTAATCTGTCAGACTGTCTCAGAGGTGTATCACTTGTCATGATGACAAATGAATGACATTTTCCTCCCTTGAGGCCATTTGACTTCATCACATATTTTGACAGCTACATGATTCTGGAGACAGCATTTGCCAAGAGATGTCATCATAATTCACAGATGCTTTCTCCACAGATAGAAAAGAAATAGTTTAGTGAAAGTTCAAAAAGAAATTAGAGAAGAAAACTACCACATGCCCCTGAGTTTTTGGTTGGGGCTTTATTATCACAAATAATATCATAAACTAATGATTAAACTGTACTTCTAAAAACTATTTAAAATAAAATTAAGTAGAGAATTACACTTCATGAGTTTGAAGCAAGTAAAAAAAAAAAAAGGAAGACTTTAGGAAGTTTTTCAGATTGTTTGTGATTTTTTTTCTTTCTTTTTTCTCATCTTCTGGAATTGTAAATTCCCACTGTCACTGCCAGAATATTTTTTTTATTTTGGGTTAAATTCAGGTTATCTGTACTAAATACATTAAAATGGTGCTTGATGTCTGAAAGACAGAAAAAAAACCCCGTGTGACTTCAGATCACTGTATTTCAAGACAAATTATTTTAGAATTCAGTGTAATCTACTACTTTTTGTGTGCAACATGTCTTTCATTAGCTGTTTTGTCCTAGGCTCTGCCTAGTCTGTCACCTATTCAGGGCAGCAAATTCTGGATTTGTCTCAACACCTGCAAGTATGGTGATGCTGGCTTACATTTCTAGCTTTTATAGCAAAAATATCTTTTCAGAGCTATATTTCAACCTGGAACAATGGACTAATCAAACTCCTTTCACTATCACACTGTTGATGTACGGACATTAATTTACGTAGGAAGCAAAAAACACTGGAATTATTGCTGTGAAATGGATAACAGGATGCCAGATGTAATATCTGCATATTTTTAGTATTATACCACATAGCCCTCTACACCTTGCCGTGTTTTGCAGAATTCATACTTTGAAGTCAGAAACATCAGTCTCTTTGTTCTTGTCAGGTCAGAAAACTCCACCTGAAAATATGATTAGTTTCAATGGCTCATTGTCCAAAGCAATCTATCTAGCAGAGAGAATAGCTTTGCTTCTCTTAAAAGGCAAAATGCCAAGTGGAGCAGGTGCAATTTATTGAGGATATTCACTTTGTTTATGGTAATTTGTATGTGCAAATTATAAGGTAACACTGAGAAAATTATTATCCATATGTAACCCAAGCAGCAAAACAGTGTGAAATCCAATTATGCAAAAGCCTCATCTTAATCCCAAATACTTACCATTTTTGATAAAAGAGTCCTTAGAGTTCTTTCTCATTTACCCATTCTGGAATTTTATATCAAGTAACTGGAAGGAAAATATGAAGTTTGTCCATTGTTATTACAGTATAAAATATTTCAAATTTTAAGAAATTTCTTTGCATTTTTATTTGAAATTCTCTCACCCTCCTTTACCCCTGTGTTTTTGAGATATCCAATTCATTCATTTTGTGTATTACAACTACATCCAGGGCATATTCTATTCTGACTGCCCCCAACTTGTCTGCTACTTTACAGATGCAGAATAGCACTGTCTTCTAAATTTTTCACTGTTTCCCAGCACTGCTTGATCAGCAGTTGGTAGATGATGCAGTAGTACATGTGTTTTTAAGGCCCCTTTCCCTTAGTCCTTCAAAAGTTAGGCAGTGGGATGTAGAGGTTTTTGACTCTAAAATTTTAGAGTTTTGATGGTTGGGGAAAGGCAAGAGTGCTGTGGCAAGCAAGAAAGAATTGCATGACCACTTGAAGTCTTTCTGAGAGTAAATTCCAAGGGAAGAGCTGCTTGCTTGAAAAGGCAAGCTGCTGCTTAGCCTGGGATTATGGAGGTAAGGTTTTTCCCGTGGTTGTTTCTGTCCAGGGAACACTGCATCCAGCATAACGAACAAGCTGTACGTACCAAAATGCCCACAAAATGCCTTCTCCTAACATTCCTTTCCCAGAAGTTAGCTAATTTACCACCCCACCTTCCACCCACAGTGCCCCCTGCTGCACTGCAGTTTCTTGTGGGAGGTATTAATGCTTTGGACTAATGATTCTGCCTCTCCATTGCGAAATAGATTTTAACCAGCACCTGTCAAAGTCGTAGTGTAGACAAGACAATCATTAGATATTAAAGATCACCATATTGAAGACAAATTAACATTTACTCTGTCAGCCTAACATACCATAAAATTCACTTTTCTCCTCCCACATTAGAGATGTTTTTCTTAAAGCAGGCATGCTTTCACTATTGGGGATCCTAAGTAGAACGAGAGGGGAGTTATTTCACACAAGAAGGAAGTTTATACAAAGTCAGATGCGTAGCAAAACAGTTAACGAGTTTATTAGCAAATGAAAATACCTGCCACAAATCCACTGTCTAAAGACAACAAAACTATATTACTGCTTTGAGGAACGTGTTTCTTTGAAATTCAGAGAAGCTAGAGATGAACTTTTATGATAGTGTCAATCTGGTCATTAAATGCTGCAGATTAACAGCAGTGAGATGAAAGACAGTTTTGGGCAATATCGGGTGCTGTGTTTCTCAATGTTGCATTCCCTAAATGTTTAATGTTTTCCTAGGTATAAAGACTATTTATCACTTCATACATGGTTAAAATTAAAGAGTTGGAAACATTGTTTTCTTTGATTAGCCCCAAGGCCTCATTTGCTGGATGGCTCTGGGCAAGTTGTTTTCACTTCTTGGCCATCTGCAAAACTGTAATAATAACACAGGTGATACCCATATTTCTCCAGCATTGCAGAAATGTCATATGACATTTGAGAGTCTGCCCTTGATTTCCATGCATTTTTATGAATTAGACAGAAAGGTAGTATCTTGTACTATCACTTGCTTTTCTTGAATAGCAGTTCGGTGAACCTGACATCATGCTCCACAGATTCCCTTGAAGGAGTAAGTTTCAGTCACACACAAAAAACTCTCGTGACTTCAGACCTGCAGTGCAAGGACCCTATAGGGATACTACCTTAAGGAATCTTAGGAACAGCATGGTTTAGGAGAAGTAATATGAAATGGTATTTCTCTATTGCAAAACAATGACATGAGGGTACATGGAACTGTAGAAAATCTAGAAACTGCAAGTGGCAAAACCAGAGTTTATCTTAGAAACAAGAGAATTATCACTGGAGTAAGAATCTGAAATTTATTTCCATGGTGCAATATACCTTCTGATGTAATTTGTACTATGTATCATTTTAACAGTGTAAGAGTAGGAAACAGCATCAATAGGAGCTTCATATTTTCTGCAGAAGCCTTTTTCAATTAGGTCCTTCCTACAAATTTAAGTTGACAGTCATGCTAAGGGACATTTGACAATGAAAACTTAAACTTGTCACTGTCAAAGCAGCAAGGAAACAATGGTACCAATGCCTGGGATTTAATTGAGAATTTCATCATGTTCATTACAGGTTTTGTAGGTACAAAAGTAGATGAAGCTCCATTTTCATGAAGAAGAAATAAAACAAGTTTCTAGACATCCTAGCTGCGTGGGAGGGTTGAAAGACAGGAGAGCTGCAACCCAAAAGCTCTGAAATTGGAGAGAAAACTGATAAACTGTGCTGTGTCTTTCAAGGCATGTGGTGATTTGGGTGGCTCTAAGATGTTTTGGCAAGAGTGACAGAGAAAGGGGAATTTGAATGTCACAGAGTAGGAGTTACAAAGCAACCAAGAAGAAATCCACAAGCTGCCTTAGATCCTCAGACCTCTGAAAATCTCTTATAGACAAAAAAAAAAAAAAAACAAAAAAAAAAACCACAGAGAACCATGGCTGGCATGAAGACCAACATACTTCTGGAGGGGAAAAAAATTACAGTAAAAAGCTATAATAATGTGCTCTGGCTCAAGCCTAAACCCATGAAGTTTGTGGTCCCAAATGTTGCTGATTTCATCCTGGGTGTTAGCTTAATTTGTTTACTTTGCAACCAAAAGAAAACTCACAGTTAAAAAAATCCTATTTCAGGAAGTGGCAACATCATAATTCCAAGAAAAACTCAGCTGGGTACTGTGTGGCTTGTCTTGTAAAATATCTACAGAAATATGCAGCTCAGAAAAACAGAGTTGTCTAAGATGAGCACAATGCACCTGCTGCTAGGGGTTGTGTAGGTGCACATCTAGTTACTCACAACACCCCAAGCTGTCTTCTCCTTCCCGAGTCTGTCTCAAGGCTACTGTGCCTTGGCTTGCCACCAATTTAACTCTGTCATTCAGCCAGCTGCTTGGAACAAAACTTCTCAGCCACTGGCTATCCTGTTAGTCCTTATACCTGCCTCAGTGTCCCTATTTTTGGCCAAGCAACACCGGTTTTTTTAGGACAATATTCAAAACTGTAAGAGGAGACCAAAAATTCTCTCACAGGGAAAGAATGCCAAATGACAGAGAAATCACATGGGTGAAGTACTCGTTCTGGGGGTGGGAACTCAATGCACTTACTTATTTTAGCATGCATAGCCCAATACCAGCGCTCCAGGTGAAGCTGCTGCTCCATTACAGTATGGGACTCCTGTCACTCTGTTACTAAATGATAAACAATCTACACCTGGTGAGCTAAGACAATGCTTATTCCTCAAAGACCACTGGCCTATGAAACTGCTCAATGCCCATTGTATAAGAAGGAGAACTGGAAGTTCACCAGCCCCAGTGACCTGCCAACTTATTAGATCAGCTGTAACACTGGGGTCCCTGACCACTTGGCACCACGGAAGAGACCCACAGGACCCACGTGAGTTAAGGGGAGAGAAAATATGTTAATGATTTTAGGGAAATGATTTTCATATGTATGTCTACTGTGGCACAATTGAAGAATATGTATGCAAAATACAGTATGTAAACAAAAACCTTCCTGTTCTCATCATGCATGACTTTCACTGGAGCTATCCCCCTGTGCATCTGGTCAAATACAGAGTCCCTGCTTCTTAATACTATATTGGTGTAAAGGAGTTTTTTATTTTACCAGATTCTGGGTAACAACTCCATTTTACTTTGTAGATTGACAGCAAGTAAGAATTTCAGATTTCACTTTTAAGAAGTTTCTTGGCCTTGTAAGTAAGCAGCTTTGAACATGGAGTACACCCAAAAGACTCCATCCAGAAATCAAATACAAAAGGATTCAAAATCTCTACATAACTGCATCAGTGCACTTACTGCTATTGCAAAGTTCTCTAGTCTAGAAAACCCCCATACATTCAGAAAATTCTAATTCATTGATTTAGTTAACTCAACTCACAGTCAAGGCTTTTGCCAAAGCATAAGCTGCTACATGAAGAATTTGGCTTGGTCTTTTTCTAGAGTACATTAAAGTATCCTTTTTTTTTTCTTTTTCCAAACACCCACTTTACAAGTCATGGATCTAATTTTTTCCTAGTAGAATTTTACTGATTTGAGTCAAAATCCTTCGTGGAGGAGCCTGCAGTAAGATTATCTATCTGTATTTTCCTTCTAATGGTCACTAAGCTTGTATTCTGACCTCATACAATTCTGTCATATATAAGTGACGTCTGCATTAATACCTGACATGCTGGCTTGTCTCTACCCTTCTAGGAAACACTGAGGTAGCCTCCTACAGAAGATAATTCAAAGCATAGATCTCTACCCTTGCTGGTATCAGTGGTTGCCTGGGAAGTAATTTGATTTAGCACCCAGACTATTTAGGTGGAAAAAACATGCATGCTCCACTAATAAAATAAGTGGTATGGTCAGCCCACGAGTTCATGAAGCCATATATGGTCCAGAAGGTGCTGGCAGCAAAAGCATCATTGCTGCTCCCCCATGCCCTTCTTTCCACATACGATTCCTTAGGTACATGATGCAAGTCCACTTGTGCAGCGAAAATTTATGTGAGCAGTATATAACACAGTGAAGAGCCAGTGTGGTGCAAGCTTCAAGATATTATAACGCTAAAAGCTCACTCACGCAGGTAGTTAGGAGATAGGACTTACTTTTTTAAAAAAAAAAAAAAAAGAAAATAATAAAACCAAAACATGTGGATAAGAAGGTTTTGTACACTTATGCATGTTTTCTTTTTTGAACAGATGTTAAAACACTTACAGTTAAAGATAAGTAAACTAGCATTAACTTTCCAGTTAATACCAGTTCTGACAAGGTGAGCATCAGAAGCCCCGATGTCCAGCACGGAGTAAGGAGGCTGCTGTGGTGGGAAAACTGTGCAGCCAGGTAGCCTTTTCCATGGCAGGAGCCGAGCAAACAGAAATAGTCTAAGCTACTGGTACCAGACCTTGTTCTGAGAAGAGACCTGCTTCAGAAGTGCTGCCTGGACTATGAAAGACTGTATCAGACATATGTTGGGGGGAACAGCTGGCAAACCTTCTTCTTCTTCCTTTAGTTAATTTTCAAGCCCACGGCACAGCTGCCCCCGGTCCTGCCCAATTTACATGCTGCCGCTTCCGGACGGCGTGACCCTTCCCAAAGGCCTGGCGCGGTGGCAGCTGTGCCACCAGGGGCCAGGCTGAGCAGAGCACAGCCCAGCTTGGCCCGAAGCCCTGTCCGTGCGGCCCGCAGTGCCCGCGGGTGCGGGAGGGCCGGGGCCGAGCGCGGGCGGGGCCGGCGGGGC
>VZRO01007140.1:508779-521153 GCA_013397915.1 Daphoenositta chrysoptera
GCCATTCCCAGCCCTTCCCACCGGACCCGCTCCTCGCCGTGGAAAGCCGGCGGGCGGGAACCCACGGGGGCGCTGGCCGTGGGGAACAGCCAGCGAAAGGCCGAAGTACGCTTGTACAAACTCCCCAGCCCTCCTCCATCTGTCCCAGTAGAGGTCCTGGGAAAAGAAGCTTAGGAGGGAGGTTTATTAACTCCAGCCATGATGCCATTCTGATTGTCTTTTTCCTTCTGTGTATTCTCTGTATTCTTTGCACATGTATTTGGAGCCCCGTAGCCTGTTGTTGTATTCTAGCTAGTTGTTGTAGTTTTCCCAGTACTTTCCAGTGGCCTCTCCCTGGACAGAAAGACAAAACATATTCCAAGTGCCCCTATCCCATATTGGTTCTCCCTGCAACCAAGGTTGAAACACAGCCCTTCAGACACATTTTCATCAACAAAGAACAGTCCCATGCGAGGGGGAGAAGACTTATAAGGGGCTTGACCCATGGGGGAATTGCATCACCACTTGTTCTCCTGATTGGTGCTTTTTGTCAATTATGCTAATTTACCAAACTTACAAAACTGCGGACCTTGTCCATAACTGCCCCTGGAGGCCTCCAAATAAAGATCCACTTTTATATTACCTCCTTACTAAAGTTATCTCGAGTTTCATTTCCAGGTTGAGAAGAAGGCAACAGCTCAAAGGGCTCAATCTTCCTTCCTTACATATTCAGCATAGGGATGAATATGGGATGAAACTCAGCAGAAATCTTCCATGTTGGAAAACACTTCTTATTCTGAAAAGTGAATGTGTGCTGGCATTGCTGCAGGGGTGGGCTGTATCTCTGGCAATGCCCTCCAGGTGAGGGCAGTGGGTGACACAGTGTGGGCAGCTGCGTGTGCCTAGTCCTGTAGTGCTCCCACAGCAGGCTAAATATGGGACAAGGGGGCAGGGAACCACTCACTGCTCTCACTGAAGTCCTGCACTTTGTCACTTCAAGGAACTCTGAACTCAAATGTTTGCTGTGAACTGAGAGAAACCCACGGTACCAGCAAGCACCACTGTGACTTGGAGTCAGATCTCAGCACTGCGCTCTCCCAGAAGAGCAGAGAGCCAGGAGGAGCACGGCTCCTAACAGGGGACTTACAGGGTACAAAATCAGTGTGCATGTTAAATTGCAGTTACTAGGCCAATGTAAAATCTGAATTACCAGACAATGGAAGATCCTCAACAGTGTGACATAAGCTAAGAAAATTCAAAACATCCAAACCTTCTGGTTTTGAGATTTTATGGCCAGGAATTACTTACATTTGCCACTTAGTTGTACTGAATAAAATTTTAAGATGTATCTTGAAGAACAACAGAGGAGTTCCAGAGAAGTGCTACTACTGAGATACATTTAAAAATAGGATTTGATTGCTTTTGAGTATGTCTACCCTAAATTCCATTTTGTAACACTGCTGATGTGGTGATCTCAATATTTACAGAAGGTGATGTTATATTCTATTAGGTGCACTAACCTAAGCAGATGATACCACTTTGGTTTCTGACCCCACCTCCCCACCCCGTTTCATGATGTGTGATCTCTTTGCAAACAGGTAATCTGATATCTGAGACAAATAAACAGTGCTGCAGAAAGGGTGGCACAGCGGTGATGGCCTCAGCCATTTGTTCTGATGAGACTTTCACCTCTCCCTACAGCTCTGACCTCACTTTCACCCACGGATAACTTTTTAGGAACCCAACCTGATCTCTTTGATAGTGCTGGTGCAACCTTGGCTGGACACAAAAAATTTCCACATGAAAATCAAACTCTAGTCATGTATATTAGCTCCAAATGTCTTCAGACCTGGTTGCACAAGATAATGGCCAGTCTCTTACTGTGAACTACAAGATATACCATCTGCTATAGTTAAACTAAAAATGCCTTGGTTAAAAAAATGCTAGCAAAATCCTGATAATTAATGAATAATATCATAATTCAAATTTGTATTGCCTGCAGTTCACTAATTGTGCCCTTGTCTTTCTCTTTTTTAAATTATGTATTCTACATTCTACTACGAATCCCTTTAGTTTTGCTTACCAGCTCCTTACTCACTATTTTTGTGTATTATAATAATTCCCCACACACCAAGATGTTGCATGTTATTTTTTCTCAGCCATTTTCCTTTTCACAACCTTCCTTCTTGCTGTAGTCCATCAGCTTAGGTTGACAGATTTGTGCATTTGGAGAGAAAATTAAAATGCATTGGGAATAAAAAGATGCAGAAGGAGAAGGAGAGAGCAGAGCTGATTCTGTGACAGACTTCTCTCATGACCTCAGGAGTACTCCTACTTCCCTCCACGTTGTCATACCTAACAAAACCCCATTTGAACCGGATCATGCCTTACGATCTACATTTTTAGATCATCATGTTCAGTAGAATTCTGACTGACAGGAGCCTCAGTACATGAGTTTCTGTAACAGGCATACCATACAATTTTTTGCACAGCAAATTCCTATATGATGGTGCATCAAGCAGTTCTTCACTGCATGCCAATGTTACCAGGTTTCATAAGGAAAAAGGACTCCAAACATGAATAGCAGATGGTTGTAAACAGATAAACCAAAGTTTTGTGGAAATCCCAATAAATTCAACATTATTGGGCATGAAACATGATGCTTATTTAATATGAATCAAAAGCAATGCCAATAAGCCACCTAACCACAGAAAATAACACTCCTACACTCGTATTTTATTTGATCATGCCTAGTGACTCTCAACATCACTCCAACAAACGTTAAGGTTTACAAATGGCCAAAGGGAACCTTCCCTTCTGATACAAAGTGACCTGCCCTGACAGTGTACTTTTAACAACTAATTTCATGGAATAGTCAATAGAGCAGAAAGGATCCACACCTCTCAAAATTAATGTATTGGGTGCTTACCTTGCAAGGTTCCAAGAATCACCTTCATGCATCATCATCCAATGTACACAAAGGCAAAATGTCTGATGGTTGCTAGACCACTGAGTGGAACTGCTCAGGACAGAACTATCCATCATGGATGGACCTTTTTAAAATTTTGCTTACAGTCTCAGGTGAAATTAACAGCAAAGCAAAGGTCATCAGAGATTGTGCAACAATTTGGTTTTATTTGCTGATCACAAAACCACTCAATGAAGATTCTCCTTTCCCTTTTTGGGAGAAGAAGGCATTGCTGTTTATTTCTTCATTCCTTTGAACTTAAGCTATTTATAGAGTGATGTCCTACTCCAACTAATACCACATACCTCATAAGGAAAGTAAGTTCAATTTCTGCACCAGGAAATAAGCTATTCCTTTCCCTAACAGGATTTTAAAAAATAAAAAGAGTCAATCTGATGTTGGGTTAGAAATACAAAGATCTGCTAAAACATTTCCATGCAGACAATGAAAAATAACCATACAAATTTGCTTTTGCACAACAACACAGGATCATAAATATATCTTAAATTTTAGCAGGGATTCCAAGGAAAATTAAATGTGTTCCATCCCTGCCTTGCAACAGCTTTTAAAACCACACAGGCCAACTCCATCTAAATTTGACTGCAGGGTAAGTTCTCAAGTCATCTCTTTAGAGCTCTAAAGGTTTCTAAAAGATTTGTGAAAAGCAGAGGGCAAAATAACGCTGCCAAACACCAATCTGTTCCTCTAAAAAAGGCTGGGCAAGCACATTATTCATTGCTGGAGAACTCCTACAGAAATCTTTCTACAGGCTTTAAGAATGCCACAAAACCAGGAAAAGGCTCAAGTGCTCTGCATTTTTAGACAGTAATAATGCAGCCAGAAGCACAAAGGCTTGCTGGATCATGTCAAAAGGAGATCAATTAAGCGTCTAGAAAACATCTAGAGCACAAGTCTTATGAGAATTGGCTCAGGTAGCAGGGGGTGTTTAGCCTGGAGAAAAGGAGGCTCAGGGGAGTCCTTATCACTCTCTACAACTGCTTGAGTGCAGGGTGTAGCCAGGTGAGGGTCAGCCTCTTCTCCCGTGAAATTAGCGATAGGACAAGGAGAAATGGCCTCAAGATGCCCCACGGGAGATTCAGTTTGGATACTAGGATAAATTTCTTCACCAAAAGAATAATTCATCACTGGAACAGGTTACTCAGGGAAGTGGTGGAGCCTCCATTCCTGGAGGTATTTGAGAGACATGTAGATACGGCATTGAGGTACATAGTTTAGTGGTGGACTCAGCAGTGTTGGTTTAATGTTGGAACTCAAGGATCTTAAAGGTATTTCCCAACCTAAATGATTCTTTGATTCGATGCTTCTATGAAATTATACTGCTAGTTTTGAAGAAATTTTGAGCAGATCCTTGAGACCCTGCTCTATAATTCATGACAGCAGTCAGTACAGGGACCTACTGATTTCACAGGGCAACAGGAAAGAAAGAATCTAAAATACACAGCTGAGGAAAAACAGCAACTACAGAAAAAAGATTAATGAGCTTCAGTGGAGAGTATAATGGAGAGAAGAATTGTCCTCAGTCCTGGCTCTGAACAGGAAAGAAATGCAGTTTTTCAGACAGAAAAGTATTCTTCAGTTGGGCTGGACTTCCTGCAGGTCCTTAAACTGTCATAGCAAAAACCAGATCCTCTCTAGAAAGGCTGCAGGTCATTTGTGTTGTCTTCTACTCTCTGTGACCTTCATCATGCTGTGAACAAAAATCTATCAATACCTTTCTACCATAAACAGCATTTAAAGTCAGGATAACTTTCTAATCTCTCATGTGAGGATGAACTAAATCTATATATGCACAGCCCAATTTATGGTGATATTTATTCCTGAAGACAAGGTAATGAAGTCACGTAGCATAGTTCTAAATCCATAATAGAGCCCAAGGAATAAAAAACTGTCTCTGTTCTCTACTCAGTGTGTTATTGAGGTAAATTGATGACTCCCACACAGTAATACAAGTCACCAGTGCAGTCAGCTTATCAGTAATTAGCCTTGCACAGACATAAAATAAAAAGAAAATTAATTTGTGAGTTTTAAAGCTTCTGTTCTCTTAGGGACAAATTGTATCAGCATATGGGGATGTGTGTGACTTACAGAGTCATCTTAGTGCTCCAGGGAGTGAAGAATTTCCTTATACTTCACTGAAAGGACATGGAAACAGCTGATAGACTGTTCAGGATACAGGGAACCCCGGATTTAAATTTCCAGATGGCTTGTGAAGCTCCCTTTAATATGTTCTCTAGGGATAACACCTCAATATTTGATAACTTCTTATTTCCTGGCTCCTTTTCTGGCTTGCAAGGGAACCTCATATAAATTACTTTCTTAGTGCCATTAGCTCGCTTTTCCCACCTTGTAAAAAGCAGATATTTACACTGACTTCTTTCCTAAAATTCTTCCAGATATGTCTGGTTTTTGCAATCAGTGTTTTCCCCACCACTTCTACAAGCAGATATAGATTCCAGTATTTCAGCTTGAAAATCAGATTACATGCCTATGTCAACAAAGAGGATGCAAATCTAGTGAAATAAGATATATAATGAGTATCTTAAAGCTGAGGAATATATTTGTGTAAAGCAAGCTTTCAGAAGCAGTTCTGGCTCTATCAAAATATACATTAAATTTAAAAGGCTGTCAACTACATGTAAGTCTTATCTTCTAGCACTGCAAGAAACTTGCTGTCTGCTAAACCCAAACTGTACCCCAAAGATCACTTCAGAAGTGAGTAAATGAGACAGTGAATCAAACACAGGACTAGGAGTGAGAGATGGTGGCGGGGTGGACAATTGATTTGCTGCCAGTGCAAAGCATCCAGCCTGAAAACAGAGGAACACATATTCTCACTCTTACTTGTGGCTCCTGGGAACCCAATGCCAATGGTGGGGGAATCCCTATGTATAATGCTGCCAGAAAGCACAACTTCATCTGACCCTCTGTTGACTCAAAAGAAAAGATACTTTAAATAGGTGCACCCTGGTTTAATTCATGAGGACGGATGTTTCAGTCACTGGTACTTATACAGGTTTGTAGCTGGTGCAGCCTAGCATTACAAAGGAGACTATTGAGAAATAATGAAGGGCTGGCACATCCATCTTACTTCTTCCAGACACAAATTTTTCAGACATTATCTGAGCAAAAGTCTCTCTGCTATCCACAGGCTGACAAAACTATTACTGTTGGCACCTCCAAGTGAAAACAGCTCTCACAGCACAGAAACAGATACAGGACACTGAGAGATATTAAATTATCTTGTTGCAAGAAGTAAAAGGGCTGTGGGTCTCTCTGATTAGAAATTATGTCCTTGCCCATTTAGCGCATCTGTGAATAGTAAAAGCAGAGAATCAGATATGCTTAATACCTGTTGCTTGTTTTGAAGCAATCAGTAAAGAAACGCCCCCAAAACATCCTATTCACCTGTGCTACCACATATCTAAACCAAAAGCAGCCCTGGTCTTCTATAATATTTTGCCCACCTTTACAAATGTGAAGACCGTGTATAGATGACCATCCCGCTGCTGGTCACTTTATGACTGGCAAACAAAGAAGCAACCTTGTTCTGGCTAGGCAATTCTATTATGTTTTAAAAGCCTACTCTACATTTGTTTCCCATGCCATCTTAACTGTTGCTTAATATGAACACTTAACACAAGAAGAGAATACAAAACCAGGTAATTCAGATTGTGTTAAAAATCAAACAGAATGGAGGAAACCTCTAGCTTGAAAATGCACAGGTAATTTCCAGTTTGTGCTACTATGCTTGAGTACACCAAATCAATACTTCTTTAAAAGGATATATTGGTACTTTTTTTAGCTCCATACTCAAGGCTTCCTGGCATATTTCCTCCCTCCTCTTGCATTCACTTTTTATAAAAATACATTGCCAGCAAAGAAAAGATTAGTTTTTCAAATTCTAGGAAATCACTCATGTTCGGTTACACATTCCACATATAAGGACAGGCAACTGCACGCACAAGTAAGGGTCTTCAACACCGTGACTTCGCCGGTAGTGAAACATCCTCGGGTAAGTTTTGCAATGATTTTAAGTCACTAGATGGCGGTGTAACAAGCAGCTTTACAAGTGCTGCAGATGCACTCAGGACAGAAAACTGGTTTTGTGCAAGGAAAGGTACCTCATTTCAAGTGGAAGAAGTGAGAACAGGTAGAATGTAAGGGGAGAACATTTTATTTTGCTTTAAGTGAACTGGAATAAAGGCTCGATTTGGATTAAAAACGTCAGTGGAATATTTTGAGTTAAAAGACTTCTCCAAAACCTGCATAAAAGGATTATTTTTAATACAAGTTCTGATCTTGAATGGTTCTATAAGGAGCTGTTAAGTAATGGAAGAAATGCTACCGCTGTGTCCCAAAGATTTCCTGAAGCAGACTGTGGCACAATGACACTATTCCCTGTGTGAAATAAATATGCTTTAAAACTATTTTACCCTCCAAAATTCCCTTAGAAACAAGAGACCAAAACAAGATGAAAATCTGAGGCACTTTACCTTAAACCCAAAAATAAACAATTTTCCATCTGACCCTGCTTAAATTAGTATCATTGAAGTGATGCTTTATGGAGGTTAATGAGATGACTCGTGAGCAATCACTTGTCACTGCCAATAAATATGGGTTATATGCCGACTTAAACAGCAAGTATTTGACACCTATAAATTAATTGTGGGAAATTACTTCCAAGTATGGGACAGCAGCTGCTGCAGGTTCATGTAAAACTGCAGAAAGCTAAGACTGGGAAAAAAAAAAGGAATAGGAACGTGAAGCCCATTCCATAGTATGAGGGGCATATTTGAAACTTATGACAGACAAAATGCTGCTAGAGACTCAACTCAAAAGATAAATTATAATTCCACATAACTGTTGGTGTCAGAGCAAGCTCCAACCAATTCAGTGTCTGCAAGTTCTGTGAGTGGATACTGTGACTTCCCTCCTTTCCAAGTCTACTTTGGGCTTCTTTTCTGGGCCATTTAAGGAGTGTGCATCAACTAAGTTAGACATAAATCTCTGTACGCAGAACAATGGCTTTGGGACATCACATCCCAAAGTAGGAGCTCCATATGTTATGGTACTTCTGGAGCACAGAGAAGCAGCCAAAGTTTCTACATGGAAGCTGGAAAGGGAAGCTCCCAGGGCTGGGTTAAGGGGTGGGGCACATTGTACTGGCATCATCACTATCACCACAAAAAGTAGTCATATGAGAAGGGCTGCTGCAGAATGGATGAGATGAAATAAAATAAGTTAATACACAAAGCAGCTGACTTTGAGGAAGGAATTCCTGAGATGAAGCGTCTCGCCTTATTGAAAGCTTGACAAAACATTTATTTCAAAATATCTTGGGTTTTTTTTTTTAATGAATCCAAGTGTAATCTGTATGATCAAATCCAAGTGTACCCTGTGTAATCTGATTTGCAATGTCTGTAGATTCGTGCCCCACTCTTTTGATTGACAACATTCAGAAAGATCTTTGTGTTAAAGATCATCTAGAAAACATGCACCAAGATAAAAAGTTTTCACTGTATTTTTGATAGTGAATGTTTAAAGCTTCAGCCACGAAAAGAAACTTTCATCATTTTGTCTTTCTCAGATGGTTGCTGGTAGAGTGTGAAAAAGAGTTCAAGACTTTCTGTTCAACTCCATGTTGCCTTATGACAACTATCCAGCTATTAATGGCTAGTGCAGCTGAATTGGCAAGGATTTCTCAAAAAACCTTCTGCCGGGATTCAGCTGACTACTATGTTCCCTTGATCAGAGGGAACAAACAGAGAAATGCAGAATCTCCTAAATGCACATATTTCACGCTTCACAGTCAGAAAGCCCGCAACCTGAGTTAGGTTAGTGGAGCAAACCAAGGTCATTAACATTTTCGAGTAGCTGACGTTTCTGAAAGAGAAAGTAAGGGCAACATCCTGCCTGTCTTCTAGTTTTAGTGGATTTGATCTGACAGCTGAGAATAACACTGAAACTATTCACCAGTTAGTCCCACAAATGAGTTAGGATTACAGGATGATCCTGGAGAAGCTTGAGAATCACTCCCCAGTGCAGTATGGTTAATTGGATATAGATGATGCAAATGCAAGTCTACTATCTCCCTTTCCTCCAATAGTTTGCACACAATTAGACAAGGAGCAGGGCAGTTCTGAAGAAAAGGAGTCAAGTAAGGTGGGGTTAGAAACATGGCATTTACTCTCTAGAGAAATAGTTGGGAATAGCCTGTGCAGATGTAAAACCTGCATTTCTGCCCAATCACACTTTGTCATTTTTTAGAAGATAACATATGGGCAGGTGCTTGAAAGTACAACAAAACTGATAAAAAGTGATCCATCTGAACAGGAAATTTTGGGAGTCCTGGTCCTGGGAGTCCTGGGAATTCTGGTACCTTAAACACCCCTCCAGTCATCACCAGGAAGTCATATGTAGTCTGTTAGTAGAGAATCCAAGTGCCTCACAATTTTCTCATCAGTCTATGAGAGCAGAAGAATTATTACCTGTTTCCCCATTTTGTTCTGACAGAAAAGCTTGAATTATTTAAATCCTGGTTCTCACACACAGGTTAGACTAGAGATACTATCAATGATAGTCCAAAACTTGAATAGTCCTGAGGATCAGAGATAGAGTCCACAGAACCTGTCCACATCATACACAAACTCTGGAGCTAGACAAACAAATGAACAAAAAAAACAAACAAACAAAAACAAACAAACAAAAACAAACAAACAAAAAACAACAAGACCACAATCACCAACAAACCCAGTAGTACTTTGGTTCTTCAGGTCCTGTTTAACCACCATATTCTGCGAGTGCTTGGAGACCATTGCCAGGACTGATTTCCACTAGCTCATCTTGCTAGATTCTAGTCCCGGTTCACAAGTTTTTTGTGGAAGGGTATATATGATATGAGAGCCCAGTGTCTCGATACCTTCTTGGATCTGATTTTTTTAATTGCCACCCAGACACTTCCTGAGGATGCCTTTGTATAAAACAGACACTGCTTTTATTTTCTCACAATACAGCCCATGCCTCTCAGTTAAGGTTTTTCAGTTTTACTACAGTTGGATCTGCCTGACTTTTTTCTGTGTTAGAAACAAGAATGGAAGACATGGCACCTTTTCAGAAATCTGTAAAAGTATCAGAAAAGGCAGGCATCTTCCAGACCTCTGCAAAAATTAATTGGAGAGCTCCCAAATTACTTAAGTAAATTAAGTATTAATCAGTTCTCATGCAAACTTTTTTTTAGCCTGAATAGGTGGCTCAGACAGATAATTAGGATTGCAGTTTTTTCTCCAGATTTAACCAGATTGTGTAAATAGCAATTTACCAAAGAGAGAAAATCCAAGTCTTTACACAGCCTTGTAACTTCTGGAATGGAAGGGAAATATAAAGAGGAGTGAAACAGGAAATCAACTACATTGATTTAACATGTGGGGATTCAATTTTTATGAGAGAAACTAAGTTGTCAAAGATCCAGCAAGGACATTTTCTTTCCCTGCCAGAGATGCGTATTGACTGACAGACAGCTCTTATAACACATGCAATGATACATCTTTCAGCTGCAGGTATACTGAGAAAAACCAAAGTGTTGATATTTAGCTGTAAAAAGAAAAATTCTGTTGTCAATTTCCTCCTTAAATCACCAGTCCAGAAACATCAGGACACTTTTCAGAGCCAACTAGACAAGAAAAAAAAAGCCGTAATCTACATTGCTTTCCCTATGTTTTTTTCTGTTTCTGTTCCTCTGTGAGACTCACAGATAGCAAATGCATGGAGGACACTACACACACATACAGGATTTGGCATAATGGTGGGAAATCCTAGGGCTGGACAAGGCATATGACTTACAAAAGTTGTGAGACCTTGAAATATTATGGGTGTTCAATGCCAGACTAATTAACACCCCTCCAATTGTTGAAACCAAAATTGTTAACAGCTACAGGCCACATACTACTCACAACTTTTGGGGCTGGATCACCTCTTCCTTATGCGTCATATGGAGCAGAAGTCAGCCTTCGAGGACCCTAATGACCTCTGACAACTTACATGTAACCATTAACTTCACAGCCACTTAGGCACACTAAAAAATGAAACGGCAGGCTTTCAGGTGTTCAGCTTCACATTCAAGCACTGAACAGCTGGAACTGATGTGGTACAAAGATGTCATTGCTAGGTTTAGGTGGCCTAGTTCCACTACCAGCAATGCAAGAGGGAAAGGAATTGCACACACAGGGAGAAGGTGGCCAAACTTCCTTTTCTGCCTAGGCTCTCAGAGTTGGACTTTTGCAAGCCTTAGAAAACACAGTGACACTGATTAACACTTAAATTTTGGTGAGAGCCTTCACCTGTGTGCCACTGGACTGGCATTTCTAGTACTTCTGATCTTCTTTTTTTGTCCTAGCTGATAAAAACCCCCCAACCATACTGAGAGATCATATATCAAAATAACCACACTTCTCCCTTTGCTGCCTTTAAACAAACCCCTGCTGTTTCTCTAATCCAGCAGACTGATGCAAAGGCCTTCAAGACACACATTGTCATTCAGGATGGACAGTCGTACCAAAGCTGGCCAAAACTAATTTGTGGGAAAGGTGATGGTTTTTCTGCCAGCTTCTACTGCAAGTACGAGTCATACAGAAGGCTCAAGAGTTAGTTAACAAAACTAATTTAAATGTACTGCATGCATCACTAGGCAGTATGGTTCCCTACCATTTATTCAAAGCCATTCCACCAGCAAATGACAAAAG
The DNA here is from genome assembly GCA_013397915.1 of Daphoenositta chrysoptera. Classification (NCBI taxonomy): domain Eukaryota; kingdom Metazoa; phylum Chordata; class Aves; order Passeriformes; genus Daphoenositta; species Daphoenositta chrysoptera. The sequence goes on from VZRO01007140.1 coordinate 520,486, forward strand.
GTGTGCACAATTGCAGTGTGCACACCTGGCAGCACTTTCCAATTGGTTCTTGAAAGCATTCATAGTGCCAAGCAGACAGCATTCTTACTAGACTACTGATGATAATTAATCTGATATGATGCAAACTGGTCAATTAGAGTTCTCTCCTGAGTCTCACCTCCATTGTGATTTTCCAGATCCTTTCATGCTTTCCAGCCTAGCTGTCCTTTTCTAGTTATCTCCTACCACCAGAGCAGGACTAATTAAAGTGCTTTAATAAAAGAGAGTCCATTAAAGCTGAATAAAGTCAAGAACCTTTGTTTATTAATTGCTTTGAAATTGTCCACACGGATTTTCAAGGTGTTTGTATGCACACTGTGAATTATTCCATATTATGTTGCTTGTCCTTTCTAAACAGTGATTTAGACTATTTACACAGATTATAAACACTACAATCAAATACACAATTTGAAATGTGGGAAGTTGCATGAATTTCATGTCCTTTTTTCTCTAATCATGATGGGATGATTTATGTCACCAAGAAACTGAAGAAATTAAAATTCTATAATCAAGGGAGGTACTTTGATACAGTTTTTTGTGACTCTTCAAGATCACAGTCCTCTCTTTTTCCAATTAGCTTATATCAGTACGGGTAGAATTTACAGACACTAGAAAAAAAAAAAAAAAAA
>VZRO01007140.1:521175-543598 GCA_013397915.1 Daphoenositta chrysoptera
AGAAAAAGCATGGGAGATTACCCTCATAGCTGAATTTTTTTTTTACTTCATCATTTCAATTTCCAACATTTTCCATTATATCTTTGGCTTTCAAAGCCTTGTGCATGATCACTAAAGGTGGATGACTAAGGCTAAGCACATCAACATGTCAAAAATATCTTTCATTATTTCAGTTTTGTCTCTTCATTATACTCAGTTCTAGTTGCAAGAAACAATACATGTATTTTTTTTTTTTAATTAGGAAATAAAGATTGTTCATTCTTTGATAAGAAATTCCTCTGACATTTCTGTAATGGTAAATTCAAAGTTTCAGCAGGCTGCATTCTGGGAGCAATGCCAGCAACAGACTGGAGAATCTAGGGTAGCTTTCAGTATCTCTTCACTCCCATATGGAGATACTTCAAAACAGAAACAGAGGTGTGCTATTTATAATCACAGTACAGGCTCAGTCCCCCCACCGAAGTGACACAGAGAACTTGGTCACCGAAGGGAGCACATGCACCACCCACTCCTCTGCCGTGTTGCTGTTTCCTGGTTTTATTCAGACATCTGTCAGCGATCATTAGCCACAACGACTGTAATGAGCTAGATATAATTTCTGTTTAAAGAGTGCTAAGTGCAAGCCCATTTTTGGTTCAGATTACATGCACAGGCTTACTGGGTGAAAAGCAGCTGTCATCACCAAGGTTTATGAGAAGAGCTGTTGACTGCCTTCTCCCAGCAGTGGTGCAGACTGGACTACCTGTCTTAGCAATGCAGGCAACACTTCTCCCAAACAGGACACAAACAGGATGTGGCAGCCTACAGCATTGTTCATCCCCTGTCTCCCACCATACCACAGCTTGCTTGTGAAGGACATGCATGGGAAATCTGCAGGATCCACTACTGTCTATTGCATGCCATAAATATCCTTGTGAAATCCTGGTGGTATTTTCACCTCCTGAAAGAGGCTTGATTTCATAGCTGGTCCCAGAGGGATGAAAAAGTGGCTAGCCTGCTCTCTCATCAGAACATGAAGAGGACGAAAGTGCTTCAAAACTGCTTCTGGGCCAGGCCCCTAGCCACACCCTAATGTTTTCATCTGGCAGACAGCTCCTTGTACCTGTGGCTTTGCCTTTGTTGCTTGGTAGCTTGGTTGTGCAAGGCTTTCTCTCATAGCTATGTGGTTCCCGCTGGCTGGCACTGATGGAGTGCCTAAACTAATTGTATGGCCTCTGGACAGCTTGCCCTTGTCCTCTGCTGACCAGTGGATGTTTCAGCTCAAACCACTCAAGAGACAAAGCAGACCACACCCTTGTTCTCCTGAAGACTGCACAGCACAGGAGAGAGCAGGGCCTTTTCACAACCCACAGATTTTGTGCATAGAATATATCCTCCCAGAGTTATGATTTTCCTCATAGCTACATAGCTTTGAAGCCAGCCTATTTGCTCTGCTAAACCCTGCAGCTCTGCCTATCTGCAGCAGATTTATCAGATACTGCTATTATCATAATGCATTTAAATTTCTTTCACTGAAGTTACAGGGAGAACAGCACTCTTGGGATGAGCTATCCAAGCTGTGGATAGCTGTGAATATCCAAGCTGTGACAAGAGTCAACTCCAGCAGAGCAACAGAACACTTGAAGGTGGAATATCTTTTACTTTAGGGAAAACAGCTTTGCTGGTCCATGGGAAAAACTTTTTCGTGCCTGCCTTAGATGTGCAATGAGCTGTACAGCTGCTGTGCCATGATAATTCTTCTATGACTGATAATGTCTTAGCTTAAGAGGAAACCCTTCTGAAAAAACATGAAGAGAGCTCAAAAACCATGGGAAAAATAATACAGCCTGAGAATATAAACACATGATCTGGACGTCAAAACACTCATAAGAAATGAATAACTGTCAGCTAGCAGGACGATCCCTCCTTAATGTTTCTCCTGCTTGGTCTGAGAGAAACAAGAATAATATAACAATAAATTCCCTTTATGATCCTCCAAGACTGGCAAAGGCAGGGCTTCTTAACAGAAGATTTAAGGGACGCCGGAGAGCTCGGTATGAAAAGCATCTCCCATGGCACACTTACAATGTGAAGAAAGCCTGACCTCCTCCCTGTTGATGTCATGGCAGAAATCTTTCTCACGGTAGTTCCTATTCAGCTCCCCTGTCACCAGACCTCTGCAGTCCATCTGGGTCTCTCGGCCCAGGGCTGACAGCAGGTTTGGCTTCAGGGGCCAGATGGTTACAATACCTATCAGCAGCTCAGGGCTAAGTGTCTCTTGCCTTCTGTTCTCAATGAAAAGTGAGGATTTGGTTTAAAGTCCTTAGAGAGCAATGGGAACAGTTTCATCAAATCAGTCAAGTTATTTCACAAATTAAAGACCTAAATAGTGTCATTTTCAGTCCAGCTTCTCAGGAAGAGAGAAACAAACAATGGTACCAGAAAAACAGGGGAAAGATCAAACCAGGGATGAAGAAACAAAAGCTAAGCAGAAAGGGTTACATAAGTGTATAAGGATATGGCTTATTTGTCTTTCCAGGCACCTGGGATACCTGGATTTGATTATAAGCTCAACAACCCAGCATTCCTGTGCATAAGAAGTTTTCCTGCATTTTTTTTTCTGAAAAATAAGGCATAAACCTAGGTTGGGCCCCACCACCAGCAACATTAGGAAATAGACTCAGACCAGCCCCATTTCTGTAGAAAATATTACTCTGACATGTTCATTTGGAATAGAATTTATTCAGCAAATTGGGCAGACTGGTTCTTTGCAAGTAGATTCAACCACGTGTTAAGTACAAGAAGGCAGGTGAGCTATAAGCTGTGGCTAAAGGCCAGCAGGTACATCCTGTTTTCATCTTTCCCAACCAGAAACATGTGGCTGTAACACCATGAGAGCTCAGCTTAGTTCAGTCCTAAGACAATCAATAGGGAATACCAGAAAATCAAAAAATATCCATCTGAATGCTGTCAAACTGAGATAACTGGGCTTTGAAACCGGCTTAAGCCCTTATCTATGAACAGGACTGTTTCTACAAATCCACAGCATTAGAACATATGGATGGCCACTTTGAAGCAACACAACACAATTCCAGCAGCTCCTAAATAAAGCAAGCATTGTAGACACACAAAAGCTGACAGGGTACCATACCCCTATCTCCTTATGCACTTGCTCTTAAAGAGCAAGCAAATAACACCACTATGCTTCTGATGGTTGGAAGAAGAGCTATACTGCCTGTTTCTGATAGCGTTGAATAATCTTTGCTTTTTCAGCAAAGATTTTACCTTTATTGACATAGATAAATTTGCATAGAATGAAAAAGCTGTAAAACCATCTCAGAGAAAGTGTATATGGTAATGAAATTTAAAGTGTTGCACCACGAGTATTACATTGAGAGTGTAAAGAAGTAATCATAATATACATCTTTTAATCAAGTCTTTGTATATAAAATGTGTGCTGAATGACTAGTTAAGAGAATTCCATTCCATTGATTGGATCCTTCATAGTAAGGAAAGCTTTCAACCTTGCTTTTGCATGGGTGAGAGCAACATTATCTTATGCCAAAGTTTCATTAACTACTGGGTAAAAAATATTTCCTTTTAGTGTCACTGAGTGTCCCCTCCTGGTTTTAAAAGGTGAGGAAGATTGAGAAGGAACCCTGAAGTCTCTTATGATGACTTGTTCCATTGGGGATTATCCTGTCACTGCTTTCCAACTCTTGCCTAACTTGGAACTGGGTACATGGCAATCTCTACCTGCAGCCATCTCCCCAGCTCTGATTATTTCTGTTGTCTGTTTGCAAACCCCCTCTATTTCAAACAGACACAAGTGCAACAACGTTCAGGGCAAGGTTTCCCCTTTGTTTGGTGTAGTTACACTGCTTTTATTTTGGCAGTTTTACATTGCATTCTTTTTCCCGCTTTGATACTCTTCTTCCGGTATGTTACACTTATTACTTCACTGTGAGCTGTAGCACTGACAACCATGCAGTAGCAAGGAGATACTCCCCTCCCTTTTTTTCATCTTTTTACAATTTCATCATCTGCAGTTTCATTTCACTCCCCAATAAAGCCTTATTTGTCTTGTACCTTTAAGAAGGGGAGAGAAAAATGCAGGAAAACTTCAGTCAAGATTAAAAAAATGTTTTAAAAAAAGACAATAAAAGAAGACTTGTCTATATGTTGGAATTATGTCCTCAGAACACTCTGACTTGTGAAGCAATGTTTTTATTACAGCTAAGCCAAAAATTTAGGAATATTTTTTGTTGAGACAACTGATCTCCTGAGTCACCAAGCTGTTAAAAATGGTGGAACTCAGAGGAAGCCAGGGAAAATCATCTTCACTCAGGCTGATTAATAATTCTGCTGTCCTGGACAAAGAGAATCTGTGTTTAATAAAACCAGTGCAGTTCCATGCAGCATGTTTACATTGCAAACATACATTCTCTGAGCCGGTGCAAAACAGGAAAACTGGAAAAGCCTCTTGAAGTGTTTTAAAACACACCGTTTTCCCAGGCACGGATCTACCTGGGAGTTGGTGGGGCGGGTGGGTTTTGAGCAGGAAAATATGTTAAGTGCTACTTAAATTCCCATGTCAGCACTCCTGACTCGGACAGTGTCACAGCTCAGCATGGGGTACAGTCACTTTTTGCCCTACTCAGATTTGGGTCATCTTCATAGCTTTCTATGTTCATTTAGACAAGGGGTCAGCACTACTCTTAATTGCACTCTTGACTTCAGATATTCAAATTTATGCAGCAAGGGCATGAGCATGTGACTTGAATTTCAGCTCCTGACAAAAGAGAATAAACCATTTTTCAACAGCTGGCCAGAGGGAAAGATTTTCTAACAAACCATAATAAGAAAAAACTCCCTAAGCTGGCCCCAGCTATGTACCAGAATTCTGCAGTCCTAATTGGTTTCACTCTGCTTTCAGTGCAGACCAATTAGATCATATGAGCAGGTCACCAGAAGCAACGTTTGGAAGCAGCTAACCAGGAACATGTTCCCCGGTGGGACTCTTGCTGACATTCCTGTAAGATTCAGCTATTTTCTGTGATTAAGCCTTCATACGAACTTAATTATTTTAATAGTTTGAAATTAAGAACTGAAACCCAGCTAATTAATGGCAAGCACGAGTTAGCTTATTCAACTCCCACATGGGACAATTGTCTCATTTCATCACAATGATTTCTTTAAAAAAGAAAACAAATTACGGGAGAGTAGATCTGAAAAATCTGAGAAATGCCTGCCAGAGTAGGAGGTTCTCTTGTTGTCACAGAGAACATTTTCTGTGTAGAGCAAAGGCTGAGCTCAGAATGTTTGTTTCCTGCAGCATCTTGTGGGGTAGTGCAGCCTCAGTAATAGGGACAGTCTTTGCAGACACCTCTCTGTGCTAGGAAAGCCCAGGGGCTTCATGTGGGGATGATGCTGGCATAGTGTGCATGCACTTCCCTTCTCCTTAAGGCAGCTGTGGAGGATTTCAGCAACCAGCCTGTGGGTTTCTGTTCTGGACTCATCCAGACTGTTAAGCATGGCAGCTTGGCTAAGCATCCTCCTGTCCTCCCAGCCACCATGGCAGAGCAGTGCTTTTCCACATAAAACATTTACAGTACAAGGCCATCAAGACTGATAAAATATACAAGAAGCATTGCCTAGGATTGCGGGGGAGTAGCTGAGGAAATGGAGAGGGCAAGGCAGCTGCTCTCCTGAGTAAGGGTGCCTGCATACTTGCCTGTGTACAGCAGTGTTGCCTGAGTGTAAGTGAGAACGTGGCTTTGAGAACGTGTTTTTCTCAAGTTGCTTTCCTCAGTCCACCTCCCATTTGTCATCTAAGCATCAACTACTTTCTGGACTCAGCAAAGCCCTCTGGCCCCTGTTGTAATAAAAAATGTCAAAATACTGACAAAGAAATTAATTTATAGCCCATCTACCCTTCTTCAACAGTAGCAAGCACTCCACACACAGGTAAGTGTCTGATTACCACAAATCTCTGTGTATAAGCTCTGTCCACCCAGATGACATGAGGGGCAGTGCACTCACCCACTTCCCACATTATTGCTTCCTGGTCAGTGCCCAGTGATGCCTTCCAGGGCATGACAGACGTGGGCCTATGAAACAAGTAACTGAAGCACAGTGGTGGGCACCATTGCCAGCAGACAAAATCTCCCCTGGGACTGTCTTCATAATCAGCATTGTTGTTTCTAAGATTCATCCTGTGACTGAGTGATTAAAATGCCTTTAAACCACAAGTAAAGACAAAGAGTGGCACCAAAACACCAAGCATAAGATGCCTGTAAGAGCTAACCCGAATTCACAGACCGCCATGTGTTACAGAACACAGCAAAAGCTCAGGAGTCACAAAGACGTGGCAGATAGCCCTGTCCTGCAGCAGTGCTGTGCGAGGCAGCTCACACAGCTTGCCAAAGGCACCCCCTCCACATGCCTACACAACCCAGAAGACCACTCTCAAGAATAAGCATGGCCCATCACATCGAGCTTTATGACTACACCTACAGCTGGAGCAGGGAGAGAAAAGATGCTCCCACAGCATGGGTGTTGAGGAATACACCTGGGGCAGGTAGCTGGCTTTGCAAGCTGCAGTTCAGGGCACAGCTGGAGATGCAGGTTGAGCTGGGCTGAGGGCCCGCAGGGACAGGAGGCTGTGACCTGCTGACCCTCTGGATAACCCAGCGCACGGAGAGCGGCGGCCCGGCCACGGAAGGGACACCGGGAGGCACAGCAGGGGCCGAGGGTCCGGAGGAAGCGCGACTTTTGGGAGACTCGGGACTCGGGCAGGGCTTGGGCTGTGCGGGTGTCAAGGCCCAGGGGTTCCTCTGGTTCCCTCTGCTCGGGATCCTCCTGGCAGGCACCAGCTCGGGCTGTTCCTGTGTTACTGCGCCGTCCATCAGCTCTTCCATGGAATGAGACATCCGAGGCTCTGGCCCGGGAAGCCTCGTCTGAGGGAGGGTGGGGTGAGCAGGGACTCGAGGGGGCTCCGCGGGCTCAGGGCAGGCCCCGCTCGGAAGGGGCTGCTGTCCCAGCAGGGACAGTCCCTGGCATGGGGACTGTGACTGCCAGGGTCTCGTGAGTGGTCAGACTTGGAAGTTTCCTTAACAATGGGTAAGGAACGCTTTTTTAAAAATGTGAGCACCTTAAGGGGTCACATTTGTAAACAGATTAGCCACTGCAAGGTTTTGTGAAGTGATGCCTTAATACCTGTAAATCTTGAAGTCCTTGTGTTTACATCCCTCTCACATCAGTCCATGCTCTGTGCAACAGCTTTCCAGCTGACATTGCTATTTCAACCCTGCCCCTGTCTTATATTTCCCTTCCTTAATTTGTTTTGCTCTGTAACAGCATGGTTGTTTAATTAGCCAACAAAAGCTCTGCTGCTCTCCAGCATAACCTTTCGTGCCTCCACTGAGCATTCAAGGCTGTTTGGCTGCCTGTCTGCTGCAACGACACCACACTTTATATGTAAAATCCACTTAGGAGCTCTGTGCTCTTGGGACCTGTCAACACGGGGAATGTACTGTCAAATAAGCTCAGGTGCAAATTTAATGGGCCATCATTATTATTCCCTAACTATTTTTGGGGGTGATCAAATTTCACAGAAAAATGCGTTTAAGCAGTTCAACTTAATTCACTTCGGAGGAGTTCAACTAGAGCATTGTAAAATACATGCTTACATAAATAGCTAGTGCTAAATAGCTTTTTTGTACTCTCACTGTAAGCCAAACCATTACTTAGCATGTGCACACTGGAAAACCTCTCACCTAATCCCAGCTCTAAACTAAAGTAATGGATCAAATGACCTCCTGAGTATGACTTGCCAGCCCCAGTTTCTCAAGGACTGTATACAGAGGAGGTAAATCCGGATTATTCAGTGGTTTGAATTGAAAGAGGAATACCTATATGAGATTAACTCTCTAATGCTCTGCATTTTGCTCCAGATTGTGTAACTGGTATCTGGCTCACTCAGGACAGGGCTTTCAGTTGACCATAATTCTGATCTGGAACAGACATTCTAAGTATCAGGAGAGGAATACATATGCTGAGCAAGTGCTAGGTAGGCAAAACTTTAATTTACCTACCTTTACATCTAAGGCATTCATCACTATGATGTTCTGCTGATCTGGCATCACATAAAAACTTTTCAAGTCTACATTATTGTAAAAATATAAACATGTTTGTTTGTAGGTTTCACAAACACTTGTGAACTCTGGCATAATCTAGGACAGTTGCCCTCATTTATTTTGCAACCATTTGTTCCTTTAGCTATTTTTCCCTGTCTCCTGTTTTAATCACAGTTTTATTATTTTATGACAGCTTAGTCTGAATATATGATGTGTGCATTTGAAGGATGTTGTTGCAGGTTTTTTAGCAGCCCTGTTCCCTAAAATTTTCAGATTTGTAAGAGCAGATGGTGTTTCTGAGGCAGAGTTTTTTAATTCAGGACAGGTTTGGCAGCTCTGTCCACAACACCTCATGAGTGTTCCACTGCTTGCTTCCCCATGCCTTCTGATGCAGTTGCCAGGTCAGGTCTGATGGGTGGCGAGTGTTTTCATTTTCAAAGCCCTGCTGTTAACAAGGATCAGCTTCAGTGCTGCTTTTCTTCAGTTTTCTACAGATCTCTTAAGTAGTTAAGTTGTGTCTATCTTTCAGAAAGCACCAGAGGGCTTCTGAAGAAGTGGTGCCAGAATTACATTCATTCTTAGGGCAATATTAGTTTTGTTTTTTATAGTTATTCCATATTTACCTATGTGTTTCTTTCTATCAGATCAATAAAATATACTTTTCAAAAATATGAAGACCTAAACTAGATAGGACAGACAGATTAATTATCATGGAATCATTTAGATTGGAAAAGACCTTCAAGATCAACAAGTACAAAATTTCACTGATCATCACTTTGTCAACTAGATCAGGGCACTGCATGCTACATCCAGTTATTTCTTGAACACCTCTACCACCTCCCTGGGCAGTCAGTTCCAATGCTTGACTATGCTTTTCATTAAGAAATTCCTCCTGATGTCCAACCTGAACCTCCCCTTGCTCCAGCTTGAGGCTGTGTCCTCTCATCCTGTTGGCTGGGACTGGCCCCACCTGGCTGCACCCTCCTTTCAGGCAGTTGTAGAGTGTGATAAGGTCATCCCTGAGCCTCCTTTTCTCCAGCTAAACAACCCCAGCCCCCTCAGATGCTCCTCACAGGATTTACTCTAACAGGATTTCCCCAGCTCCATTGCTCCACTGCCTTTCTCTGGACACGCTCCAGCACCGTACTGTGCTTCCTGTAGTGAGGGGCCCAAACTGGACACAAAGTTCTAAGTACAGCCTCACCAGTGCCAGGCACGGGGGGACAATCCCTGCCCTGGTCCTGCTGACCACACTTCTGCTGACACAGGCCAGGATGCCACTGGCCTTCTTGGCCACCTGGGCACACTCCTGGCTCATGTTCAGTTGCTGTCGACCAGCACCCCCAGGGCCTTTTCTGCCAGGCAGATTTCCAGACACTCCACACCCAGCTTGTAGCACTGGATGGGATTTTTGTGACCCAGCAGGATCCAGCACTTCAGCTTATTGAATTTATCATTATTATGGATCAGAATTATTGCACTGCATCATTGCTGTTCTTGAAACTTTTCCATTACCATTTCTGTAATTGCATATGATGCCAAGACTCCAAAAGTTGAATGTGCACCAATCATCTTTTAGTACAGAACACTGGAGAACAGCTGTCAGTGACTCTGCTGGTACTTCTCACAGCATGGTAAAATGAACCAATGACTAATTCAATATACCAGGCTTCAAAACATGCACTTCTTTTCTGTCATAAAATCTGAAGGATGGGAAGACCAAAGTCAGCTGAAGAGTGTTGCTTGTACCAAGAAACATTGTAAGTAGAAGGCATATATGTATTTTTCTACCATACTAACCTTCAAGAAAAGTAAAAGGTCACTATTTAAAAAGGCAGTTTTGTGAACACTTGCTATATGGTGCAGTACCTACAGGTAGGACTGATTCAATGCCATGAGAAGGTCAGTGCATTGTAGCATTGTCCATTGCAGCTTTAATCCAACCAAATCATCTAAGACTCAGTGTGGGACAGAAGCTTGACAAATGATCTCACCATAGGAAAAGCAGCACTCAATTCCTCATTTATGAGACCAAAAAAAAAAAAAAAAAAAAAAAAACCCAAGCAGGGGATGTAAACAAAACCTCAAAGTGAAATTATTTCCTTCTTTGGAAATATTGTATTTATGATGACCTGAGTTAAGGAGACCTGTAAGGCAAATTAAGCGATATTCATTAGTAATGTGAAGCACTATATTTGGACCAAAGTTCCCAAAACTGCAAGCAAAAATGCAGGAAATTTTTCAGTCTTGCTCAGAGTCCTGAGTAATTCTGAAATATTTGAAATCAAGTAGATTGTTATGGGAGATTTATTTTAGAAGTCTTTATAATTTCTATGTAATTATCTATCTTAGAGGAAGAGAGGACAGGTAACCATGCATTATGAAAATGCAGGATAAGTTCAGGACTGCTACACCAGTCTAAACTGCCAGTCTGAACCACCAGTTCATAATAGTTCACAAATTTACTTCACCCAGATCCCATATTATACAGAAATATTTCATGTCTCATAGCACCTTTAGTGCTGTAGGGAAACAAAAGTATTGAAAAATCCCATAGATGCTGATGGGTGCAACAGAACTGTCCTTACAACATGCACTAAACTATTTCAGGCCATCTGACATACACGCCTCCAGTTGCTCTAGCTGTTTTCTGGTGACTTCTGCAAACTGAAGCATCAGAAAATATGAACACTCTTTTAATGGATGCTGCCCTATTCTTCTACATTGTGCCATCATTTAGGAGAGAAACACACTTACAGACTACAGCACCCTAAATGTGGAGAACTGATTAGCATTTGATGCTGTTGATTCTGTTCATTATGATTATCAATAGAAGTCCCATGTTGTATCATGTGGAAAACAATCCTGGCAGGGAAAAAAAAATTTTTAAGTATCTTAAAGAATCACATTATACCTCTAGGCTTTAATATAAAATCTAATAATTTTGAGAAAATTTTGTCTAAAACCCAAATAAGCCATTAAAGTATCGTTAACACCACCATAATTAACCTTAAGCACAACATTTTATCCCTCTTCTGATTCCTTGGCATCATTATTCTGAACAGCAGACTGGGAAGTGCTTTGACAGGTAGGACATATTTCTAGGATGCAGAATATCTGCTCCTAGCTGTTAAGTGGAATTGGCTACTCATTTTACTCCTCCATGCCTGTACTTCTGGGACTTTGCTGTCTTGCCTAGTAAGGCTTCAAGTACTTTGAGACAGATAATGCCTCTTAGAAATCTGGGCAGCAGGCAGACAACTGGACAAGAATACAATGGAATTAACTCATTTTCAGAGTCCCTGCTGAGGACTGAGGTGTTGCTCTAACAGAAAACAAACAATGACTCACATCAGCTCTGGGAGCCATTAAATGTTTTTTCTTTAGAGAACACAACACCCAGCTCATAGTCTGATTGCTTCCGAAGGCTCTAAAACAGCCTTACACTAGCATCCAAATATTTCTGGTTCATCTACAAGAGTTAAAGACATTTCATGTTCATTTCAGCCTCACAATGATATTAAAGAACAGATTCTTCTGACATTTTACATTTATACTGAAATAGACTTTCACTACTAATACAGTTTCACTGACTATTTCTTCATGGCTTTTGCATCTGCAGCTGCAAGACAATTCTGATTATCTGCTTCTCTCTTCAAAGAGCTGTTGCAAAAGGTTAGACTGACAGTGTTCAGTAAAATGCTTTTCTTCTCTAACAACTGTAATTCACAGGAGGAGGAACCTCTTGTGTTTTAAGATTATGATAAAGAAGAAGAACAGGTAGCATTACAAAGGAAATAAAATTTTGCACGGTTGTTCCAACAACCCCTGTGAATGTCCTCATTTATATTTTTAGCCATTTAACCATTAACCTTGAAAAACAGCTTGAACTGACAGATCAGAGTGAATGTGTTCAGATCGAATACACATGTTTTTAGCTACAAAATGGCAGAGAGATGGCAGAATTGAATCATGTCCCAAAATAAGCCTGCTTCAGAAGTAGCTGTAGGTCAATCTTGCTTCTTAGATAGAGCTTTTTCCTCGTGTCACAGCTTTTTGCTTGTGACTCAAGCACTTGCAAAGGGTGCCATCAGCTCCCCTTTCCCCTTCTGTTTTTCAGCTACAGTTAGCTGATGCTTACAGGTGTGAAACCAACCACCCAAGGTTACCTGGTAGAGAATCCATCTCTTGTGTTCCAGCCCACTGGGCCACACCACCCCCTTTAAAGCAGAGCAGTAATCTCAAAGCACTGTAATTCCTCTGCTTCCAGCATCCATCAGACGATATTATAAGGAAGAAAGGCAAAAGTTAGACAAGGTTACTCACTTAAAAATTCAACAGCTTCTCAGAAATAAACACATCAGATTAAATTCTTTGGATCTATTACACGTGTAAACCATGATGGAAACCCCAGGAGTGTTACAGAAACTTAGCAGCTTAGAAACCTGTGTGGTCTAACAGTAACAGGTTTTTTTGCCTATTGATCTTTACAGTTAGCTTTACAGAGTAAAGCAACAACAAAGAAATCTCAACGAAATGGATTTTGTACTTTTTTTTTTAAGTGTACTTCACATGACCTATAATTTCTCACTATCAGAGCCTCTTTCCCTGTTTATAGTGACTTTCTCCACTGGGCAGCTGCTGTGGCAGTATTGTGAGGGTCATCAAATAGCACATCACCATGCAAGGGAACTTTTTTTATCTCCTCGCAGGAAGACAATGTGCTAGTCCTTGCTATGACTTTATATTCAACTTGAGGGTCCTTAGCGTGTGCACACTGAATAAAGACAAAAGTATTGGTCTGTTCAACTGAAAAACTTCAGAAAGATGGGGTTTTTTGAAACTCCAGAGCTTTTTTGGAAATTCTACATGTAGCTCTCAGCATTTTCACAAACTTGTTGGTCCCAAGAACTGCCCCTCTTTGGAGTGAGAGCATTGTCTCACATTTTAGCAAAGAGAGAGTCAACTGTCTCACAAAAGACTTTGTTTCCAAATGAGATTTCCATCCCAAAATTATTTTGAAGATTTCAGTATTTTGCAGTGTACCCATGCTGTTCCCAGTGGAACAGTTGCCATGGTGATTCCGTATGACTGCCAAAGGGGAGCAGTTCAAGTCCTAAATTACATTTTGAGCATAAGTTTATGGCTGTGTTGTGTCTGGCCAATAGCACATGTTCAAAAGAGCCGACCCTTTGCATTGCCACCTTGCAATTTCTAGATGCAAAGAAGGTCCTGATGAGTGCACTACAGATTTTTTTTTTCCATGCAAGAAGAATGCAAACTTGGAATGATGCCATGCCACAGGGAAGTCAGTAGTGTATTCAGGCAGGGGAGGTATGGAAGAGGAGTGAAGAGACGGTTGCCTCCTTGCTCTGAAGTTCATGTATCTCTGCACACATGGTGAAGACACGGTTCATGCTGTTCTTCCCTAGCTCCTTTATCTGATGAAGCCCAATGTTGAGCCCCACTAGGACTGGCCAGCAATAAGGGATCTATGCTTACCTTTCCTCATAAGGGAATGCCAGATGTTTTTGGTCCGCACCACAGTAATTCACAGAGACAGCATCTCCGGAAAGAGCACACTGCAAATATGCTCCATCCAGCTGGTAAATGCATTTGTCACAAGGCACAAGGTTTACTAAACTTTGCTGACAGGTTGAGACAGAACAAAAAATAACGTTCATTAAAACTTACAACCCTTGTGAATAAGCAATATCATACTGGTGAAAAAGGGAAATGATGGAGGATATCACTGAAAACAGGAATGTTTTCACAATGAAAGAGGAGAATTCTATTCTCTGGACAGATTCCAGTCTGTGGCAGCCAATGAATATAAATGATGGACTATAAAGGTGAGCAACTTGTCACTAACACAGAAATTCAAACTCCTAGTTCACTTCCCTGAGAGAATTAATTTAAACTTATATGGAGACCTTTTATAGTCTTGGCCTTTCAAAACAACATGATCAGCTTTCCTTTTTTAGCACCTGGCCCAGAACTGCACAGATTTCTGTGCACGAGTAGTCCTCTTACTCAAGTTAATAGGCTTTTTCATATAATTAACTATTTGGATTTAGGATTGAGCTTCAGGGGTGACATACCGTAACAGTATAAAAAATAGTTTGCTGCATCAAGAAGAAATTATGCGAAGCTGGGGTAAACTCTGAGGTCAGTGCAGGAGGGTGTGAGTATACATGCCTCAATGCCTGTCTCTGGTTCCTTGGTTTGGCTCACAGCCAGTAAACCCATGGTAAAGTACAATTCTATTTATTGCTTTCTCAGAGAAACACAGATATATTTATACATTCATAACTGATCTAAGCTGAGATTCAAAGACACCTATTTGAAATATTAGCTGTGCAGTATCTTTCCGGATGTGCCTAACCACTTTAACCTGGTCTGTAAAATCACACTGTCATCACTCAAGTTTGGGAATTCTCACCTTATTGCAGGCCCTGTCAGGGCTGCCTGTAAAGTTGTGAGTATATAACTTTGCAGTATTTGACCAGCTCTTCAGCAGCATTTTGTCATCGAGCAATGAACAGACAGAAAGCCAGAGGAAGGAAGTGACAGAAGGCAAGAGACAGAGGTGGAATAAATGCTTTTAGGTGTAGAAAGTCCATAAAAAAATTAATCATTGCAAAAATATGAAAATGTGACCCAGTCTCCCCAAAAGCATTTAATCCATTTTGCCCTATTGTGCCGTATGCTGTTATACATGCATATGCATACACGCAATTTCCTTAACTTCATCAGAATGTCCTCATGTTTGTATTTTTATAGTGCACTTGGCCCTCTACGTTATGTTTTAAACTGCAAATTAACGATTCTTTTGTAACTTGAAATTTCCAAGCCATCAACATATTGTGAGACCCCAGCCTGTTATCATCTTGGACCATTCATATCCATTTACTCTTTTTAGGAACATAGTTGGTATGAAAAGCAGTAATTACATTAGCAAGTATGCTTACCATCTTTAGAGTATTAATACCATGTTAACATAGTACAAATACTATGTGAATTAATAAAACAAAAGTGCATCTTGCATGCTCCTGGGATGGGTGTCAGTGACGTGGAGTATATGAAGTAATGCTTTTCTCTGAAATGAGACAATGATTCTACAAAGAAATACCTAAAACAGAGAGAATAGCAAATAGGGGAGAATCCTAATATTGTATTAGGTCATACACATTTGAAATTATATTTGAGCTAAAATTCTACATGCTAGCTAGAAAATGAAACACATCTAAGTAAAAAAGCTCACAGATTTTCCTATATCCCTCCTAATTTTCTGGACAAGAAGTGTGAAAACCTAAATCCAAGTTACTGTAACAGCTGCTTGGATAGTGGCAAAATATTCAAATCCTTAAAAAATTAGTTTATTTTCTGACTAAAAGTTGTAAGGTTCCTGACACACCCTCATTCCCCCTTGACTTCTGGAACTGTACACACAATTCAGTAAAAATGGTGAATAATTCCTGGATACTAACTGGATGTATTAGGATGTACTTACTCAAGCCACATGAGATAGGACCGAGCTCTGATTCAGTTTTCTGAATTACTCTGTTTGCTCAGGCTGTTTTTCCACCTAAGGCACTGGCAACACTAGTCTGGAACTTTACGATTTTTAAACAGAAAAGAAAGAAACTAACTTCTACTAACTAGTTAAGTGAGTTGTCAGTGAGAGGCCTCATGGCTGCTTGTAAGAACACAAGGCAAGGTGGAGACTGCTTTGAGGTAAGCAAATACACTTCAAGCAGATGTTCTATACACAGAAGACTGCCCACAGTATTGTATTCTTCAGTAACATCCAGTTCAATGTCTCTGGCACTCATCCTGCATCCTAAATGCAGTCTATGCTGTACATATTTTTCCAGGTTAGAATATAAGAGGAGGTATCTTCAAGAATCTTTAAATGTTAATATGAGCTAGTCACGGGACCCAAATCACACAAGACAAACTCACACAAAATCAAATTGAAGACAAAATCATTCAGTGAGATGAGGATTCATGTATCTAAGGAAATACCCTCGCAGAGGCTTGTAAGTCTTCAGGTGTAAGACCAGCTTGCCCAGTTAAGCTCAAAATTTGGCTTGAAGATAGATTATTGAATCAGTCTTTCCCTACAACCATTCATGTGTCCAGGGAAGTCTGCTGAGAACTACAAGCTGGTGAGAAAAGCTGAAGAGTGACCAGACACTGTGGATGCCTTCATTTAGGCACTGTCAACACACTTCCACCATACCCAAACAGTGTGATCACTTTTGAAAGTCCTCAGCAAGACTTGCATACGCATCTCCTCTTCTAGTGTGGTGAGGTAATTAGTTGGAATAATAACACCCAAAGGAGTTCAGTTGTCTTTCCCAAAATGCCCCAAAAGGCACTACTATCCTTATTTTAGCTTATAAACCCATCTATCTTTCAATTTTCTCTCCTACAGAGGGATTAATGATCTCTAATATATCCTTTCTCCCAACTTTTTTTGATAAAATACTAACTTTTAAAAAAATATTTGCCACAGTAAACTGCTAGATGATGGACTAAAAGCAGGGGAGAACAAGGAAGTGGGTAACAAGCCCACTAAAATGGGCTTGTTACCATCAAAATGCTCCTACCCAAAGCAAGAAGGGAAGACTTCTAGTGAAAGAAACATGAGAAAGCACTACTAATGCTGCTATTCTTAATAACTATGATAAAACCCATAGACATCATAGTATCAGAGAGGTTGGAAAAGACCCTAAAGATCCCTGAGCCCAGGTGTTAACCCAGCTCTGCCAAACCCACCACTAAATCAGGTCCCTGACACGACAAACAGTTGAAGGAATGGCCACTCCATCACTTCTCTGTTCCAATGCCTCAGCACCCTTTCAGTGAAGAAATCTTTCCTAATATCCAATCTAAACCTCCCCTGGCACAACTTGAGGCCATTTCCTCTTGTCCTGTCGCTGCTTGCCTGGGAGAAAAGACCAATCCCTACCTGGTTACAAACTGCTTTCAGGGAGTTTAGAGAGTGAGAAGTTCCTCCCAGGCATCCTTTTCTTGAGGCTGAACCCCCTCAATCTTCATCAGACTTGTGCTCCACACCCTTCCCTAGCTATGTTGCCCTTCTCTGGACATGGTCCAGCACCTCAGTGTCTTTCTTGTCATGAGACCCAGAACTGGACACAGGGCTCAAGGCACAGCCTCACCAATGCCCAGTGCAGGGGATGGTCTCTGTTCTGGTCCTGCTGGCCAAAAGCAGTGCTGCTTCTCTTTGAGGAAGAGCACAAAATCCTGGGAGTCTGACAGCTGTACCTATGGACACTGGTAAGAGGCAAAGCATCCGGGTGTCTTGTGCTGGGGCCAGGGGCCAGGCTGAGCCTGTCAGCAGAGCCTTAGGGCCTGGTTCCAGCAGAGTTGTGGGTACTACAATGATTTCTCCTGCCTGGGGACCGGGTGGCCATCCTGCTAACCATCCTGCCTCTCCTTGCAGCCTCCAGTGACAACTTGGAGGTTGTGAGCCCCAGCACTGCCAGCCAGGTGGCATCAGGGCAGTCCTATGTCTCCCTGATGCCTGAAAGCAGCAGGCTCTCCAGCGACCCAGACCTGAAACTGCTCAAGGAAACAACAGTGGGCACAAAATTCAGCCAGCCAGCCTGAAAAACGCCGTTGGTCAACTGTGCCAGCACAGAGTGCCGAAACCAGCAGCTTCAGCACTGCCAGTCAGGCAGCATGGGGGCCCATGCCACTGTGGCAGTCGAGTGACAGCCACTCCCAGACTGGGCCTATCAGGACATGACACACCTTTTGGCAACCATGGTGGGGGGAAAAAAGCCCTGAAGTTGGCCTGAAAACCACCACAGGACGAGCTGTGTGCCAGCCCCAAGTGCTGGCTGGCCCTCTTCACCTGTCACAAAAAAGTTGTCTGTTTATCTGCACTGGGAGATCCCACACTCACTTGCCAGTCATGCTCCTCTGCCTTTCTCAAGAGCAGTGTTAGGGGTTGGACTGGGGTCTTGTCTTCTTCCCCAGGGTTGGCAGCACCTTCCCCAGACGTTCCTCCCTACAGACTGGCCTTGCCTGGCTGCCCAGAGCCATGGCCGTGTGCTTCAAGCCTTGCTGGCCCTGAATGGCTGCTGTCAGTGTCCCTCTGGAGCAGACCTTTGTCCCCAGAGGATGTTCACATGCCTGAGTTCCATCTGCATCCATGGTCTCTGCCTTGTCCAGGATGCCCAGCTTTTCAGTGCCCTGAAAACTCCCCAGAAGTGCCAAGAGCACAGCCAGCCTGGTGGTGAGGTTGCCACCAGACCTGGACCAACCCAAGCTTCCTGCTCCAACCTTCATTCCTTGTCCTGGCCAAGTTGGGGGCCCTGGTCTAGGGGCTGCCCCAGATGCCATGGCATGACGACAGCCCTCTGGGCTTCGGATTGCTGTGCCCTGCTGGGGCCATGCACTGCTGCCAGTTTTTGGGGGTCTGCCTGGCCTGAGGAAAGGTGCCCAGTTCAGGGGTGTATCTGGCGGCCCTCTGAACCTGTGGTGCAGTTGGCAGATTTAAGATGTGTCCCTGGGCTTGAGGGTATTTGTGGGTTTGGAGGTTGCTAACAAGTTTTGGGGATGTGCCTGGGTGTGGTGGTCGCTGGCACTTTGGGGTGAACTTCAGGGTTTGTGAGTGTTGCTGTGGGCATCAGGTGCATGCTGCCAGGTTTGAGGGATGCTCCCATGTGTCAGGTGCCTCTGCATTTGTTCCTAGATTTGGGCAATGCTACCGCATCTAAGGGTTACTTCAGGTTTGGGGGGTGCCACTGGGTTAAAAGTTGTTGGAAGCAACAATCTGCCCGAGAGGAAGCAAACCCTGTCCCTGAAGCAGAACCAGACAGCACATCCCAGGAGATGCTGGCTGGGCATGCTGTGCTCCCCAGCTGGTTGTTTCAGCAGCTTGGCTACACAACTGGCCACCCATCAGAAGAGCTGGGTTGCCACGCCCAGGTGTTTTTAACTTGCCTTTTCTGAGGTGAAATCATGTCTCTCTACAATAATACCCACTGTGCTGCCTGCTATGCCTCGGCAGTCAGTGGTGTGTTTCTCTTCAGAGTTTAAAAGCTTAAGTCCTGCCTGGGAGTCTCTGGTGATGATTGCCCGGGGCCACTGACCAGGGCTGATTTTCCATTCTGAGGGTTGGATTGCTCGGCGGTGCTGTTGGAGGGAAGTCAGGCAGTGCTGCTCTGCTGCTGTGGGCTGGAGCAGACATGGAGAGAAGAGCCTTTAGGAAATCCCTTCCCAAATCCATTTGAGGATTAAGAGGCTTGCTGCCAGTGAAACTGCCGTGGCAACTACATCACCTTTTAAGGTCTCTAACTTCTCCTGGGTTCACCTTAGTTTCTACTCTGCAGGAGGCTGTTGACAAGCATTGAATCATTGCTCTCTGAGCTGTTGGATCCTCTCGTTGCTTTTTGTCACAAAGCACTTTGTCAGACACCTGTCCAGTGGCTGCAACTGCTAGTTACGGGTTGCTATCACATTGCTAAGTATCAAGAAGAGCAATCAAAGCTATTTCTAAAAATGGGTCTTTGCAAAGCCACAAGTTTCTGCTGACTTTAAGACAAGTGTTTCCTTTTGTAAATTATATCAGTAGATTGGTCTGACCTGTACTTGGGCTTCAGTTGGTCTGACCTCATCTGTGACACGGAGACCTAATTCTCCCCAGCTATTCTAACATGGGAGCAAACAGCTTGCTGGTGATATGGAATACATCTCAAGTCAGATGCCTTACATCATGCCAATCTTTTCAACAGTAAAGGTAATAGAATTGATTGATTTTTAAAGACGATTTTCCCAGGTATTTGATTCTGACAGATAACAATGGTACTCAGCATTCAGTGTGTCAAGGTGTTGGAGCACGACTTTTCAGGGAGAATGGTCGATGACTAGTTTCAGTTATCTTCAGTCAGTTGAATACTCACTTTGACAAAAGAGAGAAAGATCTTTTGACAGCCAAACCTTGATTGCTAAAGCAAAAATCTAAATTTCTTACTGACTAAGCTCTGGTTGGATTGCTAAGGCTCTGTGATTTATTCTCATTTTATTCATCTAGTATCATTACTGAGGAAGACTCCGTAAGAAACCGACAGTTTTATGCAAGGCTGACAGATTTGTCAAAATCTCAAGAAAATTCTGTTACTTGATTTTATTTTAAAAACTTGGTGTCAACTTGTTCTTTTCTTGACATATTTCCCACTTCCCACTTCCATGGAACAAAGGTAGGGTAAAAAGAAGTCAATGCTCTGAATATTTTCTCTGTCATGACAAGGTAATGAGCTTGCTAGATCACACTGATTCGGTGAATAAGAGGAGATGCTGAACACACAACGGAGACTACAGTGGAGATATCCCCCATGCTGTCCTGCAGTATTAACCAGCAAGCTATGTCAGCTTAAAGGCAGATCTTCACCCACAAATCTATCTCCAACTCAAGGCAAGTACTAATAAACACCAAGGAGAGTGCTAATAAGTACTACAGTGGTACTTAATGATAAACTAACACTGCTTTTTTTTCTAATGTCAGACACTTCTCCTGTCTTCAAGAGCAGAGTGGGAGAGCTGCAACAATTTTAAGACTGACAACTGAACACACTAAATATTTAATTCACCATAGGGGCAATAGGGTTTGAGTAATTGCAGTGGAGATATTTGCATTACTCTGGAGGTCATCGCAGGGTTTGCAGAGGACAGAAAACATATTGTGGTAATGATGAGTAAGACCAGAGTTGTTAATCTGCAGCCTTCTTCAAAATAAAAAAAAAAAAACCAAAAAAAACCCATGTAAAAACATAAATCTAATCAAACTGAAGCTCTAGAGACTATTTCAGAGAACCATTGTGCAATTATCTAAGAAAAATGGTAATAAGAGCGTACGCATTTCCTATGACTGCGGTCTCAGTCTTTCAGAGCTAACATACTTTATTATGTTATTATTCATCTTCAGATACAGTAAAAACAGTAACATTGTGTTGAAATGGCTGTCTATTAGACCTCTGATCCTATTTTTTTGTGAAAGGTCTCCTCACAAAGGTCTGGCACACATCTAGTGTACATCAGTGCAGGGCGATAGGGCAGAATAGTTCACCCACCTAATGGAAGAGTCATGTGTACAGGAATTAGGTCATCCAAAAGGTGTTCAGGCATGTGCCTGCCATTGGGGTTAACTGTTTATTTCCATCAAAGACAGATGCTCAGGTAATACTGACGATCTGCACCTGTGCAACCTATCCAAGAGCAGGGACTAAAGCCATAGGACAGCCCTAGCCCCTGCATAAGCCTTCCTTCTCAAACAGCTGTATCCACAGCCCTGGTCACACTCAGACCATCAGCTCTACCTGAAACAATGACAGAAAGAGTGTCCATGCCAAATCAGAGTCTCTCCTGCTATTCTTGATGTGAATGAAGAAAAAAAAGAAACTAACTAAGAAAATGGAGACCTTTCTTGACAACTCTAAAATTAGGAGATTCATCATTGTTTAAACCAGTGCTGTCAAATGAGAGATGTGAGAACTGCTGCAGGATCACACCAAAAAGCTGAAGATAATCTTCAAATCCTTTGGGCTTTTTTTTTCCATTTAAAATACTTACTTCAGATGTACTGACTAACCTGTGTCAAAGGCTGCTTGTTTTAGTCAGATACATTATTAAATCTATTTTACTCTTAAAGAAAATAATTAACCCACTACAACCAATGTGTGCATCTTTGTTAAACATTAAAATAAGAAGTTGAAGCAATTACATGTCAGAAACAAACCAAGACAATGGATCTTAATTTTAAAGCATATAACGAAGCCAAAATTTGCTTTCTAACTCTATTAATTAATACCACTTACTGAACAGGACATGCTTAAAAGTTGATTTTTTATGATCTACACCAGGTGGCAGATTATAGCAGTTCTGGAAACTGAACAAATTATATGGAGATGAGCCCATTTAGAACTCTTTGTGAAGAAGTGGAAGACACCTTATGGTTTAATTTCAGCAAAGACAAATATAAGGCCTTGCCCTGGGGAGAACATAATCCAGGAGTGCAGCATGAGATGGGATTTACCCCTCTGGGGAACAGCTCTGTAGAAAAGGGACCTGGGGTCCTGGTGGACTACAAGCTCAACAGGAGTGAACTGTGTTGCCCTGTGGCAAAAAAAGAGCAGAGGATGCTGGGTTCCATCAAAAAGGCATAAGCAGCAGAGATTAAGGAAGTCACTATCCCACTCTACTCAGTGTTTTTCAGGCCACCTCTAGAACATTGTGTTCCATTTTGGTCCCTGCTGAAACAAAAAAAAAAAAAA